>CM019716.1:25790080-26105080 GCA_009760885.1 Achatina immaculata | reverse complement strand
GTCTAGGTGTGATCTTCTGAGTTTTCTGACTGGAAGTTCCGCGATACGGAAACTCTCCAACAACCGTGTTTTGGTGCGAAAGAGTAGAAACTTCTAAATTGTTACCTGTCTGCTTCAGAAAGTTTTTGTTTGTCCAGTTATTTTCTCCACTGAATATACGCAGCTGCCGTAGACTGTGTTTCTTACACTGCTCTCTGAGATTTTTTCTGTATATCAGAGTCTCTTCGCCAGAGAATTCGACGCTGCGGTGTAGTTTTTCCGATGTCTTCGGGAAATCTGAGCTTTCTGAAGCGTAGTTATGCCGGAGATCAACAGACGATGCACTCGGCTCACCTTGTGCTTGTGTGACACGTCCTTGATTCTCAGAACTGACTGAGTTGTAGCTGGGATCATACAATGACAGTTCACCGATGCCTGGACAAGGTTCTGTTCCAGAAACTGAGAGTACGACTTTATTTTCAAAGTCCCCGAGCAGTGACAAGGCGTTCTGGTTATCTGTTTTGTAGTGTGCGTGGATTCTTTGATTATAATCTTCAACAATGCTGCCTTCTTCGTGGACTGTGAACTTCGATGACCACGGGGTAGAGATATTACTGGCTGCAGACAGGCTCGGTAGATGCCTACAAGATCCCCCCTCTAATCCAAAATGTACTGGTGAATGCCGTCCTTGACCACAATCGTCAAAGCTGATGAACTGTTCACTAGTTCCTAACTCATCGTCAAAAGATCTATAGCCTCGGGCAGTATCTAAACCCGCCGCGTGATCTCCATTTTGAAATACGCTGTCACGCCGCAAATTCAAACACTGCTCGTTAGTTTGAACATCCCTGTGTTTAGCGATGTGTTTAATTCTGCCTAGAACTTCTTTCTTACTAAGATTACCAGAGGAAAATGAACGTGCTGTAGAATCACATATATCCTGAGGCGACACAGTTGTTACCGTATTATCTATAAACGACACACAATCTTCCTTACTTCCCCGTACACCAAGTTTGTTACCTGCACAGCCAGCACTCTTGTTTACTAAAATCCTCTCTACTACGGGTCTCAATGCCTCGTTTTGGATCTTATTAGTTTTTCGTTTATCTCCCTGCCGTGGCGTGTGCGAGGAGCGAAGCGGTAGTGGGGGGCTGAAGAGAGATATATCGCTGTGCGAGGTAGGGCTTGGCTTGTTTCCTATTGTCAAGTTTACCGGCTTTTCTTCAGCACAAGTGACGCTCGCATGGGTTTGTCTGGCCAAGACTTTAACACCGTCCCATCTGTTAAATAGCTTTTTACCATTTTCACGTCCGCCAACCTCCGATCTGTTGTTTTCTCTGTTCAAGACTCGAGACAGAAACGTGGACCGTATTATATTCTTTCTATTGTCACTGTCTCCGTTACCTTTTGTCGTGGAAGTCCTTGTCGACGAATCTGAAAGACAACCATTCCTGCCGCTAACTAATGATGAAAACTGGGACGAAAGTTCATCCACATCCACGCACTTCTGAAACTGTTCATGATCAACTTCAGAATCATCGCTCTGAATCTGACCTCCGGCAACGTCAAGCCTCACAGGGTCACCACGTCGTCTGAAGATTGCAGATTTTCTCTTGTTAGTATTACAGCCCACTTCCTCGTCATCTGTTCTGCCCAAGTTTGTACTGTTCCTTATAATAACATTGAAATAAGAAATCTTATCAGAGATGTTGCTTTTCTTCTCAATATTATTGTCGCTATCCTTGAGAGAGATGCCGTTCGGCTCACTCAGTCTATGAGAACTAGAAGCGCCATCATGACTATCAGTAAAATCACTCTGTTTATCGATGTAGCTCAATGTACTCTTTAAACGATTACTAGTGCACCCACTTCTAACACCAGTACAGTAACTTAAACTATCCGAAGTGGAAGGGGGTATCTCCGTGTCTACTGCTTGTGCTCTCTGAGCTGACGAAGACAAACGACGCGACTGCAGCGCTAGAAGAGTGGAAATATTTGTGGCATCAGCAGATCCGGTATTTAGAGCGCACTTTTTTGGTGTGTCTAAGAAGGCGGCCGCCGAATGTCTCTGGTTGCTGCCACTCGTGGTGCTAATAT
Source organism: Achatina immaculata (assembly GCA_009760885.1). Lineage (NCBI taxonomy): Eukaryota > Metazoa > Mollusca > Gastropoda > Stylommatophora > Achatinidae > Lissachatina > Lissachatina immaculata. The sequence goes on along the minus strand of CM019716.1, from coordinate 26,103,004 downwards.
CGCTGTCGATGAAATCGCCGATAATTTTGCTTTTATCAGCGGCGACGCCGTTTGGTCTGCCTCGCTGCTCCGCTAGACTAGGCTCAGAAAAATGAATTGTGAAAGGCCCGGCGGTGTCTCCTTTAATTAGTGCAGGCTCCTTGCAGTCCCAGTTTATGGCCGTGTTTGGCTCGCCGTTAACTAGATCTGTTCGGTGTCTGAGACCGTCAGTGTGTATGGTCGAGCCAGATACAGGAGCCATTGGACCATCCCAGGCTGAGCTTTTACCTGGCGGCCCTTGATCTGAAAATGAGGATGGGTAGGTAACAGGAGGATTGGGACTGTGATATGCATGGGTGAATACGTGATTGGCGGTTTGATCGGTGTTTTCATAAAGAAAGGAGGCGGGGTTTGTAATAGCTCTGTGGGAAGTAAGATCGTATATGAGGTGGTAGGTTGGGCTCTGTGTACATGGGTTAGTGGTGGTGTACTTGTGTACCGGGGCCGGGATAATGATATCTTCACAGTCTCCGTTATCTCCGTATCTGCTGACTTCTGCCTGGACTTTCGTGTCAGGATTGACGAATGTATCCCCACTGGCATGCAATCTTCCCAGCTCCTGCAGTTCATTCCTGTATTGATACGAGAGATAACTTGGGCGATGGCCATCATTTCTGATCTTGTCTTCACGTTTGCTAATTTGTTCAGATATCTCCAAGGGGACCGAACTCTTGCCGTAGGTAGATGTATGTTCCTTTCGCTTCACATTTATCCCTTTACAGTCGGTTGATGACAGTTCACGTTTTTTCATGATTTTATTTCAAACAAAGCTCGTATACGGCGCTTCGATGGAGATCATTGCACAGTGTCCTCACCACAGCTTTTAGTACATACATAATTCAGGTACAGTTATTACTGAGTCTCAACTTCTTTTAGACGCCCAAGACTTTAAAGGCTCGCGCAGTCCGTCGCCATGAACAGGGATGAATGGCTGTTCCCTGTTCATGGCTGTCTTTTCTGCAGTTATTTACTCCAAATTCTTGTAGATCCATATATAGTATGTATGCATATAATACATGAATTGAGCTTCGTATATTTATCACAAGATATTGAGTGAACAAAAAATTGATGATGATCTGCCCTGTATGTTGGACAGTATTTACATATCTGATAGGCCAACGCCTGAACAACGAACCGGGGCTTGTCAGTGGGCAGGGCTGAAGATTGAGCTTACCGCCGGTGGAGATGTCAACTGTATTCAAATGTGGGGAGTTTGATTTATGACTGGACAGTAATTCCCCCTTCTGTGTAAGATGTTTGCTCAAGACATCAAAGGACGGACTTTTACAATAAACCCAGTTGATGAAATTTAGCGTTCTGCCGTGGAGTTACTCATGCGTGACGACAAAATTAATCCTTCATTTCGTTCAGGTCTATTTCTCTGCGTTCAGTGCGGAAACAGCCACAACGAGGCAGACTTTCTGAAGAAAGACAAATTTGCTCATTTTGAGTGTCTGTAACAGCCTAACGTCGTCTTATTCATCTCTGCAAAGTCTAAGTTGGTGGCGGGACTGCATCGGTAGTTTAGATCCAGTCCACTGCTCACGGAGGCCTAAGGCTGGCCGCGCTCTGAAACAGAAAGAAGACAAACAAATCTTGAAGCTGCTGAGAATAGTTGGTAAGCTTGCTCAAGTCTTTCATGCGCCAGGCTTTACAATGAGCTTTTACCGCATCTTTATTGTTAGCTTCAGGTGAGAATCCACCATGCTCTTCTACTTCTATGCCCTCCTGGAGTCGAATTTAACCAGCATCTGAGATCGCTAACACATAAAAGCCACCTTAAGGCGTATAAATATTTAAGAACAGGAGTGTTGATAAACACGCTAGAAGCAGAGTAAACAGTAGCTACGTAGCTCTGAACACATCCCGTGGATCAAAAAGACCTAAGTACACTTGATAGACACAACTCATTCATTGTCTGGCGGACAGGACCTGGCTGTAGAAAGGGAGAAATGAACGGGATAAAAGGACTATCAGAGACCGCTTATTTGCTGGGGATCAAGGCCGTGGAAGTTAACGATTAATTCTCTATCTTCTTCTCAATAGCTATCACTCCTCCAAGCGTTCCTAAGCAGCTTTGATCGCTTCTTTGCATGCGTTCTGCTAGATATACTGTGCAGGAGCAGCAAAATATTTTTAGACGTATTTTCTTTTAGAAACATACACTGTTTAATAAAACATGTCCAGAAATATTGGGCCAGATATTTTTTATGAGACGTAATATGAAATGTAATCCTAAAAGTCGAAAAGATGAAATTTGCATACAGAGGACACATCGAGACATGAAAACATTGCAGAAATAACATCAGTGAAGACTACCAACCCACCCATGATATACAAATATTACTTGTTACAATTCATCACGCTTGCCACAATTAATTTTCCTCATTTTTAAAGCATTCGCGACAGTTAAAAATTGCAAACTCCCAACCAATCACAAAACCATACTATTACTTTATTTATTTATATTTATAAAGACGTTTAAACCAGAAAATCTGGTAAGAAAAGGAATTAGCCACCAAACCTCATACTCTGATGGCCCATGATAACGAAGTCTCTAATGCTTCATCCCCTACATTTGCTAGGAGACTACCTTTACCTTACATACCAAAAAGGCCCCGGGATCTACCCAGCCTCCAAAAAACGGGTACCAAAGAAGTCTGAGAAGGTAAATGCGGTCAGGCTTGATACTGACCACATCAGACCTTCTTGTGCCCGAGGGTCGTGGAAATACGGGCCTAACACCGTATCCTAAGAATGAGTCCTAAAATGCTATATTGAACCTATCTTGTTATATGGAAGTGAATCATGGACAATAGGCAAGTCTGCACAAAAATCATTGGAAGCAGCAGAAATGTGGTTTATTAGAAGAATGATGCGAATCCCCTGGACAGCAAAAATAACTGAAGAAGAATGTATGAGAAGAGCTGGAGATAAAAAAAAACCTTGTCAGAAAGATAAGAGAGAGAGGCAATGTACTTTCATAGGACATGCAATGAGAAGAGGGGGCATTGAAAATATTATAACAACAGAAAAAATAGAAGGAAGAAGATCAAGAGGAAGACCAAGAGAAATGATACTGGACAGTCTGATGGGATGGTGTGAGAGGAGATCACCAACTGAGCTGATGGCCTGCATGAAGGATCGTGTACTCTGGAGAAGCATAACAGTCAATCCCAGTCGGCACGGCACATGATGATGATGATCTTATTCTTCTTCTTCGTTCACTTCTACCACCAAAACCGCACTGTGATCCTACTGAATTTACGCCTGTGGTCCTCGTTAGGTCCCGTGGTCTCCTGTGTGGTCTCCGAAAGGACCACAAGAGATCCACGAGAGGACCACAAGGGGTTCAGAGTATCGCAGGGCTTTAGCCTGTATTCTTGGTGGGTCTCTGAAGCGGGATTGCGTTACACCGTGGTTTTCGTTGCACCAGTTTAGTCTAGGGTTGGACTTTCTCACCGGAAAACCTCGACGTGTTTTGAGATACCCGTGTATCACCGCCGATGATGATGATGATGATCGTATCCCAAATATGCCTTAATGGCACGGAAGCGGGAGTTTACCTTTTATAACCTGTTACTTTCAAAACCCACTTTACCGAAACACATTTATTTTCGTATAGTTTTTTTTTTAATCCCATACAATTCAGTTATAAAGTATTTCACAGGCAGCAAATAACTAGGAACTGCTGTTGGATATTTACTGGTATTTCATCTTCGAAAACAGCGTGACATTGGAAGGACAAAGCTGACAAATTGCCCTTATCATTACACTTTTCCCTACGCCTCGTTGGCCCTCTTGGTCAGTGAGTATCACTCCTCAATTTTGATTTATTACACGCAATAAAGTAAGCCCAACCTGTTCAGTGGCAGGATGTGACGTAGACCTAAAAATAGTTTGGAAAGCTTGAGAAGTAACAAAGACAACAGCTTCTGCAGACACCGCCGAGAAAGGGGAGACAATCGTTCATAGATTGGTGATTAAGATTCAGACAGACAGATACTCATAGATAGTAGCAGATCGTTCCATTCATGAACATTGTTTTAAATCTATCTATCTATCTATCTATCTATCTATCTATCTATCTATCTATCTATCTATCTATCTATTCGTCCGCCCGTCCGTCTGTCTGCCTGTCTGTCTACTCATAGTTTTAGACTTGCCTTGCAATCAGTGTGCATTTAAAAAAGATATGTAGCAATTTCTTGTAGCATTATTCAATTGAAATGTAATATTCACCCTCATTTATGCATGCGAAAGTTGGAAAACAACTAAAGAAATAGACAAGAAATTAGACTCTTTTGAAAGCAAATGCCTAAGGAAAACACTCGGTATAAAGTAGAACGAATTCAAGAACAATGCAGAGAGAAGACAGATGAGAAAACGACAGCCTGTCTCATGGGTGATCAGAAAAAGGACAAGGACATATGTTGGTCACGTGATGAGAAGAAACAGTCAGAAAATTGCAAAACAAGTGAAACACGAAGAAAGAAGGCATTGTTAAGAGAGGCCAATATAGTATGCATAAAATCCCTTGATGAGGTTGAAAAGCTCGCCGAAAACAGGAAAACTTGGCGAGCTACCACGCGAGCCCTATGTGACGTTTAACGGCACGGGAAGGATGTAAGATAATTTCTTGTGGTAATCTGACAGTAATTAACTTGGAACAATATAAAAATAATTATACTTGGTGTATTTAGTTCAAAGATAAGAATTTCTTTATCTTTTCATCGTTTACTCTTGTTCACTGCCATATCTTTTACATTTTTTTCTTACGCTGATGTTGAATGTGTGGGACAGAACGACCGTTGGAAGGTCAAGGTAAAAATAGCAGCGAAGTCTGCGTATCCCAGAATTCACTTCCGGAACATTCATCTGTTCTTGAATGTGTGGGCGCGTGTCCTAATTTCTCGTAAGCGTGCGATCCTTGAACAGGAAAAGGAAGTTTGGATGATGTGTCACGCCACGTTTCCCAGATGACAAGAAGGACTGGAAAACAAAAAGCAGCCCACCTGACAATTTCCTTCACCCCCTCCCCCCTTTTTCTCTTTCTCTTCTCTCTCGCCAAAGCTCTTCAACAAAACTGGAAATGACGTTAAATACGTAACCTTCTGTAACCACGCAACTGCGCCATGGTGCGTCATGACGTCTTAATCCAAAACTCTTTAGCTTCAATCTCCTGTTTCCTTCAAAATCCTCCCTCCAAAAGTCCATTTTCTTTTGTAACATTTTTTAAAAACAACTTTTATATCGAAAAGAAAACCAAAAACGGATGTGTATTAAAAAAAAAAAAAGGCAAATCATTCATTAACAAAAACGTAAAAAAAATATTTTCTGAAAACGAACAAGCCATGGAGTGCTACGCAAATATTTTAACAAAACAACACAAACAGGGAACATGGTATCAACAACAAGGTCAGGATTACTAAATATTCCTTTAGTGAAGAAAATACAAGAATTAATTTGTCAGAGAAAATACGTCTGAACTTTTTTAAAAATGAAAACTTTTTTAAAACGATAAATTAATCTAGGAGCATGTTTGTTTGGTTCATTCCGATGGCTTGCGGTGACAGTAATTAGATAGAAAGAGAAAGATTGAGAGAGAGAGGGAGGGAGATTGAGAGAGAGGAGGAGAGTGAGATGGGGGAAAAGAGATTGAGAGAGAGGGAGAGAGAGATTGAGAGTTAGGAAGAGTAAGAAGAAAAGAAACAAAGAAGAGGATGAAGTCAACATGCACGAAAGTGATTGCCACACGCGCGCGCGCACACACACAATCTACGCAAAGTTTATATTTTAAATTTCAGAAAGTCCTATAAACAGAAAGTATACGCACTATACATTTCACTGCCCTGTTGTAAAACTGATTTATACAGCTGTAAGAAAAAGTTGTTAATCTGACGCTATAAAACAAACTGTTGGGGGGTGGGGAGCTTTTGATTTACAAGATGGAGAAGAACACAACACGAGCACATAAAACAATACTAGATCTAAATCCTCCCTACCCTCAGGTTAAACTTGATCGCCGCCAGCTCAGGACACCTACAAGGACTTGATTTTTGGTTGGCTTTTATAGGAGTATCACATTTCCTTTAAGATAACTATACTGAACTCTGGTGTGCCCCACCCTGCAGATATTAAGCCAGCCCTCAAGTATCACGTGGCCAGGATACCAGGGAAGAACACTTGTTCTTGATTTGTTTATTCGGGCTGCCACCGCTTTTTCTCCCATGCAACATCCTCACAAACCCCCCCCCCCCAAACTTATGTACTACTCATACAATGGCATATCAAATTAGGATATGCTTCATGCAACTAAAAAAAAAAAAAACAAACTTAAGCTAGCACACCAGTATGAAGGAGTACATTTATATCTCACCTGCTGCGTTATTTTCTCAACTTTTTAACGTGATGGATGGGCTTCGTGTAGAGGATACAAGTGTTTTAAGATCAGGATGAAAAATGCTAAGAAGGAAGCTATTCCTCCCCCTGTCTGCTGGTTCGTTTTTCTTCAATGCCCTCCCCCTCTTTTCCTCCACTGCCTCCCTATTGTCCTTTCTTCCACCACCCGCTGGTTCTTTCCATCGCCCACGAGGGGGCGCTATCATCGCCTACCTTGGGAAACACTGCGCTAGGAAAACAAGCTATTCACATACTGGATTGATGGGGGAAATAACACAGTAAATATCTCTTGTTAATAATCTTTCCTTAGTTGTGTACCCCTTCCCCCAAATGGAGGACTCGTGTTAACAAGAAATTATGTGACTGGGACATTTGAACAATAATACGTCTGAAATGTAGTGGCAGAAACTGGTCCCTTGAAGAGAAAAGGCCTCAACATAAAACTTATGAAATATCGTGAAAGAAAATACTACACTTACTGTGCAGAAAAGAAATGTGTGTTTTCAATGTACACTGTACTTTCGGTGGGCTATATAAATGTAAGACAATTACTGTTAGAAAACCAAAACAACCTGCTATTCTAATCCTCTGTACACAATTACCAAAAAGAGTACAGATTAAGTCAACAATAAAGAAGACATGCTTAAAAGAAAAAGCTGGAGACAATGACGTTTACTGCGAAGCAAAAGGGCTGACATGTTATTTTATACATATTCCGGGGGGGGGGGGGAGGGTTAGAAATGCTAAGAACTAAGCACCAGTGCGTCCTGTAAGTTGTTAAAAAAACAGAAAGAGAATATTGCAGGAAGGAATGAAACCTTTGGCACGGCACATGATGATGTTACCATGATGATAATGATGATGATGAATGTACTATGGCCTTGTAAGTAATGAGTATAATTGTTATTATTATTATTAATGAATATGATTATGGAAATATTCTAGGCATAATAGTAACATCTAATAGCAACAGAAAAAAGTAAATAGGAAAATTAAAGCAAGGTAGAAAAAACAAACTTCCATGACACTAGTATGACTGGACGCTGACACAAGTAAGCAAAATAGAAAAGACGAATAGAAGAGACAGACACAGTGAAAAGCGAGGACACAATAAAACCTCCGACATGAAAAAGCAAGATAATGACTTAGGTAAATGACAATTGTATAGACGGAGTTGACAGAGATTGACACATATTAGCTTGCTAATCTTAGGACGTTATTGCACACGGTTTTAAAATAATGGAGTGACGAGCTCGGCCAGCTGACCAATTAAATATTTAGAGGCGTAGTCTATTGGACAATTGACTTACGACATATAAGTCATAGGGTAGTTGGAGAGAGTGAGACGAAGAAATACGGAAGTACAGGAGATAGGAGGAAGATCGTCAAAACACTGTCGGTCCGGCAGGTAGCAACTGACCAGGACTGCAAGAAGGGTGGTCAGTGCACGTGGACAGTGAAAAGTGAAGAAAGAAGGTCCGACCAGAACAGCCGAGAAGCCATCAGATGAGAGATAAGAACAGAAGTCCAGAGAAGATTCAAGTAGACTTTGCTCGTTAGTACACTGCGATAAAGTGTACTTACTAACCAGTGATTGAGTGACAGAGGAAGACTGCCAGAGAGAATCAGACAGACAAGAGAAGAACAGACAATCAGAGAAGAACAGTAGAGCGAGAGTGACAAGGACAGAAGAACAGCAGAAGAAGAACACACACCAGAGAGACGCAGAGGAGACAGAAACACAGAAGAACAAGAAAGAGAACGAGACGATTTAGAATCAGAAGTAGTTTTAGGACTGAAGATATGTTTCAAGTGATTCAAGTGGTTACGAAGAACTGAAACTTTTAGAGCTTCGAGTACAGAGATTTAGAAGAGAAATTAGCAGACCACGTGTTGCAGATCTATTAGAAAAGAGAGTTCAGAATCGCCCTATGTAGAATATCTTGAAGTTGAGAACATTGCCGAAATGCTGTATGTAGAATATAATAGAGTTTGATATTGTGAACAAATGATTATGTGCTTCAACGACGAAACTAACGAAGATTGTGCCATATTACATCTTAGTACAAGTGATGTATCTGTTGAACCTGATGCCTTATATGTCAGGATTAAATAATGCAGTGAACATTTCATCAGACTTGCTCTGATCTAGTGAATGTGGTAGCGTTTTGTGAAACTCCGGGGGCCTTTTTGTGTGGTGTGTAAAAAAAAAAAAAATCTCCCTGCCGGAACTTGAACCTGGTACCATCAGATTAGAAAGCCAAGCGTCTAACCTCTCAACAAACCAGTGGAAAAGACTAGGAAAAAAAGAGAGAGACAATGAGGGTATCGGATGAAGAAATATTATACAGTCCCGCGATCCCACGAAGAACAGCTTTTGATCACCATGAGGCGGAGTGTCCCAGTAATTTGTCCTAGTTTACCCCGTCCGTACTATACTGGGATCAGCTCAGATTAAGAGCATTACCCTGATCCATTTCACTTGCCCTGTGCCGCTGTGTCACTTGCCCTGTAGCTGTGAAACGAAATCGATCAGGTTTCTCAAAACTGTCCTCATTCTCTATAAGAGTCCTGCGTTGTAGTATATGCCGACTGTGCCAGAAAGTGTATAACGGTTTATATTAGGGAGACTGATCTCAGATCAGGTGACCTCGTGCAGAAGCATCTTTATGACATTTCCTAGAATGCTTTTAAGCCAGTCTCAAATCATTTCAACGGCCCAACCCACAGAGGCAAAGTCTGATTTTCTAGTAAAACCCATTAAACAATGTCACTTTGATGACAGAAGCCGCTTGGTGTTTGAGAACTGTTACGTTCAGGAATATGGGACACTGGAACCACTAGGTTTTAACTCGAAATTCAGCTACACTCCTTTCTGTGCAATCATATTCCCTGTCTACTAAATGCTACTCTTTCCTCGCCTGTAACTTATATTCCAGAACCCACTCACTGCACTAGATTACAAACCCTATGCCCGAACCACATTCATCTATTCCACCCGCCCCTTTCTCAGCTAGATTAAAATTGTATTCCCCCCCCCCCCCTCTCTCTCTGTCTCCTTTCAGCTTTCCCTACACCCTCTTTACTACGAACCTATTACACATCCCAAGTCCTCATTTAAACATGCATAAAACTACTCTACGAGACGTACAGTTCAGTTTTGCCCGCGCGTTATTTGGATGAGAAAATCGGATAGGGAAGGGGCTAAGTGATAAAAGAGTGGAGCCAATTACCGTATTAGCGTATAGCAGACTTATATCTTTTGTCTGTGTAAAAATATAACTCAGTGGTAAGTTTTATGAGAGAAAACTATAAAATCTGATATTGTAAATGTGAAAATTTCAACAACAAAAACAGACATTTTAACTGTATACATGGAACTGAAGGAGTAGCAGCAACAGTAGTAGTAGTAGTATTAGTAGTAGTAGTTGTTGTTGTAGAATTAGTAGTAGTAGAACTAGTAGTAGTAATAGATTTACTACTACTACTACTAGTAGTAGTAGTAGTAGTAAAAGTAGTAATAATATAAATAGTAGTAGTAGTAGTAGTAAAAGTAGTAATACTAGAACTACTAGAAGTAGTAGTAAAAATAGTAGTAATAGAACTAGTAGTGTAGTCATATAACTAGTAATAGTAGTAAAAGTAGTAATAGAACTAGTAGTAGTAGTAGTATTAGTAGTGGTAGTAGTAGTAGTAGTAGTAGTAGTAGTAGTAGTACTAGTGGTAGTAGTAGAAGTAGTAGTAGTAGTAATAGAACTAGTAGTAGTATTAGTAGTAAAAGTAGTAGTAATAGAACTAGTAATAGTAGTAGAAGTAGTTGTAAATAAACTAGTACTAGTAGTAGTAGTAGTAGTAGTAGTAGTAGTAGTAGTAGTAGTAGTAGTAGTAGTAGTAATAGAGGAAGAAGACGAAGAAGGAGAAGAAGAAGAGAGAAGACAGAAGAAAGAAACATACAAAAAGTAAAGACATTACTTTTGTTCACAGCGGTCGGCAAGAAGTCAAGATCTACTTAAAAACTTTCTATAAGGCGTTCTCTGTCATAAGTTAAACATTAAAAAAAACCCAAAAAGCAGTGATCGTGAAGGTAGCAGTGAAGGTGTTAGTGAAGGTAGCAGTGAAGGTGTTAGTGACGGTGTTAGTGAAGGTAGCAGTGAAAGTGTTAGTGAAGGTAGCAGTGAAGGTGTTAGTGAATGTGTTAGTGACGGTGTTAGTGAAGGTAGCAGTGAAGGTGTTAGTGAAGGTAGCAGTGAAGGTGTTAGTGAAGGTAGCAGTGAAGGTGTCAGTGAAGTTGTCAGTGAAGGTGGTCGTGAAGGTGTTAGTGAAGGTGTTAGTAAAGGTGTTAGTAAATGTGTCAGTGAAGTTGCTAGTGAAGGTGATCGTGAAGGTGGTAGTGAAGGTGTTAGTGAAGGTGTCAGTGAAGTTGTTAGTGAAGGTGGTAGTGAAGGTGTTAGTGAAGGTGATCGTGAAGGTGGTCCTGAAAGTGATCGTGAAGGTAGTCGATGACTGCCATTTTTTTTCTGTAATGAACTTTTGCAGCCAAGAACCACGTAGTAATAAACCAGTTCGACCTCTGTGATTATACCTGGATCATGTAAATCACGCGCATACTTCCATCACTACTTGACAGGAAAAACGTTGACAGAAAATGGTAAACTGCTGGAAAATGGGTTCCCATGTTGTTTATCATAAGTTAAAAATATCACTGTTGTTGCAATAGATTGCAAAACGCCACTGGCTTGACGTTTTTTTTTTCTTTTCATGTTATTGTAAATTTCTGTCTGGAGAAAATTGGACGGGTGGGTTATACCTGATGGTTTGAGATGATGAAGTATACTGAACGTAAAAATATCACTTAAGACACCCAATTAAGAGATGCTTAAGATCTCATTTTGATTTGCAAAACTCGTTTGTTTGTAAGCTCTACAAATCTCCCTCCAGGCCAAACAACTTTATATATTAAACTGTCTTAGCTATGCTCTATGTAAAGAATAAATATTGTCTGAGATATAAATATGTAGGATCATATGACTCTATATTAGCTTCTTCACAACTGTGACTGGATAAGTGGACATATAAAAAAAAAAGAAGTCATGAATGCAAACAAACTGTTTCACGGTGACGAATACATACAAACGCGAACGCAGACTGATGTAGTCAAGAAGAATGGTAAATTATCATATTTTACACAAACACTCGCGCGCTCGCGCAGACACGCACAAACTGAAACGAAAACTGGGAATAGCAGCTTTCGGGTAAATTTTAAACAAATGGCATCCCGTGGGAAAAAAAAATGTAGGTCCAATTGTTCCTCGGCATAAACATAAACATAAAAAGCTGAACCTATCAAATTTATCCATGAAAATATACATCATCCGTCGCCCCAGATTTGACCTCCGGATCAAGCCTCCCTGCTTACCTCACCTGTGTAAGGGTACAAACAACACTTCAGCAGATCTCCCTGCTTACCTCACCTGTGTAAGGGTACAAACAACACTTCAGCAGATCTCCCTGCTTACCTCACCTGTGTAAGGGTACAAACAACACTTCAGCAGATCTCCCTGCTTACCTCACCTGTGTAAGGGTACAAACAACACTTCAGCAGATCTCCCTGCTTACCTCACCTGTGTAAGGGTACAAACAACACTTCAGCAGATCTCCCTGCTTACCTCACCTGTGTAAGGGTACAAACAACACTTCAGCAGATCTCCCTGCTTACCTCACCTGTGTAAGGGTACAAACAACACTTCAGCAGATCTCCCTGCTTATCTCTCCTGTGTAGGGTACAAACAACACTTCAGCAGATCTCCCTGCTTATCTCTCCTATGTAAGGGTACACACAACATTTCAAATGAAGAAAAATAAACTTTGCTTAAAGCTGTCGTTATTTCTTATGTTTCTTTTCAAAGTAACAATCTGACATCTGTTAACTGTCACTCACATGACAAGCTCTGTCCCGGCGCCTGAAAACAGGTTTGAAGTTTCCTGTCCTGCAGCGCAAACATTCTATCAACCACGAATCAAACCCTGGAAGCTGGAGCAACACACAGCTAGCAACAGGGGCAACAAACGGCTAGCAACAGGAGCAACAAACGGCTAGCAACAGGAGCAACAAACGGCTAGCAACAGGAGCAACAAACGGCTAGCAACAGGAGCAACAAACGGCTAGCAACAGGAGCAACAAACGGCTAGCAACAGGAGCAACAAACGGCTAGCAACAAGCACAACGATGTGCAACAGCCGAGTTAACGAAACTGAGAATCCAAACAAATCTGGACGTCGAAGTAAGATACACGCGAGAAAAAAAAAACCACAAGGAATTTGGAAAGGAACAGGAGCATATTATCAAAGCAAACTTTCTTAGATAAGGAAAAGCAAAACGTTTACAAGGAGAATGACCAACAATCGACACGCACTTCACACCACGAGCAAACACACTTTCACAACGAGGTCTAATCCTAGAAAACTGTGGTCTATTACTTTTTCACATTCATAGCTCGGCTTGACAGCGTTCACAGAGAGACAGAGTGAAGTGTCTTCTACAGAGTTTGTCAGTTGTAACAATAAGAAAAACACTGTGGAAACTTGTCAAGACATCCTTCCTTCCCCGTGTCTCCCACACTCATACAAAGTGCAAAAGTGCATGTTGCAAATATCACAGCAGAAAAGGGGGGGGGGGGGGGCCAGACCCCAGGACAACAAAGGCTCTTCAGTTTTCATTGAAAAAAAAACTATTGGACAGTGACCAGTGTTGCCAACTCCGAGGTGGTATTAAAACTTAGAGAATCACAAACCTCAGAACACAATGGGATACTTATTTAGAGACAGATATTTTAAAGCACTTATTCAAACCCACGTCATATAGTTTTGACATTTCTCCGTGTCTTGTTGGTGCAGTATCTTGTGTCTACCTAGTGGCACCTGGCCAGTCCTCCAAACTGCTGGAAGATATAAATGCCTCATGATGTAGAAATGACTTACTTATCTACTGGTACCCCAGTGTTACATAATGAGAAACACAGAGAGCTTGCCAGGAATATCAATTGGCGGGTACAACCTTAACAACTTAAGATATGCAGACGACACAGTTCTGATTGCTAAAAATAAAGAGGGGCTACAGGCTCTTCTGGACATAGTGGTTTCCTGAAAGTAAAAGTAAAGGTCTCAGTCTGAATAAAAAGAAGACTGAAGTGATGGTCATCTCAAAGAAAAGAATACCACCAAAATGTAGCATTACCATTTATGACACAGAACTGAAAAGACGTTGATAGATTCAAGTACTTAGGAACAATTATAACAGCTGATGGGAAATGTCACAACGAAATAAAAAGCAGACGTGGTCAGGCCAAGTCAGCATTCCAGAAAATGAGAAACATCGTGTGCAACAGATCCATATAAATGGAAACAAGATTCTGAATACTTAAATGTTACATCGAGCCAATTGTGTTTTATAGATGTGAAGCATGGTCCATGAATAAGAGAGTACAGCGAAAAATGGAGGCCATGGAAATGTGGTTCATAAGAAGGATGTTGAAGGTACCATGGACAGCTAAGAAAACAAAGAAGAAGTCTTAAGAGAGGCTGGAGTTAAAAGGCAAATTGCAGCAAAGATCAGAAGCAGACAAGTGAGATTTGTAGGACATCTTCTGAGAAGAGGAAAAATGGGAACACATTGTGGCAACTGGAAAAATTGAGGGAGAAGAGACAGAGGAAGACACAGAGAGAGAGAGATAGGAGAGAGAGAGAAGTTACTGGAAGTGTGGCTGATCTCATAATCAAGTCTAAAGACAGGGAATTGTGGAGAGAAATAAATGATCGCCTACGCCACGCGGCACGGCAGTTGAGTGATTGACCCCAGTGTTCCCTCTAAGCTGTGCTGGCGTGAACTGGCGCATAAGATGCAACTAGAAAATTTGTTACTGATTCCTGCACAATTTTAATTCTAGTAAGTTCTCTTGACTTACAAAATAGAATTTTTGCCCACAACACATCACACCAGGCGACACATTGCTCCTATCTCATGCTTAGAAATAACATTTTATCTGACAAGAGGCAATTAGATAAAAGATAAAATCTAGAGAAAAATATGAAACCTGTCACTTAATTCAGTCATTCAAGTACTCAATTGATTTTGAATCATTAGGTTTGAATGTCGGTTTGGAAATGAAGGACAGAATGTCAGACGGGCTTGCACGTCTAATTCTTCATCTTTCCCTCTCTCCCTCTCTGTCTCTGCCTTTCTCTCTCTCTAACCGACAGATTTCCTGAATGTCTGATAGAAATCCCAGCCTCAGGTCACACTGACTATCCAAAATGCCACCTCTGAAAACGTCGTATCTCTCGCAGACGAGTGTCTGCTTGGTGGATTTTTTTTTTCAGTCTCACAGGTGAGTGGTCTTTCGCACAGACTAGTTCTGACATTAGATCCAGTTGTAGCTCACCTGCCCAGGTAAACTTATAGGACAGGGATAAAGTGAAAATAACCTTATAGGATGGATTTCGGTAACTAGAGCAGAAACAAAGCTCACTGGTCTCAGCTATTAGACCTTATTTGCACGGGTCGACCACGTGGATTGCGCAGTTTTGCATCATATTTCAACGTTAATCTGAGAAATACAAAACAGAAAGGTCTCATTTCAGACGGTTGTCATTTTCTGGCTTGAAAACAAAGATTTTGCCAAGATTTACCGCTGAGGCAACTGTTAGCAGAAGCTTTTGAGAAACAAAGAGGCGATAATTCTGTCACTGGTGTGAAAAATTCTCTTGTATGTGAATCATTCGTTGTATTTTAATGTTATGTTCCCGCTCATATTTCTATGTGTTAAATACATTTCATTAAGTGCGTTTTAGATCAAGGCATTATTAGATTTGACATGCTGATGCATTTGCTGTTATATATTTTATGTCTGGGGCCGTTTAAATGGGAGGATCAAAACATGGGAACTTGCTCCTTCAAGAGCTACTTACTCAGTTACGACGTTGCTTAGGTAGAAATGGCAGAGAGACAGAGAGAGAGAGAGAGAGAGAGAGAGAGAGAGAGAGTTAAATATGGTGAAATAACCAGAGTGCTTGAGGACTTAAAGATGGTGAAATAACCAGTGCATGATGACTTAAAGATGGTGAAATAACCAGTGCTTGATGACTTAAATATGGTGAAATAACCAGAGTGATTGATGATTTAAAGATGGCGAAATAACCAGAGTGCTTAGGACTGAAAGTGAAGCAGTACTTCAAGCTGAAATCATGTTTAAAATGATATCTCGTTTTTTTTCCGCGAATATTTCTGCAAGTTGTATAACAAATTAATTGTCATATTTTTATTAACATTCCTTTACATTACATTTTTAAAAAATTTTATCATTTTTAAGATTTGTAACTGAAAAGTGAATTAAAACATTATTTAAGTTAACGTTGTAATAATTTTGATTAATTGTCGATTTTACATTAGATTTGTTCCAAAGTGTTCCGCTATGTGAAGAACTGTACGCTTAGTTCGCCACACTTGAAGCAGGAAGGTAAAATTTGGTTGTCGCCCCATACCACATTGTTACTCTCTTAGAAATATGAAATCGTATCTCGCTCGAAGTGGTGGATGCTATTTCAGGATTGGTAACCCTGGCAGCGAGATTATAAGCATTTAAAAAATGTGTTATTATTCTTTGAGCACAACAAAAAAAAAAAAAAACTATCTCAGAAGCGTAACAGAATCAGCTCATCCATTCCCGAGAAATATGAGACGGCCATTTCAGCTTCTCGCATAATTCTTCATCAGCTGTTACAGCCCAACGTTCTGCCTGGGTTTTCCCCCACAAAATATGCAGCAGTTCTTTTGTTAAAATGGGGGGAGGGGGAGAAGAGAAAAACCCACACATAGGTACGTTGCTTAAAAGATATTCAAAATCAGAGGCGTCACTTTTAAACCAGTTAAAGGTGGGTGTTGAAACCATGGTTGATTTTATGTTATCTACCAACTTTCTGGTGAATGTCTGTTGCACTGATCACTTTCAGTTGTGTGAGTGTCTGTTTGTGTGGGATTAATTACTTACAATTGTGTGTGTAGGATTAATCACTTACAATTCTCTGTGTGTGTGTGTGTGCAGTGGAGAATTAACCAGCACCTATCCCCCCTAGACTAACCCCCCCCCCCCAATCATCCGACCTATATCGTTTATCTCTTGCTACAAAATTCATAAAACTATAATCTGCGCTTGCAGCGTATTTATTTCCCTCACATTTGGCTCCCAGGTTTACGCCTGTTCAGATCTCTAACTGTTACGACCTGCCCTATCTCTGGCAGGAGCGTACATAGTGGAACAAGGACCAGGGGGCTTTTCAACCACGTTACAAGGTCCTAGAGCTCTGGAGTGCTGGTTCATGCGTGTGTGTGTGTGTACTACATAGTAAAATACAAAGCACTGACAGTCTTCGTCCACACCTCTTTCATACACTAGCACTTACTTTCTATGGAAATCACAGTCTCCTGTAGCAGGTCAGATTAACTCCAATAATATCCCTGCGTTGCTGATTGGAACATGGCCATCAGATCGAGTGTCTCAGATTCTGAAAGTCTTTGCACCGTTGCAGAACATGAATATGAGTCTAGGGAGATTTTTTTTTCTCCAGTCAGTTCTGAAATGCTGTTGTATTACAGTTCTCTCGATCACAAATACAGACAGTGCATTCATACGAGTATATCACTGTTTTACAGTACTGTGTATTGTAACACATATTTCCCTTTCCTGATCCATGTCTACTTTGCTCAGGCTTGATGTGGAGTTTTACAGTAGTCGATTGTTGCCTGCATTATCCCTCAAGTTCAAACGGCCAAGTGGGATCTTGGTATTACTCAAATTTTCTTGTAATTGACCTCTTCAAAGAGTTCTTTAAAAGCTTCACCTGCTTCCTTCTCTCTTGCTCTGTTCTTGTTTCTCACGGACCAGTGCTCTGTTACTTTGTGGGAGAAAACTTGACATTTCTTAAGCCAAGCCTTTGCCAAATCCTGTGGGATGATGGGAATGTCCCATTGCAACAAAAAAAAAAAGGGTTTTGCTTTATAGGCTCCTCTGTCCTGCTTCACCTACTGGACGCTGGTTGTTTGCTCTTGCCCAGCGAGAGAGGTGCGAAGACGGTTGTTCATTTCTGTGGTGTGAAGGGTGTTACATCAAGACATAGTTAAGTCTTAAATGCTCAAGGTCACGCAGGTGAACAGGTCATGTAAATACTCTTAGCTCCGAGAGGTCAGATAGTTGTATGCGTGGTGTGTGTGTGTGTGTGTGTTTCAACCCTGATAATATGTGTGGTTGTTACGCTCTAATTTCCCAGATGTTTCCTATTTACTTATCGCAGCTTTTTCGCTTTCTGGGGTCTGGCCCTGGGCATTTAGATATCTTCTGCCCGCCTGGTTTGTCTTGAGCTAAATCGCTTGTAATCCCAGCTTGGAAAACAGTGACTAACGCCGACACATACTGTTACCGGCTGTACGACAAAAGAGAGGGGAAGGGGGAAACGGGGACGACACACATCCAACACAAGATCCCAAGGATGACAAATAATCATGCCCAACCAGCGCTCCAGAGCTCTAGGACCTTGTAACGTGGTTGAAAAGCCACCGGTCCTAGTTTCCCTACGTACGCTCTCGGACATAGGGCAGGTCGTAGCAGTCAGTGATCCGTCATCATCAGGAGTTACAGAGACACAAGTCGTTCGACTCTGTAGCGTCCAGATCCGGATTAGAGAAGGCCGAACGGTGGGGTGGTTGTTTTTTTAAAAATAATATTTATACCTAAATACAACATCAGCTTACGACCTATGTAAGCAACTGGGCATGCGAAACAAGCATTGAGAACATACATGTCGTTTGCCACAACCAATAATAGTCCTCCGTAGCCAAATCGCTAAAGACGCACTTCAAAGAGCAGTGCCAACTCAATCCCGGGACGAAAAAAGCAACAACTCACAAGACCTCTGGGTGTCATGACCCAGAGGCCCCCCCCCCCTTTTTTAGAGTGCCGGGGGGGGGCCGAAACACTTGTTTTACTTCCTCTGATGATCTGAAGGAGTTGTGTTGTTGTTCCGTGCTCTACAGTAGAGAGTTTCCTGAATACAAGGAGTTTAGGGGCTGATCACTCATGAAACAATCGTTAGTTTCAGTAACAGAGAGAGAGAGACATGGATGGATGGACGGATGGATGTCGTCCAGTACTTCTGAAACACACACACATCCGTATTTAGCTTCCAACAGTTTCAAATCGTCATGATAGAATACACTTTGAACGCCTTCTATATTTATTTATTTACTAGCTGCAGCTCGCCAAACTGTAACGGG
The DNA here is from genome assembly GCA_009760885.1 of Achatina immaculata. NCBI lineage: Eukaryota > Metazoa > Mollusca > Gastropoda > Stylommatophora > Achatinidae > Lissachatina > Lissachatina immaculata. Next base: position 26,084,241 of record CM019716.1, on the reverse strand, counting down.
AAAGAAAGAGAAACTAATATTTTGATTTTATGTCCCTGGAAGTTTTATGGAACTGACAAAAATGCATTACTTTGACTCTGACTTTTCCGATCCCAAAGTTTTCACTCTTTTTCCCTTGTGCCAGGTAATGAAACGTACAGGTCGTCTTCAGCTGTTCTACATCTCCATACAGAATGTCGGTGATTGAGGAGTTTGGTGGTATCAGGTTCTTCCGAAGGTCCTTCAATGCACTGCAGTCCAGTAGGTGGTGCTTAACAGTTTCTTCTTCTTGTCTGTTGCAGTGCATGCAGTATGGTGTGTGGTCAGCGGTCACTTTGTGTAAGTGCTTATTGAGGGTAATGTGTCCTGTTCTCAAACCTGAAAATTGTGCATTGGACTCTACGGCATAAGCTGTTGATGTGGTCTCCGGGGTTAGGCTTTGGCAGGTGTGTAAACAGGGATCTTCCAGTCGGATTACTGGCCCAGCTGTCCATCCACTGCTGCTTGCAGTTGTTGTGTATAATGTGTTTAGCTGTTCTCATGTTGGTGGAGATGTGTGGCTGTGACATGGTGGCTCCACTCTTTGCCAGTCTGTCAGAACATTCATTTCCTCTGATATCTATGTGCCCTGGTATCCACTGTAGGGTGGTCTTGGTATCATATAAGGCGAGTTGGTTTATTGTACTAAGTATGTCAGTTGTAATGTGATCAGCTGATGGCATCCAGTTTTCAAGGGCCTGGAGAGCAGACAGAGAGTGAGAGGCACTGTTGTTGTATTGGGTGCTGGTGACTGCCAGGGTGAGAGGCACTGTTGTTGTATTGGGTGCTGGTGACTGCCAGGCTGCTAATATTGCCTGCACCTCTGCATCGTAACTGGAGCAGCGAGATCCGCAAGGAGCAGAAAAGTGGCTTGTTGTCTTGTCTGGAAACATTATGAGTACTCCATATCCTGCATTGTCTTAATAATCTAGTGGCAAAGAAAGACAGCTATACTTTTTCTCTACCATAAGGCACTTTAATGGTTTTTTAATTTAAAAAAACTGCGTACACAATAATTCATCATATCTCGTTCTGGTCTTCAATTTGGAATTTCAAATTTTAAACGATATCATTTTGATAACGTCTATCATTTTGCTGTCAAAATATGGCGGCTGTGTTTATTTTAACGTGTTTCTGTGGTCTTGAAATTTGTGTTGGGTAGGACAAGAGAAGAGAGTTAACATAATGCCCTCTTTTCCCTCTCCCATTGATTTCAGCAGAGTATACACTCAGTCTTTTTCTTTAAAATTCCCGTTTCCGTGCCATTAAGGCATATTGGGGAATACAGTGTTAGGCCCGTATTTTCCATGACCTTCAGCACATGAAAGTGTGATGTTGTCAGTATCACGCTTGACCGCTTTACCTCCCCAGATTTCTCTGGTACCCATTTTTAGAGGTTGGGTGAACCCCGGGGCCTTTTTCGTTGTGTACCAGAAAAAATTCCCACGGCTGGAACTGAACCCGGTACCACCAGATTAGTAAACATAGCGCCTAACCACTCAGCCAACCAGGCCGCAGACATTTAATCTTATATCTTATATCCTTCTCGTGACGTTAAAAGTCACATAGGGCTCGCAAAGTAGTTCACCAATTTTTCCTGTTTTCGGCGAGCTTTTCAACCTCATCAAGGGATTTCATGCCTATTAATCTTGGCCTCTCTTAACAATGTCCTCTTTAGAGTTTCACGTGGTCTGCCTCTTTTTCTTTAGCCTGTTGTGTTCACTTCACAGGTTGTTTTGGGATTCTCTGACTGTTTCTTCTCATCAAGAGACCAACATATGTCCATCTCCTTTTCCTGATCACCCATGAGACTGGTTGTTGTTCAGTCATCTGTCTTATCTCTGCATTGTTCTTGAATTCGTTCCACTTGATGCCGAGTATTTTCCTTAGGCATTTGTTTTCAAAAGAGTCTAATTTCTTGCCTATTTCTTTAGTTGTTTTCCAGCTTTCGCATGCATAAATGAGGGTAAATATTACATTTGAATTGAATAGTCTTAACTTGGTTTTTGTGCTTATAACTTTTGAATTCCATATGTTCTCAAGATTCTTGAAGATCGATGCTGCTTTTGCAATTCTAATTTCCTTTCTGGTGTCACCATCCTGGTCTATGTAGCTGCCATGGTATGCAGATGGATTGATTTCTTCAATATCTGTCCCTTCTATGTGAATTTGTCCATTTTGATTAATGGGAAGCTTCATTATTTTAGTTTTGTCCTTGTTAATTTCAAGTCCTATTTTGCTAGCCATTGCAGACAGGCTATCTGTTTTTTCTTGCATGGAATTCACATTGTTACTGACAAGGGTTATGTCATCAGCAAAATCAAGATCTTCTAGTTGGGTCTCATGTACCCAGTCAATACTTGTGTTACCTGTGCAGCATTTTTTCATTATGAAGTCTGTAATTTCAAAAAGCAAAGGAGACAGTATATATCCTTGTCTCACACCTGTTTCAATCTGGAACAATTCACTCATCCCTTCTTCTGTTTTGACTGCAGAAACATATCCATTGTAGAGGTCCTTAATGGTGTTGACAATTTTAGATGGCATTCCATATAGACTTAAAATTCTCCACGATGAATCTCTGTGTATGCTATCAAATGCCTTTTTAAAGTCTATGAAGTTCAGTATTAGTGGTTTCTGCTTTTCAATATGTTCTTCAAGTATTATTCTTAGAGTAAAGATTTGGTCGAGACAGCTTCTCCCTTTTCGAAATACTGCTTGTTCTTCTCTCATTGCAGTATCCACTATATCTTTAAGTCTATTCAAAATGACCTTGCAAAATACTTTTGACACAACTGATATTAAGGTTACTCCTTTCCAACTGTTACAGTCACTAAGGTTGCCTTTTTTTGGTATTTTAACAATGATTCCTTTTTCCATTCAGAAGTGACCTTGTCTTCTTTCCAAATCTTATTAAATATTCTCTGTAGTTGTCTCATATTGTCACTATTGATAGCTTTTAACATTTCGGGTGTTATTTCATCTGCATCTGCATCTTTTTTGTTAGCCATTAAATTCACTGCTGTTTCAGTTTCATGCAATGTAATTTCATCTAGACTGACATTTAACTGTGGGGCTGTAAGTCGGTTTCAAGGTTTATCAATTCTTTTGGATGTGGTCGATTAAGTATTTCTTGGAAGTGTTCAGCCCATCTTTGCTTTTGGTCTTAACTTGATGTTAATAGGTTGCCGGTTTTGCTAAGAATTGGTCTTTCTTTAGATGTAATAGTACCTGTTGGCCTCTTTTGTATGTTATATAAAGTTTTGCTGTCTCCTGTTTTTGCTGCTTTCTCTGCCTCTTTCAGCCATATTGTCTATGTCTTCTCTTGTATCCCGTCTAGCTGAACTTTTTACTTTATAGTCTAGTTCTTTGTATGTTGCTTTCGCCAGATCTTTTACAAGATCTGTCTTTACATTCAACATATCTAATTTGGCTACTCGTCTTTCATGTACGCACTTCCATGTGCTTTCAGACACTCGATGCCAGTGAAATATTAAAAGGACAGCTATCTTCGCTTTCTTGATATTGCCTTGATCAAGGACCACTTTCAAAAACAACACCACAAATAAAAACATACACACAAAATAATATTATATTACTGTTTGTTCTTCGTTTATACATGCTCATCTTACTTTTCTCCACTCTCTTTCCTGCCCACTTCCTCACTCTTTCTTGTAAAACTGAATCTCACATCTCCCGACTACTTTTATTACAAGACCCTGGTTTTATCCCAGTCCTCATTTCTCCTGTCTCTCGCCAGGTAACTGAATAAAACCGCGATATACCTGTACTGAAACAAGATCTCAGACATAACGTCAGTTGCCGGTTCTCAGTTACAGGAAGATTAACGAGAGCAACAACACTGTCCCTCACTCAACATTCCGAACTGAAGGACAGGAAAACAACATTTGTGTATATTCAGAAATCTTAGCCTGAGACTTTGACTTTTCCGATCCCCGGGTTTAAGAATTTTCACTCTTTTCCCCCCTTGTGCCAGATAATGGAAGACGTACAGGTCCTCTTCATCGGTTCTACATCTCCATACAGAGTGTCGGTGACTGGGGAGTTTAGTGGTATCAGGTTCTTCCGAAGATCATCTTAGCCTGAGATGAAGCGCAATGAATCCCAACAAATACAAGAGCTCATCGGTCATAGACAAGGCAGATCTTGGCTTTGGGTGGGGGAGGGGGGGGGGCGCTCAGACCGTTGACTGAAGCAACAGTAGATCTATACGTGAAATAATCACAGAAACTATTCAGGTTCATTGCCAGATCTTGCCCAAATGGTCATGTGTTTGTTGTGAGCGTGTGCTGGAGGACACAATATTAACAACCTTCGGTATGCTGACCACACAGTACTGATAGCTGAGAACCAACAAGACCTGGAAAATCTTTTGGATCTTGTACTTGTACGAACTCCTTGTAACTGCGAGCTGGTGTTCTTTGCAGCCGATGCTGTAGAGATGCTGAGGCACAACATCGTATCGGCGTGGAAACGGGCTATGGCGGCTACTTTTTCAGTCCCGGGGTACAGATAAAAAGCAGGGGGTGTGCAATGTTTCTTTAGTAGACTCCATCACCATGGGGACTGGCGATCCCTGCCCCGTTAGCCAGGCAGGCTATGTCTGTTACTGGGGGTACCACGGAGAGGTAGGACAGGGTCTTGGTCAGCTATGGTTGCTAACCCTGACGCTGGCATATCAGCTATGGGTCGCTGATTACCTTATCGAGCGTCTTCACTCTCATATCTCTTGGATAAAGTCGCCAAAGAAAGTGAACAGAAAGGCCATATTTTGAACATCAAAAAGACAGAGACTATGGTTATATCTAAGAAACAGAATCCACCAGCATGCAGTATAAAATTAAATGGAACAACTCTAAATCAGGTGCAGAAACTCAAATACCTTGGAATAGTAATAACTTCCAATTGTAAATGCAGAGACTGCATTTCAAAGAACGAGAAACATATTATACAACGCATCCTGATTAATGAATGTTAGAAAACGGGTCCTAAAACGCTATATTGACCTTATCTTATTATATGCAAGTGATTCGTGGACAATAGGCAAGTCCGCGCAAAGCTGTTTGCTGTAGAGACGTGGTTTATCAGAAGAATTTTGCGAAGACCCTGGACATCAAAGATAACCAACGAAGATTGTAGAAGTGCGGGAGAGACGACTAAAAAAACAAAAAAAAAAGTCAAAAGAACAAGAGAAAGATAACATACTCGTACATTAGGACCATGCAATGAGAAGAAGTGGCACTGAAAACATATACAAGAAAAATAGAAGAAGAAGAGTCATGGGAAATTATACGTGATAGTCTGACAAGATGGTGTGATATGAGATTACCAAATGAGCTGATATAGACATGAAGGATCGGGTACTATGGAGAAACACAATAGCCTACGCTGGTCGGCGCGACACCTGATGATGATGATGATGCGTGTTTTTTAAAAAGCTACACAAGCATTTCTCATCGCGATTCTCAAAAGCCTGTATGTACATAAGTCAAAGGTAAGTTGCTTTTGTAGTGATACAACATAAGGATAATAAGCCGCCACTAGAAATTTGTTCCCACTTCCAGAACTCAATGATTCTGATCTGTTCAAAATTTGAAGGTGTCATAGATTTTAGTAAAATATTTCTACGTGTAACTTCTTCTTCTTCGTTCGCTTCTACCACCAAGACCGCCCCGTAATCCTATTGAATTTACTCCTGTGGTTCTCGACAGGTCTCGTGGTCCCCCTGTGGTCCACAAAAGGACCACACAAGATCCCCGAGAGGACCACAAGAGGTTCAGAGTATCGCAGGGCTTGAGCCTGTATTCTCGGTGGGTCTCAGAAGCGGGATTGCGTGGCACCGTGGTTTTCGTTGCACCAGTTTAATCTAGAGTTTCTCACCGGAAAATTCGGCGTGTTTTGGATATCAATATATCTCCTCTGGGTGAGAGGTGGTTGCCCATCCAAGCTAGAGTTGGACTTTCTCACCGGAAAACCTCAGCGTGATTAAGATACGCTTACATCCCCGCCGGGTGAAAGGTGGTTACCTATCTAGACTGCAATGGTCCAGTGTCTCAGATTTCAATATTTTGTGGTCGTGGCCGCTACCCTTCCTAGTTGTGACCAGGATGGAGCTTTTGTCCAGGAGGACGAATCCTCGCCACTAGTAAGTTTCACTCCTTGGGTTGAGCCGGTTTAGGCGTATTATCCAGGAGGACGAATCCTCGCCACTAGTAAGTTTCACTCCTTGGGTTGAGCCGGTTTAGGCGTATTATCCCAGCACGGGCATGTTTAGGACGTGACCGACCTCTATAGCGGAGGTACTGCGACATGAGTAGCCATCAAGTTTCACCCCTGGTTTAAGCCGGTTTAGGCATATTTCACCAGTATGGGTGTATATCGGACGTGGCCGGCCTCGAGAACAGAGATGTCGCAGTAATTGCTTTTTCTCATTTTCTTCATTGGGCGGAAGGAGTTTCATTCCACGTGCGGCATCCGAAGAATCTTGCCAGTAGTGTCTTAACCCCTGGGTTAAGGCGGTTCAGGCAATTCGATGAGGTATGAGTGCACATAAGACGTGACCGGCCTCCAGACCAGAGGTGCCGTGATTTGAGCAGTCCTGACTTCGAGACTACTGATTATTTCACTTAATCCTTTCTTTCACCTTTTCCAGGGTGGCGCCGCGCGGCAACCTCATTCGCACCTTTCTTCACTGGCCGGCAGGAGCCCCACTCCACTCACAGCAGCTGAAGAATCTCGCCAGTTCTGCTACGAGAAGGCCAGGGGCTGGACTTGACTGTCAGAGGCTATTTGAGACGCACGCCTTGGAGATATTTCATTGGAGTGGAGAGCGTATCCCCCACCCCACCCCACCCTATAACAGTCCTTTGAACCTCTACGTATAACAAGAACCTGGAAGGATGTGATGTAATTTAATTAAACAAATGACAGAGACCTGCTGGCTCGTTCCAATACCCCGCCAACAACGTTAAGCAGATTCATCACAGAAATAAAGTCCAAAGATTCGCAATTGATAAAGGCTACTATAAAATGTTCATTCATTCATTTGCATGTCCCTTGCGGAACTTTGCCTCCCAAACAGCACTCCTGTAGGCCTCTCGGTTGTGAGCAAGATGGCCTGCTGCTGTTGCATCCATTTCCAGATCGTCAACGATGTCTTGCAGCCATCTTCGTCTTGGTTTTCCTCTTTTTCTTTTTCCCATTATGTATCCTTCCAATACGGTCTTCTCTAAATTATCATGACGTTTAATGTGTCCAAAATATTTTAGTTTTCTCTCTTTAATCCTCTTCACTAGCCAGCCTTCTTCAATATTAAGCTCTTGTAGTATAGATATACTATAAAATGTAGTACTACTAATAATAAAAAAAAATAATAATAATAATAGCAGAACAAGCTACACACTCCGTAAATCACGATGGCTCAATACGAATTTATTTATTGCTTTAAGTATCAACACAACTTGTCTCCTAATACTGTCTGTGTGGTTTACATAACAGGAATTGTAGAACCAAATGCAAGAATCACGGGATATGACGTGTTTCTTACAGAGATTTACTTACACAAATGCCATTATATTATATGTACAGACTGGACTCAACGGAGAGAGAACGCTTTAAAACTATAACAAAGTAAGAAAGTCGAATAAACCGGATTATCCTGGAAAATACTTGGGAATATACATAGGAGAAAAGACAACAATAAGAAAATAACTAGCCACAGAACCATGGACTCCATTAGGCTAGAACACGAGAAGACAAACCTTTATCCACTTGGTCAAGCAACCACAGCCCCACTGTCCCCCCCCCCCCCCCCCCGACCCTCCATATCAGGGAAAAAAGGACAACATAACTATTACAATTATCGGAAAATTTGAATTCCTGATCTTGACAAATATTTAGGCTTCTTCAGCGTCATCACACACACCAGGCAGAGTGAAAATGTTATCTCCTCATTCATTCCCTATAGATCTTCCAACGGTGTATGACTCCCTTGAAGTCTAAAGATTTTGTATCAGTGTATGACTCCCTTGAAATCTATAGATCCTCCATCAGTGTATGACTCCCTTGAAGTCAATAGATCCTCCATCAGTGTATGACTCCCTTGAAGTCAATATATCCTCCATCAGTGTATGACTCCCTTGAAGTCAATATATCCTCCTTCAGTGTATGACTTCCTGGGGTCTATAGATCCTCCTTCAGTGTATGACTTCCTGGGGTCTATATATCCTCCATCAATGTATGACTCCCTAGGGTCTATATATCCTCCATCAGTGTATGACTTCCTGGGGTCTATAGATCCTCCTTCAGTGTATGACTTCCTGGGGTCTATATATCCTCCATCAATGTATGACTCCCTAGGGTCTATATATCCTCCATCAGTGTATGACTTCCTGGGGTCTATAGATCCTCCATCAGTGTATGACTCCCTGGGGTCTATATATCCTCCATCAATGTATGACTTCCTGGGGTCTATATATCCTCCATCAATGTATGACTTTCTGGGGTCTATATATCCTCCATCAATGTATGACTTCCTGAGGTCTATAGATCCTCCTTCAGTGTATGACTTCCTGGTGTCTATAGATCCTCCTTCAGTATATGACCTCCTGGGGTCTATAGATCCTCCATCAGTGTATGACTTCCTGGGGTCTATAGATCCTCCATCAGTGTATGACTTCCTGGGGTCTATAAATCCTCCATCAGTGTATGACTTCCTGGAGTCTATAGATCCTCCATCAGTGTATGACTTCCTGGTGTCTATAGATCCTCCATCAGTGTATGACTTCCTGGAGTCTATAGATCCTCCTTCAGTGTATGACTTCCTGGTGTCTATAGATCCTCCATCAGTGTATGACTTCCTGGAGTTTATAGATCCTCCTTCAGTGTATGACTTCCTGGTGTCTATAGATCCTCCATCAGTGTATGACTTCCTGGTGTCTATAGATCCTCCATCAGTTTATGACTTCCTAGGGTCTATAGATCCTCCATCAGTTTATGACTTCCTAGGGTCTATAGATCCTCCATCGGTGTATGACTCCCTGAAATCTACAGATCCTCTAGCGGTGTATTACTCCCTGGAGTTCTACAGATGCTCGTGGTTTACGCCCCTTCCTCAACTTGCCGTTCCAGTGCTTGAGACCAGCCCAGCATCTTCTGCCTGGCTGCTGAAACAGGCTTTTTAAAGCTGATAATTAACGTGACCTACATTGAAAAATAGTAAGCACATTCTTACAAACTGCTGTGAGTAAAAGGAGAACCCTAACATTGCTACATTGGTTTATATCTCTAAAAGACAACCCTAACACTGCAAAATTATTTTATATTTATAAAAGACAACCCAAACACTGCAAAATTATTTTATATTTATAAAAGACAACCCTATAACTCTGCTACATTGGTTTATATTTCTAGAAGAACCTTTTGGGGGAACAGATAAGCCATTGCTTGGCATCGTGCGTTCGGCTACCTTCGTTGCTACCACAATGAAGCTATTATCCTAAGCTCGCGCCGTCGCTTCTGTTAGTTCTTAAAATAAAAATTTTGTTTAAAGCGGCCCCAGGAGAGCAAAGTTAATAACACTGGCAAATTCTGCCCAAGCCTAACAGAAGCTATGCAGCACTTCTTTATGTTGGAAGGTGACAATAACAGATTCAGTCGCGAAAGAAAAATTAGTCGTATGTCGTAGTTGATCGAATGTTCAATAAAGACGAATCATTCGCTTGAAGGCTTGCAACCCAATGGTCGTGGATGTTGGGGGACTACTGTATATACAAAATACCGAGTGTGGCTAGAAGGGGAAAAACAACACAGTAGCTCCGAATGTGAAGAGAAGAGAAAAGCAAGGAAGTAGTTCCAAGTGTGACAAGAAGGAAAGGGAAATAAAGTAGCTCCAAGTGTGACGAGAAGGGAAAAGCAATGAAGCAACTCCAAGTGTGACAAGAAGGGAAGGGAAATAAAGTAGCTCCGCAGCCGCTTCTTGATAATGAAAGGCTGAAGCAATAGAATTATTTGTGTACTTGGTAAACGATAACAGATTCTATACTTTCTCAGAGAGAAATCAACCTGCCTACCTCCTCCCACCTTCCCCCCCCCCCCCTCCACAGTATTATTAGAGCTGGTATCAAACTGGAACCAACAAAACTATGTAGCAGCCTGTACGATATTCATTTTAACAAAATAGGTACCAGCGTTAATCCTTTGGGAAGGAAGAGGAATAACGCCGATAGCTACGGAGTTCGTGCTGATCAGTTTCTGATCAGTTGCTGGCTAGGCAGTAGAGGACTTATGGTTTGACCGCGTGGAACGAAGCTGACTCGCAATTCATTATCTTCACATGTTATATGTAATATTTTAACACTGGCTATTTGACATTTGAGCAAACAACAACCTGTCTCATGGGTGATCAGAAAAAGAAGATGATCATGTGTCGGTTATGTGATGGGAAGAAACAATCAGAGAATCCCAAAACAAGCTATCAAATGGAACATAATTGGCTGAAGAAAAAGACGTCGACCATGTGAAACTCTAAAGAGGACATTTTTAAGAGAGGCCAGTTGAGTGGGCATAAAATCCCTTGATGAGGTTGAAAAGCTCGCCGAAAACAGGAAAAACTTGGCAAACTACCATGCGAGCCCTATGTGACGTTTAACGGCACGGGAAGGATGTAAGATGTTCGACACTCAGTATCATATTTTGGGATCTACTACTAGCAAATATGCACTGAAATGTAATTTTAATAAGTTTTGTTACAAGCAAGATTATACATTATATCTGTAATCTTTTAAAAGAGTGTTTTATACGCTTAATATTTACTGCAAAGTACAAGAACAGCATCAAGAGACACACAGGTAACGTCTTTAACAACAAATGAACTGCAAAAGGCAGAATAAGCCCCGATAAAATAATCCCAGACTTCTTCTGGAAACTGGTACAGTAAACGATGACGATGATGACAACTGACTGACTGATTATTATGTCACTTGTCAAAGCGAATATTCAGTGCCAACCCCTGATACGTACTAAGTAAACATTTTTGTAAATAATCAGTGACGGATTAACCATCACAAAGGACCCTAGACTAAACATCTGGCCTATATCGTCCATTTATAACATATATCGGTTATATATATATATATATATATATATATATATAACATACATCGTCCATTTATTTATATATCTATATATGGCCTGATTAGCTGAAGTTATGATCGCTACATTTTGCTACATGATTTTGACCAAACACGACTGATACGTTACTGTCTTTACGATAGCGTAACGTTCTAGTGCAACAGTAACAGTTATAAATGATTGTCACATTAAACAATATGTACATGCAGCTAACTTAATATTGAAGAGGATTAAACAGAGAAAACTTAAATATTTTGGACACATTAAACGTCATGATAATCTAGAGAAGACAGTCATGGAAGGATACATAATGGGAAAAAGATAAAGAGGAACACTAAGGCGAAGATGGCTGCAAGACATCGTTGATGATCTGCAAATGGATGCATCAGCAGCAGGGCATTTTGCTTACAACCGAGAGACCTACCAGGAGAGCTGATAGGGAGGCAAAGTTCCACATGGGACATGCAAATGACTGACTGACTGTCTGATTGTACATGCGGCTTTCTTTCATTGATGCCTCTACCCCCAACCCCGCTTCCTGACATTCTAGGCCTCTAGAGACTTATGCCTGCTTAGTCTAACGTGTACCCCACCACAGCGACCAGAGTGAGACAAACTTTGACGAAGTTTATATTCCGTGAGCGCCGATAAGAAAATAAACAGATATGTAAGCTACATCTGTGCTCATAATAGTGTGTTATCCCAGTTCCGCGCCAAAGAAAATGTAGAACAATTGCGCACGTGTCTTTCAGAGAGGCGACAGCTCTAAATGTAATTTACTGTTGTATTGCCACGTGTTCTACGCAAAACTTCAGATTAGATCTCAATACAGAATCTAACTCGTATAACACACAGCTTTTTTATAAATCGTAAGAGACTTGTATACCTTTCTTCCAAGATTCTGAACTTTGTGCCATAGTTTTCAGAATGTATAGCTACACAGAAACGATTTTTAAAAAAAACCACCTTTAAACATCTGGGAAAACAGTAAATCTCCAAAGTAAATGCGATTAATTACTTCTCTCAGCGCAAACAATAATAAAGTATGATCTACAATATTAAATAAACACAAACATGTTGCGGAAATTCACTTTCACAATAAAATGTAAGAACACAGTTAAAAAGAAATGGACCCACCTTTCATGTCCAAATTTTCAAACCTTAGGGCGTGGGTTGACGGTTTGGACCTTGCATTCCAAGACAACAATAGCCACGCGAACGCTTCGCTATTGACGATACTGTGTATACAAGCATGGGATGGAGAGCGCACACTTTCCCCGAGAGGGGTGTAAGTGGGACAAGGAAGTTGGGGGTGGGGGGCCCCGGGGGGGGGGGGGTAATGAACCTTATGACCTCCTGAACTGGAGAAACTCTTTATTGGTAACGTTTCTAGGCGATATTTATTGATGAGCTATCCAGATCCTGTGTTAAATAACACACGAAATAACGTTACGTTCCGTGCGAGAGATGGCATTGATTCATGTGCCCGCATATCCTTAATAACAATGTCCTTGAGGTCACGTCAATCACTGATAGGTACGCACAGAATCCCGAGAGTTTGCGGTCTTTGTTGGGTGAAAGAGGGTTAACTCTAGGATGACCAGTCCCTACTGGTCATAAACTGGTGAAAGGCAGCTGCCCATTAGTCATAATACTGAAATCTTAAATATTATATCCTTCCCGTGCCGTTAAACGTCACATAGGGCTCACAAAGTAGTTTGCCAATTTTTCCTGTCTTCGGCTAGTCTTTCAACCTCATCAAGGGATTTTATGCCTATTAATTTGACCTCTCTTAACAATGTCCTCTTTAGAGTTTCACACGGTCTACCTCTTTTTCTTTAGCCTGTTGTGTTGCACTTAACAGGTTGTTTTGGGATTCTCTGACTGTTTCTTCTCATCACGTGACCAACATATGTCCATGTCCTTTTCCTGATCACCCATGAGACTGGTTGTTGTTCAGTCATCTGTCTTATCTCTGCATTGTTCTTGAATTCGTTCCACTTTATACCGAGTATTTTCCTTAGGCATTTGTTTTCAAAAGAGTCTAATTTCTTGTCTATTTCTTTAGTTGTTTTCTAGCTTTCGCATGCATAAATGAAGGTGAATATGACATGTGAATTGAACAGTCTTAACTTACTGGGATAAAACCATTTGCCATTAGCCATAATACTGAAATACTGGGGACAAATCTTTTTTTTTTTTTTAAAGAACATGACACTTTTTTTTCAATCGTGTCGCTGAGAGCGTTTTCTCGGCTTCTGACCACGTCGTACTTACATGAATATAAGTCCTAGCATAAATGTGTGCGCGCGTGTGTGCGCATAATGAAGGTGAATTTGGAGTAGAGTTCTTGAGAAATAAGGCACAATTGAAGAAAAAGCGCTCAACTGCCCAAGTAAAATCAGTCACAGATGTACTGTAAAATTAAGAGAATATACAATGTCCTTTATATTTTCATTCAAAACAGTCGCAGTTGTATTGCGCTCTCTCTCTCTTCCCTCTCTTCATCTCCCCCCCCCCCTCTTTCATTTGCTATCTCATTCTCTTTGTTTCCCTTTCCCTCCTCTCCTTTATCACCTCTTTTCTTCTTTTCTTATCTTAATTGAATTGGAGAATGCGTGAAACTGAAACACGATGTGCAATAAAACTACTTGGTTTCAGATTAAGACAAGGATACATACCCCCCCCCCCCCTTTTTCCACTTATTTTCCTGATTATCATGGACTGGATAATGGAGACTGCACCAAAGACAGACCTAGAGGATTAACCTGGGGGGGGGGGGTGGGCTCAAAAATCACCTGGAGCAGTGTTTCCCAACCTTTTCTCTGGATCATGCTCAGCTTTAACACCTCAAAGGTTTTGATGCCCCACCAAACTCCTTCCCCCCCCCCTTTTTTTCCCCGGGGTCACACACACACACACATACACACACCCAGGATAATAGTCAACCAAGTTATTAAGAAGTATAATATAAATATATTCTAATTATATTCTATTATTCTTAGGACTCTCAGACAGCAAAGCTGTAGCATCGCTATAATAATTACCGCAACGAAGACTATTCATCCTTAAGAAAACAGCTTTATCCAGAATAAACGACCGGCCTACCACGCAAGCACACAAGTTGCCAAACTGGACCTAGAGCAAAATGAGGCGATGAGATCCGTCCTTAGATACACTAAAAACCCACCCACCGCTGCAGTGAGATACCTCTTAAACGTGCCAGGTGTAACAAAAACACCATAAATGTGCCAGGTGTAACAAAAACACCATAAATGTGCCAGGTGTAACAAAAACACCATAAATGTGCCAGGTGTAACAAAAACACCATAAATGTGCCAGGTGTAACAAAAACACCATAAATGTGCCAGGTGTAACAAAAACACCATAAATGTGCACAGGTTAAGGAATACTTTAAGATTAATAACAACTAAAAGAAAGCCCACCCAGTCCATAAATTTATACGTTTTAGAAAAAAAAAATAAATAAAAGAGAGAGAAATTGTGGAATGTCGAATGCGGAAGATTCAGTGCGGACAATAACTGACCAACAACACATCTCAGCTGAACCTGAATGAACTCAATGCAGCAAATTAACGCGTCAAAATTTAACTGAAGCACACGTGACATTGGCCAGAGAACGCCAAAACTGGACTGCAGAAAAAAAAACAAGGAAGAAATAAATGCATTAATTTTAAAAACATATACAAGTTCTGACACATCTAAACGTACGAGTCAATACATCATCATCATCATCATCGTCATCATCATCATCATCATGTGCCGTGCCGACTGGCGTTGGCTATTATGCTTCTCCAGAGTACACGATCCTTTATGCAGGCCATCAGCTCAGTTGGTGATCTCCTCTCACACCATCCCTTCAGACTGTCCAGTATCATTTCTCTTGCTCTTCCTCCTGATCTTCTTCCTTCTATTTTTCCTGTTGTTATAATATTTTCAATGCCCCCTCTTCTCATTGGATGCCCTATGAAAGTACATTGTCTCTCTCTTATTATTTTTTTTAAAATATTTTTTTTGGTCTCTCC
Source organism: Achatina immaculata (assembly GCA_009760885.1). Lineage (NCBI taxonomy): Eukaryota > Metazoa > Mollusca > Gastropoda > Stylommatophora > Achatinidae > Lissachatina > Lissachatina immaculata. The sequence goes on along the minus strand of CM019716.1, from coordinate 26,069,027 downwards.
AGCTCTTCTCATACATTCTTCATTAGTTATTTTTGCGGTCCAAAATACACAAAGGTGTAAAAAAAAAAAAAAGATAAGCGGATGGGGTTTTGCAGTATACTTCAAAGAAAAAAAAAATCAAGCTTATGTCCGACGCATAGATCAACACATGCTCAAGCGTGAGGATCAAACAACCCTAGAAATGGTTGATGATTCAAAAAGCACAACAAACTAGAAGAATCATGACGGATTCTCAAAGCCTAGTAAGAAAGACAGAAGAATCTACCATTAGATGTGAGAGATTAAACATAATCTTCAAATCGCAGCTCCAAAAACATCACGTGGATACACTGTCCAGGCGCTTTTACGGAGTTGAAAGCAAAGAAAAAGCTGATCAATTTGCAGCAGAAGCTAACCCACTGGGGAATATCAAAATGGACAGACAAGACATAAACCACTTCTTCAGCAAACTGAATAATCAGAAGAGAAAACCTTCCCCAGAAGTACACACCACGCCACCCTCATATGTCCTGCACGTGATCAGAGGTAAGGGAAGCAAATCCCAGCTATACAAGAGCCACTTGTAGCCAACACAGTATAGGAATTATATCAGCAAAGAACACTAAAGGACATCTTGATGTCGAAAGCAGAACACGTGCAGGCGTGACCTGAATGTAACGAAGCATCTCCCGGGGACCAGCAACCGAGCTGGGTCGTATCCTGTAAATTCTAGCCCCCCCCCCCTTCTTACCTTTTGCAAATATTCAAATTGCGCCCGTCCCCCGAAAACACTGCCCTAGAGAATTAAGAATTTTGACTTTGCAGACATTCTCACATACTCAAAGAGACATACAGGAGAAGACAACTAGGATTTACGAAATAGCCACAGGTCAGTTGGTATGAATACATCCAGACAGCACCAAGGTCATGAGAATCAATGGGGGAAAACAGTTAGGAAGGAATTTCAGTCAAGCTGAAGAAGTACAACATTTAAAGTACCTTGGAAGCCTCATTTCAGCAGACAGCCCTACTGAGAAGGAAATATCTACAAGAACTGGACAGGCCTTTAACAAATCAGCACACACATGGAAATCTTCCACCCCCCCCCCCTACATGAACTTCAAGCTCAGAATCTATAAATCCAGTGTACGCTCCATTCTGTTATAAGCTGCTGAAACATGGAGAACCAGCCAGAGAACTGAAAGCAGACTGAGAGTGTCTGAAGGAAGATGCCTCAGAAAAGAAAAATGTAAAGAATGCGCTGGGAAGAACACGTGACAAACAAGAACATAACCAAACGAACAGGGACCGAGAACATGACTAAATAGGTCAAAAGACAAAGGTGGAAATAGCTGGGTCATATACTACGAAAGGAAAGAACAGGACACCCCTATACCGCCTTGACTTTGACACATCGAGAGAAAAGAAAGATGGGCGACCACTGGGGACACGGAGATGCACAACACAGGAAGAACTAAAGGAAGCGGGGAAGTCATGGTTCGAGGCATCTCGACTTGCTCAATTCAGGATTGGCTGGAGAATCTTTATTGATGTCTTATGCTCCATTTGGAATACAGAGGACTGAATGAAAATGAAAATGTTGTCTGGATTCACTATCATATTAAAAATATTCAGTCGTTTAGTGGATGGTTTGAGATCCAGTGATACTACTAATGATATGACCAAAGTCTGTATGGAATTTGTTTTTATTTTGATAATCTCCCTTGTAATTGTTAATCTGAGGTTTCTGTAATCAACGCCACTAATCTCTCTCTCTCTCTCTCTCTGATCCTTAAGTGCCCAGGGCACATGGGGCTTCCACAAGGGTTTTCCACAAATGCCTGTCCATCGCCTTCTTTCTGCTCTTGCCCAGATGAGCCCTCTATTGCTCAACATCCTTTCTGTTGTTCTTCTCCATGTCTCTTTTGGTCTACCCTTACTTCTGTTCCCCTGTGGTGTCCATCTTAGTGCTATTTTTGGTAGTGAGTTGTCAGTCATTCGTAGCACATGTCCCAACCATCGCCAGTGTCTTTCCTCAATAATTGTTGTCAGAACGCCACTAATACTGACACACAAAATTTGGTTCATGGCTGTGAAAACCTGGACAACTAACACACAGATGATTAACAGATCGAAAGCAAAAGCGATGTGGCTTAATGAATGATGGAACAAATACTCTGGTCACCAGAAAAAAAAAATATACCAAGAGGTCCCCAGAGAAATTCCAGAACAACGAAAAACTGGTTAAAATTACAAGAAAAAGACAGTGAAAATTTCTTGAACATGTTAGAGAAGAAGTTTGTATTGAGTGGAAAAGTCCAGCGAAGAAGAAGGAAAAGCATATATCTACAAGAAATATATATATATATATATATATATATATATATATATATATATGTACAAGTATATAAATATAAACGAGATGGACATATGTTGGTCACGTGATGAGAAGAAATGATCAGAGAATCCCAAAACAAGCTATTAAGTGGAACACAACAGGCCAAAGAAAAAGAGGCAGACCGCGTGAAACTCTGAAAAGGACAATGTTAAGAGAGGCCAAATTAACAGGCATAAAATCCTTTGATGAGGTTGAAAGACTCGCCGAAGACAGGAAAAATTGGCGAACTACTTTGCGAGCCCTATGTGACTTTTAACGGCACGGGAAGGATATAAGATATAAGATAAGATATCTACATAGTTGGATATTCTCTGTACTGCTCAGTCGCCCTAATTTTTCTTCCCTCACGGTGTCAGATGCATCTCTGTTCGAGGAATAATGTTGAGTGTTGGGATATTTCCTGAATACAAAACCAATCTATTTATGTTGAGTGTTGGGGTATTTCCTGAATACAAAACCAATCTATTTATGTTGTGTTGAAGTATTTACTAAATACAAAACCAAAACAATCTATTTACATCGCTTAAAAAATGAAAATGTGGTCGCTGCTTACTTAAAGTCTTACCTGAAGACTGTATTTGTCTGTGGTCCGCGAACTGAATATTTCTACAAATCTGTCTTATGAAATAGGAACAATATGACTATTTTCTTGCTATACTTCTGTAAACATTCTTTTTCCATCTAGAAATGTGAGAAATTTTCTTTCTTTCTCCTTTTCTTTCTTACAGACACCGAATTCAGTTTAATTGTTTATTCTGAATAGTAATGAAATTTTTGTTTGGTAGATAGTCATTTATATGTGTAGTTAGTCATTTATATGTGTATGTAGTTAGTCATTTATATGTATGCCAGTCAGTCATTTGCATGTCCTTTGCCTCCCTAACAGCATTCCTGTAGGCCTATCGGTTGTAAGCAAGATGCCCTGCTGCTGATGGATCCATTTGCAGATCATCAACGATGTCTTGCAACTATGTTCGCATTGGTCTTCCCTACAATATGTGCCAGAAAGCTGACTTTATTACTAAATTAAGTTAAAGAATTGCTGTGTAAATATGCAGTAGTGCTGAACGGTCTCAGCGGGTCGGTCAGTGGAGGGTATTTTGAAGCAGTGTTGATCAAAATGAGACGACAATGTCACACAACAACCAATAACTTGAATGTGGCGACTCTTATAATGAAACATATATTTTTTACTTCGTGATTTCCATCTTATTTGTTCTCTAATTTCTGTAATAATTTTATTTTTATTTTCGAGGAGCATTTGTGTCTTTATCTAAACAGTTTTCAGCCTAATGGACTTGTGTCTGTATTTTGTTACACATGTGTGTTTTGAGTAACTGCAGCTAAATGTACGTTAGCTCAATGTAGCATTTTGTGCTGCAGTTTTTTTTGAGTTCCTAAGGCTAATCAAGGGACGTAATTGCTTACTGTATTACAGTACTAACTGTAATAACAGAGTTAAATCCCATGTCGTCACATCGTTTTTTTTTTTTAAACACAGGACACTTCTTTAAATGTTTTTCATATCGATCGATAGTTTGTATCACATATTACACATATTACTCATTCATCTAGACCTTCCAGCCTAGGAAATTACGTATATCTCATCTTGAGAAAGTAAGTAATGAGTGAAGATGCTCTATGGAACTCTGCTCGTCAGCTTCCACAAAAAAGCCAACAACCATCTGCGTCAAATCCGTCGTCTAAGAGCAACAAAAGCATTATTTTTCCTCAATTAATTAAATCTTTAATGAATATTGAAATGAATTATTGTGTTTACACGAGGAATTAATTATGACAAGTGTGCTATATTAAAAAAAAACAAAAACGAGGCTCTCGTCTAACGATCACGAAAAAAAAAAAGAAACATTCCGGAACCGGCCGAAAGTCGCGGGAATTCCCACACTGGGCGCAAATTTGTAAACAAATAAGAAGGGGAGGTTACGCGGGCTTACTTCATTCACTTCTGCTCAGCAGAACGCGGGAGGCGAAGGTACAGAAATGGATGAAATTCTTTCAAATATTGAAAGTTCAGTGACTTACTGCAACACAAATGAGTGGGATCAAGCTAGGGATACTTTGCGAAGGATAATTGCTGATGAAAGTGGTCTGAAGTAAGTTGAAACACGTACTGCGTTGTGTTACATTTCAGAGAAACATCGCGTTGTTGACATCGGTAAACCACTGATTGATGTTCTGTCGTTGTTTTCGAAGATTTGTACTCAGCGCTAAAGATTGTTATAGTGAGTTAAAGATTTAGTCGTGCGCAATAAAAGGACAAGGAATAGAGTGAAATAATGAAATATTAAAGAAAAAAAAAACTGCTTCTATATGTAATAATAAACCCAATGCTATTACAGAATTCGAACGTCGGCTATGAACGGGTAAACCAAGAAATACGTGCATGATACAACTTTCTTGTTAATGGCAGTTAGAATTAAAACAGCTTTATTTTTGTTGGAAATAAGTCATTATTTGAGACTTTAATATACAATTTGTAGATCAATATTATTGTTATACAAATGTAACTTTCAGAAAAAAAAATGAGGGGAGAAGAAATAAAAATATTTTGATTGAAATTACCAGAGAATAGTGTTATAATTTGAATATATTCTCCCTGACCAAAAAAAAAAAAGCCCTGAGTTATTGCTATTAAAATCACCAAGTTAACTTGTCAGCTATTTTTGTAATGTATTTGATAAATGATATGTGAAAACCAGTTCTTCCTTTTCTTCTATCTCCCAGGAATTGCAAGCTGTTCTTTGCAGCTGATGCAGTGAAGATGTTGAGACATGAAATTTTGTTGAATTGGGAGTGGGTTATGCTGGTTATTTTTTTTCAGTCCCTAAAGGAAAATATGGGCACTAACACCATATCCCAGTGTGCCTCTAAGGCATGAGAAGATTACCTTTATCTTTTTTAAATGGAGCTAAAGAGCAGGGAATGTGGAGGATTTCTTTAGCAGACTCCACTACCATTAGGAACTATGGTGATCCCTGTTCAGGCAGCCAGGCTAGGCCACACTGCCGTAAAAATAAATGCCTGTCTGATCACGGAATTAGAAAAGGAAACCAGACATAATACTGACAGCATCACAGAGTGCTGACAAGTCCGGGAGAAAATTGTCGCTGGTACCATATCCTTTATATGCATAATTTAGCTCTGTCCAGAGACTGAACAAAAACAGCAGCTGTTAATTCACTCCCAAGCCAGTATGATGTTGTGCCTCAGTATCTCCACTACTTTCACTGCGAGGAACACCAGCTTGCAGTTCCAGGGAGACTGAAGAAGAAGAAGATATACATGATTGGCATGAGGCAGGGTTCTTGATGAAATATAACCTAATATAAAAGATTTCACTTGTGGGATATGCACTATATATATACATGGAGAAAAATAACAGAGAGGATGTTGAGCAGTAAAGGGTTCACATGGCAAGAGTGGAAAAAAGGCAAAGGACAGACATTTGTGGAAAACCCTTGCGGAAGCCCCATGTGCCTTGGGCACTTAAGTTCAGATATATATATATAATTTTTTTTCTGCATGTTGCAGTATGTGTATAGTGAAGGTTTTACATATGAGAAAGAAATATTTTAAAAATAAAACATGTGTTTTCCATTCTGCATACAGAATATCCTTTTATATCCTTCCCTTGCAGTTAAACGTCACATAGGGCTCGCATAGTTGTGTGCCAAGTTTTCCTGTTCTCAGCGAGTCGTTCTACTTCATCAAGGGATGTTATGCCCACTAAACTGGCTTCTCTTAACAATGTCCTCTTTAAAGTTTCATGTGGTCGACCTCTTTTTCTTCGGCCTGTTGTGCTCCACTTGATAGCTTGTTTTGATATTCTCTGATTGTTTCTTCTCATCACAGGGCCTACATATGTCTGTCTTCTTTTTTCTGATCACCCATGGGACAGGTTGTTGTTTGCTCATCTGTCTTATCTCTGCGTTGTTCTTGAATTCATTCCACTTTATACAGAGTATTTTCCTTAGGCATACAGAATATAGATATGATGAAACATCAATAGGTAGAAGAATGTAACTTTTGCATGTATAACTCTGCATAATGAAGTATATGTTTATTCCTGTAATCTGATGATCATGATTACATTAAATGGTGATGAATACTGCCATATCTGTCATTGTTTATGTGAAGGAGTTTTTGTTTTGCCAGTCTGAAAGGTTCATTTCTGTAAGAAACATGCTTGAAGTATGATAATTATAAGAACTACCCCGTGTTTGTCCTCAATTTTTACCATACATCCAAGAAAGGTTGTCCTGTTTTTTTTTCTATGTTTTGTTTCATTTATCAGTATGGATATTTTAAGTGCAAACAGTATTGCAAGCAGTCTGTGTTAGTAATTGTATTATTGGTGTTTTTGACCCCTCCCTTGTGTTAGTAATTGCATTATTGGTGTTTTTGACTCTCAGAGGATATTCCAGCATTTAATCTCTTTTGATGAATTTTTCTCTAAGTACTGCCATAATGATCTCATTTCTTCCTTGAGCTTTTCATTGTGATGATGTTCTCTCTGTACCACTGTGATGACATTTGCTGTAGGTGAATTATTTTCACAAACAATAAAAGTGTACTGAGTATTTACTTATTTTTTTTCTGTTATAAGAAGGAGTATTACTGATTATGCTTCTTGTACAAATTTTTCAAATAAGAAACTAAGAAGCTTTCACACAATAGTTTGATTCAGCACAGTGTTCTATACTTAGAATTCAAAGTTTTTCAGCTGCTGAGCATACAGCACTGTGGTAAATCACTTTACTTGAGTATGCTTCTGTATGTTTATACATCTTTTTTAGATTTTTTTTGTAGCCTCGCTCAGGGTTATGAAGTTTTTATTGTATGGTCCCATGGCTCAAATGTATTTTTCTTTATTTTTTGCAGTGTTGGTGTTTATTTCTTAAGTTCTTGGTTGTTGAGCTGTTTTGGTATTTATATCACCAGTGTTTTTTTGTTTTTAGTTTCTTTTTAACTCAGCATGCTATGAGTAAGTATTTTTCTTGAAATATTAAAAAAAAAATGTTCACCTTGTGTTTCTATGAGCATTGGAAAGCAGTCTTTTCTGGATAGAAGACAGATTGTAAATGGTTTGGTGTGTCCATTATTTGAGATCTTAGTCCATTAATCTACATTATAGTATATGTTCCTAGTCTATTAGTCTGTATTACTGTATTCATCAGTCATATCCTTTAATGTGTATCAGTTTATTCATCAGTTTTCATATTCTTTAATGTGTACCAGTTTATTCATCAGTTTTCATATCCTTTAATGTGTATCAGTTTATTCATCAGTTTTCATATTCTTTAATGTGTATCAGTTTATTCATCAATTTTCTAGTTCATTAATCCTTATGTACTTCTCTTCTGTTCATTCTGTCTTACAGTATATGCCAGACCATGTTTCTGAATATGGCCACTTTATATATTCATCTAAGTAATCATATAGTTCAGTTAGATAATCAACTGCTTTTGCAGTGTATGTGATTAATGATATGTGGAAACCAATAAACTTTACTTGTTGACTGAGTCATTAACTCAAATGTAAGAATAGATACCAGCTTGATATTGGACTTTGAAAAAAGGCAGGCAACTAAGCATGATAATGACCATATATGCGATTAAATGAAAATGAAACTGTTGTTTAAGCCACACTTAACATTACTGTTCTTCATACAGGTCAGTGGTTCCAGGAACGTTTCTACAGAATATGAATGAAGTACTGAAGTCCATCTCAGAGAAAGTCACACATGAAGATCGAAAACTCTCCAAACAAATTCAAGAATGTGCAGCAGAAAGTTTCCGTTGTTTGCGCCAGGTGTGCGCCCTGAACTCAGATGTACAGAGCAGTTTACCTTCTTGTGTAGATCTGTTAGAAAACACAAAAACTATCATTGAGAAAGTTCTTTCTTTGGACCCACATGTTGACAGTGAAAGTGTTTTAAAATGTGCTGCACAGTTTCTTGGTAATGCCTGTGTATCAAATGCTGCCAATCAGAAAATTATATGGGAAATATTCTTTCAATTATTCAGGTATGTATGTATGTGTCTGTGGACAATGTTCTTGTTTAAACCTAGGGGTTTTTTTTGTGTAAGACAACTGCTCTTATGCAGAATCAGTCTGTTTAGGATCAGTTCTTGAATGTAAACCATATCTTGATTGTAAACCATGGTCATTGAAGTTGGGAGTTAGAGGCAGTTTTTATTTGAGTTGGAGCTAGTAAAGTATAGCATATATAAATGAGTTGGACATCTGAAAAAACAGGGATCAATATAGGATGTAATGTCTCAATAGCCAGTCTGAAAAAATGTTATGAGATGTTGTACCTGCAAACTTACATACAGACGAATGCCCCTGTATGAGGAGAGTAAAGACTTCAGAACATGTTCTCTGAAAGGTCCAGCTTTTACAGATATACACAGCCAGACATGGCCACAGGGCTTGGACCTGAGGCAGAAGCTGTTGGGGCTGCCATGATGACCTGGAGAAGACTGGACTTATTCTAGTGACAGGGCTTCTGATTTAGCGTGACCAAGAACTTGATCGCTGAAGAACAAGAAATATGAGGGTCATACCGAAAGTCGTGAGCAAACATTTTTTAAAAATCAGAATTTATAGCTAGATAAAATATAAATGTATCACCTTATCTGCATTCTTTTCTTCACTTTTCAACACAATCTCCATTTCTCTGCACACACTTTCCCCATCGCTCCGCAAGTTTGAAAATAGCCTCCTGGTTGAATTCTGTTCCAGCTGACCGACGACACAGATGCACTGCTTTCTGGACGTTCTCTCCTGTGGGACCCAGCGGGCACAAACTTCTCTATAGCCTAGGGTTTCAGTCATTTCCTGTACTATATTGTGTCCTTTTCCAAGATTTAAAGCGATTTCAGATACTGTGACACGTCTGTCTTCTTTAATGATGACGTCAACCCTTTCCATGTTGCCTTCAGTGGAGGCATTTCGAGGGCGACCGCTGTGAGACATATTCTGGATGCTCGTGAAATGCATCTTTGAAATGTTTCACCCACCTCCTAACACTGCTAGCACCTATCTCCATAAGCAAGTTGAAGTCTTTGGTGAATTTCAGCAACGGGGATTTTCTCTTTAACGAGGAACTCAATAACAGCACATTGACGAAACGAAACTTCAGCACCCGCCATTTTATTTATGCTCCGCGTGGTCACGTGACACATGGTGACGTCATGTGACAGCTACATGAAATGCAAAGGATGCAGATAAAGGTGATACATTTATATTTTCTCTATCTATAAATTCTGATTTAAAAAAAAAAAATTGCTCATTTCATTATGATCCTCGTAGCTCCAAATTTTTGTTCTTTGAATCTGACACAGTAGAGAAAATCTTTCAGTTAAGGCATTAAATCCAGTTTGTGCAGAGTTTGTGTGGGTGGTAGGGTAGTTTATATTACGTAGAGACTCGCAGCAGGTTCCACTACCAAGGGTAATATATAGTAATCTGTGTAATAATGTAGGAAACAGTTTAGTCATCTTTTGATGAAAACACATCAAAAACAGCTGTGATATATGGTTTTTGAAAAAGAAATGAAAAAAAACACATCCCCTATCCCGTTTGTGTAGTAAAGAGTAACGTCCTTACATTGGCAAACCGAGGAGTCAGTTTGAAGAGAGAGAGAGAGAGAGAGAGAGGAGAGAGAGAGAGAGCATTGATTTGGTTTATTGGTAAGTTCTCGGTAAATTTTCGGTTTAAAAAATGGAGAGAGAGAGAGAGAGAGAGAGAGACTTTTGAAGGTCGTCGGTTGCCTCGTATTATCAAAAATCAAGTAAGAAGCAACAAATCTTTTGGAGGATTATAAATTGGGCCACAAAACTGATAATGCTCAGTTTGCATGTAGGAGAATCGGCCAAATTTGACCTTGGTTCATCATGTGAGCATTCTGTAAAGATTAAATATCGCGGCAAATAAGACAAAAAGATACATTTCACACACATATTTAATTCCCCGGAGATGTTTGTAAAGTATGCTTAATTTTACTTAAAAAAAATTATAAGGTACTGAATGTTGTATTGACAAAGCCAGTATTTAGAAAGTATTGCGTGCGAGGTGAAGGACCGGTAACAGTTGTACCGGTTTCAAAAGAAACATCCCAGCACGATCATTGAAGCTGTAAGGGAAAGATCACTGGGATTTACGAGTAAAGATTTAAAAAAAAAAGGGAAGAATACGTAGAGAAAAAAAAAAGGTTAATTTATTTCGTGTTAATGACAAAAACAAAAGGTCACATTGCAGGAAAGTAGAACTAGGAGATTTATGTCAGGTGCGACCTGGGGCATGAAAATACAACAGTGCCAACAACAAAAAAAAAATTAGAACTTGGAGAAAGCAGACACAAGAAGAGATTATGTAACAAGAAAACGGGGGGGGGGGGGATTTTATGTTGATGAGAGGATAGGACAGAGAGAGAGAGAGAGAGAGAGAGACGGGGAGGGGGGTATGGAGTTACAATTACACGTTGTAGGAATTCGCACCAGTCCTACTAGAAGAGAAAAAAAAATGTGAGGAGAGACGTAGAAACAAGACAAACTGACAGGAGAAACAAACCGAGAAATGTATCTTGCAGTAAGAAGTAAAATTGCGTCACATCAGGGAGATGTTTTAAATTGGTTTTTTTTTTTTTTTTAGTAAGAGAAAAACGTAACCTTTTTAAACTGCAGATAATAAGATTGCGCGAGAATAATAAAGTTCAGGGTGATCGTAGAAACATGAATGTTGTGACTTTACCTACGAGATAAGAGAAGCGACGACTGCGGTGAAACTGGTTTTGGTGATGAAAGTAGATGGAGGTGTATGGTTCAGGTTAAAAAAAAAAAATGAGGAAAGTGGGCAGAAACAAGAATGGCAGAAAGCGAGATGAACACATACAGATGAAGAGCATACAACAATCCAATATTTCGGCCAAAAGCGCCCCCCCCCCCACACACACTCTCGCCCCCAAGGATCACATCCGAATCAACACAGCAGATAAAAGCACGAAAAATAGATGAAAAATGTACTTTTTTTGTTGTTGTTGGCCTCCTTGTAGTACGAAGACGAACACGAAATGCCAGTACTTTACATAGGCTAATTCTTTTTTTTTTTTCCTTTTGTACGAATAGCGCTGCAGTCGCCAGTATCAAAATGGCGTCTGTGAAGAAGAAAGCCCAATGTGTTTTGTGGTATCACGAAACAGATTTGCCGGCTACAGTTCAACCGTCAACACATTCACGGGACATTACTCTTCGTGACTTTTTTCTTTTTAAATGGGGGTATCATTCAATCAGTCAATCAAGTGCGGTGCCGTGTGGCGTAGGCGATCATTTCTCTCCACAATTTCCTGTCTTTAGATTTGATTATGAGATCTGCTGGTGATTTTCTTCCTAGCCACGCCGACAGCCCATCCAGTAACTTCTCTCTCTGTCTTCCTCTGTCTCTTCTTCCTTCAGTTTTTCCAATTGCCACAAAGTGTTTCAATTTTCCTCTTCTCAGAAAATGTCCTACAAATCTCGCTTGTCTGCAGCTGATTTTTGTTGTAATTTGCCCTTTAACTCCAGCCTCTCTTAAGACTTCTTCGTTGGTTTTCTTAGCTGTCCATGGTACCATCAACATCCTTCTTATAACATTTCCATGGCCTCCATTTGTCGCTGTACTTTCCTAATCATGGACCATGCTTCACATCCATACAAGAAAATTGGCTCGATGTAACATTTAAGTACTCGGAATCTTGTTTCCATTGATACGGATCTGTTGCACAAGATGTTTCTCATTTTCTGAAATGCTGACTTGGCCTGAGCACGTCTGCTTTCTATTTCGTTGTGACATTTCCCGTCATCTGTTAAGTTGTTCCTAAGTACTCGAATCTATCAACTTGTTTCAGATTTGTGCCATCGATGGTAATGCTACATTTTTGGTGGTATTCTTTTCTTTGAGATGACCATCACTTCAGTCTTCTTTTTATACAGACTGAGACCTTTACTTTTACTTTCACGAATCACGATATCCAGAAGAGCCTGTAGCTCCTCTTCACTTTTAGCAATCAGAACTGTGTCGTCTGCATATCTTAAGTTGTTAAGGTTGTAAAATAGGGGTATACTAAAGACAAAAGTGTTCAGTTCATCAGTGTCTGGTGTTGAAACTTTGAATGCAAAGATAACGGATGCTTTAGTGACTATGACTTAGTCACTCATTACTGTAGGCAGGAAAAGAAATGCTTTTTTCCCCAAGTTTTACTGAAAAGATGAATAAGAAATGTGCAGCATTTATTTCCAAGACAAAGTTTCCTGGGTTTCCCCTTCGTGTTTCTGTAACACTCCAGTTTTTTTTTTTAAACAGGGAACAGGTTGCTGATCTGTTCCAAAACAAGAACCAAACTTATGCTTTTCAATACAAATGTAAAGACTGTCCTGCTATGTGGTTCGGAGACATGGGTTATGAGCAAGACAATACAACAGAGGATACTAACATTCATGAAATACTGCTTGAGGAGGATGTTAAACATTAAATGGCAGGACAAGATCAGAAACGAGGAGGTCTGGGAAAGTGCAGGACAAGAACCAATGAACCTACAAATCATGTCTAGAAAGTGACCACATTCAGAGGAAACCCGACACCAGCATAGCAAGACAGGCACTGACATGGAATCATCCAGGAAATAGAAAACGAGGAAGACCCAGACTTATTTGGAGAAGAGAAATTATGACAGTGCCCAGAGACAAGGGATGCACATGTAAGGAAGCAGAGAATAATTCCAAGAACAAGTATGACTGGAGAGCCTTTATCCGTGGCCTATGCTCGCAAAGGAGTGAACGGTGATGATGTTGATGAAAATTTAAAATGCTTGTAGTATATGACATGTGGAAGAGTAGTTTTTTTTATTGTGTAGAACTAAAAATGACTTTTCAGCCAACCTGTTTTGGAAAAAAAAACCAAAGCCTTACATGTCTAAGTTTAACATGTCTTTCTAGAAATTAATTTCTTTCTTCCATTGTCATAAATGTCGAAAACTCAGAGGTAAACAGTAAGTGTAGGTAAATAACTGCCTTAAACAAAAATGGTGGCGCTAAGTTTACAAAGTAAGAAGACTAGACACAGGATGTCTACAGTGTAGACGTTGACGGGTGTCTAAAATGTAGACGTCACCGGGTGTGTTTAAAATGTAGACTTTAGGGTGTGTCTAAAATGTAGACGTCCGCGGGACTCAAGGTTCTGCTAGAAGTACCCAAGAGGGATTTTTCAGTCATGATGTGTGGCGTAACCGTGCAGTTCGGATTGAGGAACTCTGGCTTAGTTGTTCTCTTTGCAACAAACTGAGCATAGGCTGAAGTGCGCGGATAACGTTAGAAAGACAAACATTTTGATTTGAAGTAAAATATACAAGAAATCACATGTCTGTGCTTAGTGTGTAATAAATCTTTGAAATCGAGGAAAGACTGCGCGGTCTGTATATCTGGAACATGTGACTGTAGACCACTGGTTCTAAACTTTAGATTGTGACCTGAATTAGAGTCACGGGGTGGAAAGGGGGTGGGGGGGGGGGGGGAGAGGGAGTTTCTATGGTAGGGTCGCGAAAAAATATGAAAAATGTATTTAGAAAAAAAAATGGAAAAATTACTAATTTGAAATAAAAAAAAAAAATTACAGTGTTAGAGAAATCATACTTCGTTATGTTTTAAAACTTTAAAAAAAAGTAACAACCACGTTGGCTGCTGTTCACAGAAGTAATTTTTGTTCAATTTTAACGCTGTTGGCGAGATTTTTCAGTTGCCGTGCGTGGAGCGGTGCTCCTCCCGGCCAATGAAGAAAAGTGCAAATGAGGTTGTCGCGCAGCATCACTGCGGAAAAGGTGGTAGAAAGGATAAAGCGAAGCAAACAGTCAAATCACGGCACCTCTGGTCTGGAGGTCGGCCACGTCCTGAGTGCAGTCATATCGGGTGAAATGCATGAACCGGCTTGTCCCAGAGGTTAAGACACTGCTGGCGAGACTCTTCAAATGCCGCGCGTGGAGCGAAGCTCCTCCCGGTCAAGGAAGACATGCGGAAAAGAAATAAAGGTTGCTGTGCGGTGCCGATGGGAAAGGTGGTGGAAAGGATAAAGTGAAGTTTAATCGGTATGTCCAGTAGTATCGCTACGAGAGCTATACATACCACGGCACCTGTGCTCTAGAGGCCGGCCACGTCCGAAATACACCTACACTGGTGAAATATGCCTAAACCGGCACACACCAGGGCTGGAACTTGATGGCTAGACATGTCATGCCACCTCCGCTCTAGAGGTCGGTCACGCCTGATATACACCCATACTGGTGAATTTTGCCTAAACCGGCTCACACCAGGGGTGAATCTTGAAGGTTATGCATGTCACAATACCTCTGCTCTAGAGGTCGGTCACGTCCCAAACACGCCCATACTGGGATAATATGCCTAAACCGGCTCAACCCAGGGGTGGAAGTCACTAGTGGCGAGGATTCGTCCTCCTGGACAAAAGCTCCATCCTGGTCACAACTAGGAAGGGCAGCGGCCACGACCGCAAAATGCTGAAGTCGGTGACACTGGACCAGGGCAGTCTAGATAGGCAACCACCTCTCACCCGGCGGGGATGTTTGCGTATCCTAATCACGCTGAGGTTTTTCGGTAAGAAAGTCCAACTCTGGACCGGATGGGCAACCACCTCTCACCCGGCGGTGATACACGGGTATCTCAAAACACGTCGAGGTTTTCCGGTGAGAAGGTCCAACTCTGGCCTGAGTGGGCTACCGCCTCTCACCCAGCAGGGATGCACTGATATCCTAAACACGTCGAGGTCTTCCGGTGAGAAAGTCCAACCCTAGACTACACTGGTGCAGTGAAAACCACAGTGTCACGCATTCCCGCTTCTGAGACCCACCAAGAATACAGGCTAAAGCCCTGTGATACTCTGAACCCCTTGTGGTCCTATCGTGGATCTCGTGTGGTCCTTTCGGGGAGACCACGGAACCTAACGAGAACCACAGGCGTAAATTCAGTAGGATCACAGTGCGGTTTTGGTGGTAGAGGCGAACGAAGAAGAAGAGTTAAATTTTAACTTCCTTTTCCTTTTTCACGGGCCGCTGGTCACGTACCATTACTGGTTTAAGGTCATGTTCATAAAGTTTGGAGAACGGCTGAAGTAGAGAGATGGGGGCGCAACACCGATCGTTGCCTGGTTAAGGGAAAACCTGCCACAAAATGTATACCGTATGTGTAAGCAGATAACTCTGTTTTACCTATGTTTTTCCATCCCGTTCTTGGGAGCAGGTATTAGTATGAAGATATCCCAAGTTCTTATCCTAAAGATCTGGTATATGCCAGGCGCCTAACAGATTAGACGCAGTTTCATTTCATGCTGCCAGTCTTAATTGATTCAATTCAGCACACATCCATTTTCACTCCCTCCGTTTCCCTAAGGTTTGTTTTGATGAAATGGTTTTTTTTAAAATTTTAAATCAGTGTAGATTAGATTCTGCTCTGAGGATCTCAAACAAAGCAAATTTTGAAGTACAACAAATTTCGTTTCATTTTCCGGCATGAAGACTGAAAACAAAAAAAACTTGTGCACCGTGATTTAAGATTATTCAGATAGGATATCATAACTGTATTTACTCGCCACTTCTCTTATACAGCTGCATTCAAACTGTCTGCTTATCGCGTCGTTTTCATTTTCATTTCTTGGCAATCACATCTTTGAGCCATATCCGTTGCTAGTAGAGAATTCTCCGCCTGGCTATTGTACCGTGTTACCAAACCATAAATAAATGACCTTAATTTTATTAGGTGACAGTTTCAGGGAGTCGTCTGAACTGGCACGCAAGGGAGAGAAGCACAGGGGTCACAGTTTTTATTTTCCTGTATAATTTATGCTTGATGCTCTCATTTTATTGTCCTTTACAACTGAAACAAAAAGGGCACCGTACAATACAATTTTCCTTCCAACTCTATGCTGTCAGTGTCAAACATGGACACTAACAGCCGAGAACAAAAGAAAAATCATCACGACAGAAGTGAGTTGTTTAAGGAGAACACTAAATGCGACAAGAAGAGACCAGATAAGAAATGACACCGTCAGGGCAAAGGTTGGAGTAACACCAGTATTACACTATATCCAGAAACAGCAAGTCAGATGGTTTGGCCATGTTACACCGGCTACCACCAGACAGTATATCACAGACAACATTAAGATTTCTAGGTAACAGAGAAAGAGGCAAGAGATGGAGAGAGGAAATTACAGAAGCATTAAATATCCCAATATATGAAGCAAATCGTCGAGCCCTATCGAGACGTCTATTTGTTCCCTCAACACCGAAAGGTATATGAGGTAGGAGACAAGACAAGACTTGAATATTTGTCAACGGTTTCTGCATACATCAGGGCTATGAGCTGGTATGCCAAACCCTCGACTCGTGACATTTCTTATTTCCTGCTGTCTGACTCCGACGCGTTCATTATAAATGATACATTTCTACAAATTCCAAAACCAGATTCTGCTCAGAATTACTACAAGCTGCGACTTCACAGTCTGTAGTGTCTAACCTTCACTGTGATTCTCTCTGTATTGAGATGGAGTGTATATATTTTGGAAAAGGAGAAAGTGATCTGCCAGTTGGTCACGCCAGATGTCATGTATAGACAGCGGTCAGTATATGAAGATAAAAAACAAAATATCCATATCCGTGTGCATCCAGCTGTTCCTGAATTCGCTGCTAGAAAAAAAAAGAAAGAAACATGTTGCGGAAGTCCAGGCATATTTTACATTTCTCACTCTCTCTCTCTCTCTCTCTCTCTATCTGTCTCTGTGTCTGTCCCTCTGTACCCAGTCCACTCACTAGCCCTGCTAGATGAAAGGAGCCATGGAGGGATTACAGTACTCAAACTCATTCTTGCAGGCTCGCATTTATTCATACACTTATTGTGGCGTATGTTGTTGAGCAATTTGCGGTATTCTGTAACCCATTGCATATTCTTTATATAGAAAGTGATTGAGATTGTCAGTCTTCACGACTGGCAGTCGTGGAAAAATCAATGACTAGCTTTCACACAGCACACTTATCACATAAATGACGAGTTTCCAGTGTTTCCATTGAAACACTAATCTACAGATGTATCACAGATTAGAGGGGTTGCCAGATCGTCTTGGCCATTCATTTACTGTACTTTACTCCTTGTTCTTTTCCTTTGAAATTATTTACATAATTAATAGCAATCTCAATATCTCGTATGGATTTTTGCAATATTGAGAGAAAACTATGAATAGATAGCTCAGTGAAAGCTATAACAGAAAGTATAATTTGTTATAGGTAGTCTTTACCGTTGGAAAAGAGAAATAGCTTCGGTATCGAGATTCAGCATTGGATTTGAGGTACATGACAGCGTTGAAGAATAGTTTTAGTCCATTGCATGGTGTGTTCTTGAAAAGTTATTTTAATTTAATACACGTTAACGAATGTTATTGATAGTTATATGTCAGATATACTCACAGTCTATGTCTAGTCTTTGTTGGAAGTAATGCAAGTAAATAACGCAGTTATTAATATTATGGCAATTTTACACACAGCTCAGCCTGATAGCTCTACTTTAGCCCATCTTGTCCTTTCACTATTAGTATCCGAAATACTGTCATGAGAAACGAAGTTAGTATGTCAGGAAGTTTATATCTTCATCTGATAGTAACAGTAAACTTTCACGTTATTGAATGTTAACTAATATCAGAATGGACTAACAGAGAGATAGGAAATAAAATAGAAAGCTTAAGGCAGTTATAAGAATAGGAGAGTTTATAGTAACTGTGGCTGTTAGTTTGTGGGAGGAGAGAGTTAAAGATGCTGATTATCTAAGAAATTAAATGAACACCTTAGTAGCACAGTGGTTTGTATATTCTTCTCGCATAACGAAGGTGGATGGCTTGAATTCGGCCGCACGCACTCTAGTCACCCACTTAAGAAATGGGCACCTGAGTTACTGGAGCTGGGGAAAATCGACTGCCATTAGTTCGGCTGTTACTACACCCGTCCTTCCTTCTCACAGCACGAGAGTTGTAACCAGAGTGCAACAGCTTTAGTCTGAGAAGCCGTCATGATATTAGTTCAGCTGTTACTACACCCGTCCTTCCTTCTCACAACCCGAGAGTTGTAACCAGAGTGCAACAGCTTTAGTCTGAGAAGCCGTCATGATATTAGTTCAGCTGTTACTACACCCGTCCTTCCTTCTCACAACCCGAGAGTTGTAACCAGAGTGCAACAGCTTTAGTCTGAGAAGCCGTCATGATATTAGTTCAGCTGTTACTACACCCTTCCTTTCTTCTCACAATCACTAAAAAATTGTAAAAACATGAACAATAATTTCTAGAATATACAGTCATGAAATTATCTTAGTTAATTATGTAAATCTCACGACAGAAATCCATCACTGTGTATTTCATAATGTTTGACAGAATATTACTACACCACTCGGACAGCAAGGTATGCGATTACACCTGCATGTTGGTTCATACCTGCCTAACCACAGTGGCCAAAAGCAACAAGAACTTGCTGGCAAGTGCTCCAGCCCAAGACATTGTCCTCACCTGCATTGAGGCAACAGCGCAGAGGGATGTGGAGTGGGGGTATGTTATGTTTGTAATATTCTTCCACAGAATTGTAAGGTTCAGTTTTATATTTTCTCCAACAGTTCCTGACCTCCATCCTACTTCTAGAATTTTGCGTCGTGATTCTCCCTTTGCGGGAGTCAAACGACTTGTGCAGAACTGGCACAACTATCTGGTCCTGGAGACCAGAAGCTGATTAGAGCCTTTACCGACCTCTTTGATATTCCTAGTAAAAAGCCTGGTATCTCTCTCGATCTTCCTGGTGAGGTAAGGTAAGGATCGGAGTGATTCTAAGCTGTAAGGGATGTGCCAAGAGTTTGCTTCGTGAATCATGGCGTGTGCTTCAAGCATACCACTGTCTGTCATATGGTCGCTGCTTGCGCTTGGAGTTCTTCACTGGGTCGGGTGCAAGGAGACAAGTCTACAGCACCAGGGAGATTAGCAGTCATTAAGTCAATCACTTTCTTTCTTAAGCTGTGTCAGTTTGCCTCGGCACTTTAATTTACCTCTCCTAAATTCTATATTTTTTCTCCAGTCTGAATTTTACTTCCTCGGGACCACTTTCTGTCCTTTCACAGAACATTTTCTTTCCGTATCTTTAGCCAGCATACCCCTGAGGTAATGTATTCCACACTTTGTGAGCACAGAGTCTGGGATTTTCACCACACAATCATCATGAAACCACCGAGTGTTGATTTGATGGTAAGACGGGGCGCAAGAGTTCACAGCGTTCATAAATCAGGTTGGCGTTGTTGCACAGCGTTCATACAGAGAGAGCTGCTTCTTTCTTTCTTTCTTTCTTTTTTTCTTTCTTTCTTTCTTTCTTTCCTTTTTTCTTGACTGCTATACTTGTCCTTTTTATTCGTCCTAATTGTTATATATCAGACACATTCATAGCACTTGTTCATTTCGTTGCAGCATGAATATTTTGAGTAAATGATACATTATGTTCATGGTTAGATGGCAGGATTTCTTATTAGATTTATGCATACCGTGTTTTTCAAAATTAAAGTATGGAAATGTAGAGCACATCACAAGAGTTCTGTCAGTGGAATATTATATCATATTGTATGAAAATAGTGCTTAAATATAACGGAAGCAATAAAATAAATTAGTTTCTTTTTCAGCGTTAATGGTTTGAAGAAATTATTGTTAACTGAAAAGATAGATAATTGCTGGGCAGGGAGAGTTTTGTAACATGAAATTCGCGAACTATTAAGATACTCGTGTATCTGAAGTTTGTAGATAGTTTTCATTTATCAGCTGTAGACTTGGACTGTCTGATAGTTTTTTACCAGATAGGGTTGCTGGCCCTATGCTGAACCCTCCTTAGTCGCCTTTTACGATCATGCGTGGTAGGGTACAGTGGTCCTATTCTTTGCAGATCCCGGGTACCACACGGGGGACAGCTACAGAAACAGAAGCAAGGGAACAATCAGGATATTTAAGAGTAATGTTCTAAGTGTACTACTCTATGGAAGTGAATGCTGGAAAATCACCAGAACCATAGAAAACAAGTTGAATTCTTTCCAGACTAAATGTTTACGAAGAATTAAAAAAATATTTTTGCCAAACACCATAAGAAATAACATCTTGTTGGCAGAGATGCAGATGAAGCCACTGACAGCAGTTATTGAGGAAAGACGCTGGCGATGGCTGGAACATGTGCTCCGAATGACTGATAACTCACTACCAAAAACAGCACTAAGATGGACACCACAGGGGAACAGAAGTAAGGGTAGACCAAAAGAGACACGGAGAAGAACAACAGAGAGGATGTTGAGCGATAGAGGGCTCATCTGGGCAAGAGCAGAAAAAAGGCAAAGGACAGGCATTTGTGGAAAACCGTTGCGGAAGCCCCACGTGCCCTGGGCACTTAAGGTTCAGAGAGAGAGAGAGAGAGAGAGAGAGAGAGAGAGAGAGACTTGGACAGTCTCATATCTTACATCCTTCCTGTGCAGTTAAACGTCACATAGGGCTCGCATAGTTGTTTACCAGGTTTTCCTGTTCTCGGCGAGTCGTTTTACTTCATCAAGGGATGTTATGCCCACTAAACTGGTTTCTCTTACAATGTCCTCTTTAGCGTTTCACGTGGTCGACCTCTTTTTCTTCGGCCTGTTGTGCTCCACTTGATAGTTTGTTTTGGTATTCCCTGATGGTTTCTTCTCATCACACGACCGACATATGTCCACCTTCTTTTTCTGATCAGCCATGAGACAGGTTGTTGTTTGTTCATCTGTCTTATCTCTGCATTGTTCTTGAATTCGTTCCACTTTATACCAAGTCTAATTTTTTGTCTATTTCTTTAGTTGATTTCCAGCTTTCACATGCATAAATGAGGGTGAATATCACATTTGAATTGAATAATCTTAACTTGGTTTTTATCCTTATAACTTTTGAAATCTATATGTTCTCAAGACAATGCTGCTTTTGCAATTCTAATTCCCTTCCTGGTGTCACCATCCTGGTCTATGTAGCTGCCAAGGTATGCAGATTGGTTTACTTCATCAACAACTGTTCCTTCTGCGAATATTTTTCCTTCTTGATTAATGAGAAGTTTCATTATTTTTGTTTTGTCTTGGTTAATTTCAAGACCTATTTTACTAGTCAAGGAAGACGTATATATATATATATATATATATATATATATATTATATACACGTCTCATATACATGTACATTATTTTTTTACGAGAATAGCCTGTTTTTTAATATTTCTTTTCTTGTATTGACAAATGAATGCTGAAGATATAGCAACGTAAATGACCCGACTGCCCGTTTTTAGCGCCGAGTTGACTGTAACACAGAGATAATTAAATGGTATACAAACCAGAGCGTTGACAGGAACTACTGTGAGAACGATGAGTTAGATTCCATCTACGACTGCTCTATACCTGCGCTTGAATATCAAATTAAGGATTTGACCTTGTTGATCCGTTAGGTTATAATCTTGTATTGTCTTGTGCCCCGGGTGTCGTTGTTTATAAATATGCAGTGCCAGGCCAGTTCGTGACTTGGGAGAGGGGAGGGGGGGGGGGAGAAACAGCAACAGTGGCCTCCTTGAGGTGACGTCGTAACATGAAGCGTTGACGTTTCTGGGCCAGCTTATGATTTATATGTTGTTTTTAAGCCTCGCAGCGTAGGCATTTAGTCATCTTAGCTTAGCTAATTCTTTTCTTTTTTTTTTCCAAGTTGCTGTTGTGGGAGAAAAATTAGCGGTGACGGCACTGACACCAGGGAACGTGAACCCCAAATCCAGCCTCCTAATCAGTCATCTTCTTCTTCTTCGCTAAATAGGTCGTGTTGTTGCAGCCCGACTGTCTGGGATATAAATCAGCATATACCTCACGTGGTAGTGAAACATGATAAGAAGTCTGGTTTTTAGCTGAAAAAAAATAACGAAAAGTGACTGTCATGGACAATAGGCAAGTCTGGACAAAAATCATTGGAAGTAGCAGAAATGTGTGGTTTATTAGAAGAATGTTGCGAATCCCCTGGACAGCAAAAATAACTAATGAAGAATGTATGAGAAGAGCTGGAGAAACAAAAAAACCTTGTCAGAAACGATAAGAAAGAGACAATGTACTTTCATAGGACATGCAATGAGAAGAGGGGGCATTGAAAATATTATAACAACAGGAAAAATAGAAGGAAGAAGATCAGGAGGAAGAGCAAGAGAAATGATACTGGACAGTCTGACGGGATGGTGTGAGAGGAGATCACCAACTGAGCTGATGGCCTGCATAAGGGATCGTGTACTCTGGAGAAGCATAATAGCCAATGCCAGTCGGCACGGCACCTGATGGTGATGATGATGACGGCAAGCTCACCCCCTAAGTGACGCCTATGTTTCAAGATCCTCACTTGAGCTTCAGCTGCCGGCCGCCTTCAGCACAGAAGAGACTTCTTTCTTATAAAACTTCAAGCTATACTCGTGTTTTATACTCGTGTCTGGACGTTGTTTGACACCTGGCTTGACTCTGTTCATCTATTTTAGGAAGTTATTATTATTTTTTTTTACTCTTTTTGTTCCGTGCCGAGACGTTAGGTGGTCATGCTTTTATATTGTTTACATTCCTTGCTGTTCCTAATACATGTTGCAGGTTTCTCTTCGTTTTTGTTGCGCCTTTGGTCAGCTGTCGGAATTTTTTTTTTCTTCTGTTACCCTGTCTTTCTTTTTCTCCGAAGTTTTCCAGTGATTAACAGGTTTCTTTAACTTTGGCCAGAGAGTTGTGATTGTCATGTCCTGATGGGTTCTATTATTTAATTTTTTTTTAATGTTCTAAACTGATCGGAGAACGTCCTTTCGTTCTGTTTTAAGATGTGTTTCATTTTTCTTGCCACATCTCTGTTGCTTCCAGTTTACTTTTCACATATTCGTCTAGTGTTAGAATGACACTAGTTTAAGTCATATATTGGCTCACAATAGCAGGTAATAGGCTGGAAAATTAGAAAATGTAGAAAAATGGAAAGGATGAAGATCAACATACTAGGAATGAGTTAAGTTAGATGGACAAGTGCAGAGAAGATAAATTCTAATTAATATACAATAATATATTCAGGAGGTGAGAAACATGAATGAGGAGTAGGAATATTTGACGAGGAAACAGCAAGGGCAGTTGTGGCTTATTTGAACATCTCGGACCGAGTCCTACTAGCCCAATTTAAAGGACGACCGACCAGTAAACATAAACATTATACAAGTGTACGCTCCAACAGCTGATAGTTCTGTAGAGGATGTACAATTTTTTTTAATAAATAGGAAATATTGAGGCTCGATTAAAAAAAATGTTCCTGAAACTATACCTGAAACTAAGTTGATAGTACTCTGTTCTCTCATGGCTAGACGGCTGCTCGTCCTACCAGAGTCCGTGATTCGAATCCCAGATAATTCTCTTGTGATTTTTCTTTATCTCACTTCTCACTAAAGTGCTTTGTCTACGATTTTTTCCAAGTCTAATCCTACAAAGGGGGTAAGGGTATCCCCTATCAAAGGAAAAGTAAGACCCGTATAGCCCCTCGATCAGGGTGATGTGAAGCCATGGGAGCAGGTGGTGGATGGAATGGGAGAGCAGCTGACAGATAATGTTGGTTATGATCACCATTCTATTATGGTAGGCAGATGATCTCAACGTAGGGACAATGGCTACGATCACTGACTAGTCACTGGCCAGAAAGAAAGCAATGGTAATCTATCTTCTGGAAATATACCAAGAAACCCAAACAGCAACATAGAAAGTCAGACAGGAAAAAGATCTGGTGGTGAGGCCCCAGGCCAGATAGATCTAATTTTATCACTGGGGAAGAGTGTGAGACAGAGGTCAGTACTAGTAATTGTGATGACGGACGAAAACCTGACGGCGTTACTAAGGAAAACCCTGCATTAATCTAAAAAGAAAAATAAGAGTAGGAACATGGAATGTGAGAAGTATGTATGAAGAAAAGTATCAAATACTAAGTGACGAGATGAAAAGAATGGGGATACACATTTTGGAAATCTACGAACATCGATGGAAAGGATCAGGATACTTCAAGAGCGAGAGTGATAATATCTTTATATATTCTGGTGGAGAATTCGGAGGAAAGAATGGAGTGGCTTTTTACTTTGACAAATCAACATCAAAAGCATTACTAGGTTACGTTCCAGTAAGTGATAGAATCCTCACTACCAGACTTTAGGGCATTCCTAGAAATGTAACAATCATCCAGATATATGCACTTACATCAGCAGCAGAATAAGAGGAAGTAGAAGATTTTTATAACATACTGCAAACGACGATAGACCAGGTACGGAAAAAATGATATTGTAATAATAATGGGGGATTTTAATGCAACGATTGACACAGAAAGAGCAGAAGATGGACATGTTGTAGCGAAATTTAGCATAGGACATAAAAATGAGACAGGTGACAATCTAATGGCGTTTTGCATGGAAAATGAGCTAATGATTGCTAACACACTATTTTTAAAAACATCCAAGAAGACTTTACACATGGACATCACCTGGTGGGAAAACCAAGAATCAAATAGATTACATTTTAGTGCATAGAAGGTGGAGATCAAGCATAACATCAGCAAAAACTTTACCAGGTGCTGATTTGACACGGACCATGAATTATTAATAGCAGACCACTCCGCTTTGATCTTACAAAAATACCAGAACAATATGGTATAGAAGTGAAGAACCCTTTCGAAATCCTGATGGCTGTACAGGAGGAGATGACACCAGATGATTTGGCTACGCAGGCCAGAGATATCTTAATAACAACAGCTAAAGACATGGTTCCAGTAAAGAAAACACAAAAGAATGGATGGATTACAGCAGGCACACTATAACTGATAAAACAACTTAGAGAAAGGAAGACGCATTGGAAAGTGACAAACAACAATAACTCTTAGAACCTTAAGTGCCCAGGGCACATGGGGCTTCTGCAAGGGTTTTCCACAAATGCCTGTCCTTCGCCTTTTTTTCTGCTCTTGCCCAGGTGAGCCCTCTATTGCTCAAAAACAACAGTAAAGAGGAATGTAAATCTTTAACAAAAGAAGTACGAAGAAACATAAGAAAATATAAAAAAAAACAATACATACATGAAAGAGTAGAAAGACATTAGAAGTGTGGAAGAGATAGTGAAATGTTTAAAGAAATGAAGACATTGATGAGAAATGTCACACCTAAGCTAAATGTAATTTGTGATGAGATGGGGAAAACCTTGACAGAGACAGAGGAAATTCTAGAAAGATGGAAGGAATGTTGCAGAGGAATGTATACAACAACCGACTGAAATCAGAAATCAACAGTGTGAATTATTATTGGAGAAGAAAGAACCCGAACCGACAATTGAAGAAGTTTTATGGGCAATAAAGAATCTGAAAAATGGTAAATCACCAGGATGTGATGAGATAACAGCTGAATTTATTAAAGCAGGAGGAAAGGAATGTGCAACAGTCTATTATGCACTATGTAAAAAGATATGACATTCTGGTATTTGGCCAAAAGAATGGAAAAGAACTGTTTTTCATACCACTGCCAAAAAAAAGGGTAACATGAAATTATGCACAAACTACAGAACTGTTTCCCTGATTAGTCATGCCAGTAAAATTATGTAAAAAGTCATAATGGGTGGACTTCGTAAGAAAATAGAAGAAGAAGTCAATATGGTCCAAGCTGGTTTCAGGCAAGGAAGAGGATCAAGAGATCATATACTCAATATAAGATATATATTATAGAGAATAATAATAGAGAATAGATAATAGAGAAATGCAGGGAGTTTAATTTGAATCTATATTTATCCTTTATACAGTACTCAAAGGCATTTGATTGTGTACAACACCAGAAACTTTGGGAAATAATGGAAAAAATGGGATTTCCAACACATTTGATACAGTTAACATCACTGTTGTATCTAGACCAACAAGCAGCAGTAAGAATAAATGGTGAAACAACAGCTTGGTTTGACATAAAACAAGGAGTCCGTCAGGGTATAGCAGTATACTGAATGTTAGGATGTAAGATAGATAACTCATCTGAGAATTGGAACATTTGTATAAAAAGAGTTATCTTCTAAAGTAATCAGCTGTTTGTGAGTAGAGCCCATCTGCTTTGTCTCGGGTTACACGAGGGTCACGGTTAAGGAATGACAGGAAAGAGGTCAGGTGAGAGAGAAATCATATGACTAAGGGGCAGTTGTGTTTTGTGTATCGTCTGAGATAGACGTAGATAAGGCTGTTAGAAATGTTGTTTAGTGAAATAGATGTAGAATAGAGTGTATTAGGTTGTTCTGATGGCGACAGTAGTCTACCGGGAACATATATTGTACCGTGGAGATGTCCAGTCTTGTGTGCATGGATTTTGTTGATGCCTTTTGTCGTTCTCGTCATATCGCTCATCGACTCATCGTCACCCGGTGCATCATTAAAGTCATTTCAACTGTAAAGTTGCTGCATCTGTATTACTGTTTCCACTGAGAGAGAATGAACTTGGGAGCAAGTAAGTCTGTGAAGTGAGTAACAAAACAGACGCAGAACAACGTAGAATAGTTTTAGATTGAATGGGATAAAATATTAACAGTAATTGGTCAAATCAACACTTGTAAACAGAAAGAACATTATTCCAGTGGATAATAGTGGAAATTTACACATAGAAGAGCAGAAGATAGAATCAACTGAGAATCCTGCTTTAAGGGGTGCATATTGTCGCCTTACTTATTTAACTTGTATACTGAAAATATAATGAGGAATGTTAGAGAGGCTGTAGAGAAAGAATATTACGATGCCTTAACAATTGGATCTGTGGAGAACATACCTCCAGCAGCTTTAGGGTACAAACAGGAGTGAAACAGGGATGTGTACTATCGCCAACATTATTTATCTTGGCAGTAGACTGGTTAATGAAGGAGGCAACATCAGACAAACGCAGAGGATTACAATGGACCCTTGACACAGTGCTGGAGGACCTTGACTTTGCGGACGACATTTGTCTATTATCAAGCAGTCACGAAGATATGCAAGATAAAATAAACAAGCTAACTCAGAATGCAAACAACATCGGACTAAAGATCAACGTAGGAAAGACAAAGTTAATGAAGCAAAATGTGAACAACAGAAATGTATTCAGAGTAGATAACAAGATAGTGGAAGAGGTCAACGAATTTGTATACCTTGGCAGCAGAGTAGTAGAAAATGGAGACAGCACAGAGGACACTAACAGTAGACTTACTAGAGCAAACCAGGCTTTTGCAATGCTGCAGATTATATGGAAATAAAAAAACACTAAGCATAAATATGAAAATCAGGATATTTAAGAGTAATGTTCTAAGTGTACTACTCTATGGAAGTGAATGCTGGAAAATCACCAAAACCATAGAAAACAAGTTAAATTCTTTCCAGACTAAATGTTTACGAAGAATTAGAAAAATATTTTGGCCAAACACCATAAGAAATAACATCTTATTAGCAGAAATGCAGATGAAACCACTGACAACAGTTATTGAGGAAAGACGCTGGCGATGGTTGGAACGTGTGCTACGAATGACTGACAACTCACTACCAAAAATAGCACTAAGATGGACACCACAGGGGAACAGAAGTAAGGGTAGACCAAAAGAGACATGGAGAAGAACAACAGAAAGGATGTTGAGCAATAGAGGGCTCACCTGGGCAAGAGCAGAAAAAAAGGCAAAGGACAGGCATTTGTGGAAAACCCTTGCGGAAGCCCCATGTGCCCTGGGCACTTAAGGTTCAGAGAGAGAGAGAGAGAGATAACAATTGGTGGTTATGAAATACCAGAGATTAGATATACTGATGACACAGTATTACCGTCCACAACACAAAAAGAAATGGAAAAACTAATTATGTCAGTCCGTAAGAACAGCGAAGAGTAAAACCTGTATCTTAATGGGAAGAAAACTAAATTGATGACAACTGACAAAACAAACAAGGCAGCTGATATATGTATTAATGAGCAAAAACTGGAAGAAGTGGAGATTTTTGTATATCTTGGATCACTACTAACTAATAATGGAGATACAACGAGGGAAATTAAAAGGAGGACATTATCGCTCTTCAGAAAGTAAAACAACTAAAGAATCTGTGGAGAGGAACAGACAGAAATATAAAAATAAGATTTTTAAGGACATGCATCTTTCCCATGGCAACATATGTATGTGAAACCTAGACACTTAACAAAACAGCTGAGAAACACATAAATGCCTTTAAATGCTACAGAAGAGTTCTTCAGATATCATGGATACAAAGGAGAACAAATATATCCATACTACGAGAACCTAATATTGAAGAAGGCTGGCTAGTATAGAGGATTATAGAGAGAAAACGTAAATATTATGGACACATTAAACGTCATGATAATCTAGAGAAGACAGTCTTTGAAGGGTACATAATGGGAAGGAGAAAGAGAGGAAGACCAAGGCGAAGATGGCTGCAAGACATCGTTGATAATCTGCAAATGGATGCAGCAGCAGCAGGCCATCTTGCTCACAACCGAGGGGCCTACAGGAGTGCTGTTAGAGAGGCAAAGTTCCGCAAGGGACATGCAAATGAGTGAAGGAATGAAATCCTACAAAACTGTGTTCTCTTACCTTATGGTGTAGGAAAACCAGAAATAACACCAGATACTGAAAACTGTAATGGACCACCAATACTTGAAGATGAAATCATAGATGCCATCAAACACATGAAGAAAGGAAAAGCGACTGGGACTGATAACAATAGATGAAATAGATGCGCTAGAGGAGATGGAAATAAAAATAACCAAGTTACTAAATGACATTTACAACAGTGGTTATATGCCCAGTGACCTGTTTAAATCCACGTTTATAGCACTACCATAGAAACCAGGTGGAAAGGAATGTGAGGACCACCGGACTATCAGCCTCTCATCTCACATAACAAAGCTACTTCTGAGCATTATTATGAGAAGAACGATAAAAATGGAAATAGCAAATGAACAGTTCGGATTTGTTGAAGGAAAGGGAGCACACAATGCCATTTATGCTTTTATGAACATAAAGAGCTTTAGAAGTACAGAAAGATCTTTACTTATGCTTCACTGATTACACCAAGGCATTCGACGGACAAGATTTGAGGATTGTTAAATACCTGTACCGGCAGCAGGAAGCAGCAATTCGTGTTGAAAATAAAACTGGAAATATCAACAGTAATTGATCAAATCAAACTTGTAAACAGAAAGAACATTATTCCAGTGGATAATAGTGGAAATTTACATATAGAAGAGCAGAAGATAGAATCACCCGAGAATCCTGCTTTAAGGGGTGCATATTGTCGCCTTACTTATTTAACTTGTATACTGAAAAATATAATGAGGAATGTTAGAGAGGATGTAGAGAAAGAATATTACGATGCCATAACAAATGGAGATTATGAAATACCAGAGATTAGGTATGCTGATGACACATTATTACTGTCCACAACACAAAAAGAAATGGAAAAACTAATTATGTCAGTCCGTGAGAACAATGGGTGCGACAAGAATATGGCTATCGCCAGACATTTTTTTTTTATCTGTATTGCGAGAATATTCTAAGAACGATCATTACAGAACCAGGTATAAAAGTATCAGGATACAATATTAAAAACCTTCAGTATGTTGATGACACAGTACTGATAGCTGAAAACCAACAAGACTTGCAAAATCTCGTGAATAAAGTCGCCAAAGAAAGTGGACGAAACGACCGTACTTAATATTAAAAAGACAGAGACTATGGTTATATCTAAGAAACATAATACATCAAAATGCAGTATAAAATTAAATAGAACTATTCTAAAGCAGGTGCAGAAATTCAAATACCTTGGAGCAGTAATAACTTCAGATGGGAAATGCAAAACAGGAATTAAGAACAGAATAGGCCAAGCAAAGACTGCATTTCAGAGATTGAGAAACATTATGCAACACATCCTTATCAAGGAATGTTAGAAAACGAGTTCTAAAATGCTATATTGAACCTATCTTATTACGAATATATGGAAGTGAATCATGGACAATAGGCAGGTCTGCACAAAAGTCGTTGGAAGCAGCAGAAATGTGGTTTATTATAAGAATGTTGTGAAGTCACTGGACAGCAAAAATAACTAATGGAGAATGCTGGAGAAGAGCGGGGGATAAAAAAAAAACTTGTAAAAAAAAAATAAGAGAGAGAGAGAGAGAGACAGTGTACTTCAATAGGTCATGCACTGAGAAGAGGGGGCATTGAAAATATTATAACAAGAGGACAAGTGGAGGGAAAAAGAGCCAGGGGAAGACCAAGAGAAATGATACTGGACAGTCTGACGAGGTGATGTGAGAGGAGATCACCAACTGAGCCGATGGTCTGTATGAAGGATCGGGACTCTAAAGAAGCATAATAGCCAACGCCACTCGGCCACGGCACCTGATGATGTTGATAATGATGATGCTGTTTTCTCACATTTTAAAATGGAATAGTTATCTTTATGTCGTAAAAAATGTAGGTTTGATTTTTCATTTTCTTGAACTGATTTCCACTGCACTCTTGTCGTCAGCGGTTATTTTTTGCTTTAAAAAAACTGAACGTATTAGTCATGATAACTAATGAAAGCCGATGGCGCTTGAATATACTAGGAAATCATGTACAAAAGTTATTTCCCTTTGCCGGTTTTCTCCGTCAGTCTGTGCAAAGACAAAGACTAGGACGCCTTTTTTTCCCTTAGTATTTATTGAACACTGTAAACCTGAAGATATTTTCGCCAAACAGAAGGCATATCCGAGAGAGGGACATGCACTTCCTTCTAGGTTAGTCTGTAGCCCTCTCAGAAAATTAAAAGCTAACCGCTTTGAGTAGAGTTGTATGAAGACCCCTTGCTTATTGCATGCACAGATTCCTCCAAGTGTGTTTTTTGTGCAAAAAACATGCACACAAAGTTGTATATGCTGTTATCCCATTTTTTAAAGATAATTCAGATATGCATGTTGTCTGTATGTAAAGAATGCTACAAAATAAGAATCGATGATTTTTTGTGTGTGTCTATTTTTCAGTCTTTATGTTCTGGAGGATATGCTCAGAAGCGACCTATTCTTGCCAAGTCTGTATCCTAAAATGGGACATAAGGAAAAGTAAGTACCCATGTGACTTCTTATGTGTTCATTTTACGTTATATATATGTATGTGTGTGTATGTATTGTATTGTATGGTATGTGTGTGTGTTTTGTGTGGTTTTCATGGTTTTCCTTTGAAAGTCGTCGTAGTGTTTCTGTGTTTTTCACTTTGTATGCTTAGTATGCCAGGCTGGCTGCCTGTTTAATACTGCTTCCCAGTGTCTTTAGCTCTTCGCCTGTAGATGTCGCTGTGCGTGTCCTTTGAAAACCTGCCGCTGCCGCTGTTCCAGCTGCATACAAACATTTGTAGTATAAATACGCTGCTGGTTTAGCTGGATTAATAACAACACAATGACATTTTGCAGCAAGGTTTGATCGACTTCCACAGTACAACTGTATCCAACAGTAAGCTTTGGTTATATATCGATCAGGAGTGTTCACCGTTTGTGAGTTAGGGGCGAGTTGTTGGAGGCGGCTTGTGTAATAGAAGTACTGCGTGACTCATTGGTGGTGGCTTAAGAAAGATCGCGGCTTTCTTTCTTTCTTTCTTTCTTTCTTTCTTTCTTTACCCAGCTTCTTAATTTTCCTTGATTTTCAGATATCCCTTTTGTCTGTCACCAGATTTGAAAAGTTACAGTTCTCCTTTCTCAGTTATTATTATTTTTATTTTCCTGTAATAAATGAACACATGAATTGCCTTTTACTTTACCAGGCCAGAAAGTCATTTTGGGAAATAGTTCCACGTTATTTTTTTTGTGTATCGATATTTTGGACCTCTAGGACGAAAACTTACACTTCTTTAGTTGATACATAGAGCATACTTGCTTTTCTTGCCTTGTTTATGTTTCCTCCTTCCTGTATGGAGATGGTTGGAAAATAAGTATATATTTGTTTACGCATATTTCTTTCACATATTGTGGAAGGATCTCACCATTTTTCTCTGAGTAATTAGTCATCGTATGTTCTGTCAAAAAAAAGTGGAGTCAGTTTTTTATGGTAATGAAACGCATGTGTTAAAACGTACGATATACAGCGTCTTACCTGCGCAGTTAATTACTTGTTATTTTTACTTTCGTTAAACGTGTTTATCAAGTCATCACAAACTCTGTCTGATGTAGCACTTAGCGACCCACAAATGATTGCTTGCGTCAGAGTTGGCGAACAAAAACCAACCAACACACTGCCCCACCTCTCTGTTTGTTACACCCTCACCAGCAACAGGTCCAAAACGGGACAGGGGTCACAGTAGCCCACACGGCGGAGTCTATTAACGAAGTCCCTGCTTTGTAGCCACATTCAGGAACTGACAAAAACAAAAAACAAAAAAATCCTCAAACTCAGTGTGCCTCAATATCTTCAACACATCGGCTGCAAATAGCATCATGTTCGCAGTTTACAACAGCGTCGTTGGTTCCTATGTATGTATATACGGGAATTTTGGCTGCTTCTCGTGATTCCATTATGCTTTTACATTCTCGGTTACTTTCATGTGGTCAGTGAAATGTATTGGTGGGAGTGGTATTACTTTATTTCAGATGTTTGTGTACGTTTGTGTATACTACTCATTAAGTTACTCTGAGTCTGTACTAATGATAGTCTACATTTATATCGATAAATTATTAGTAGTTATCTGTTACTCTTACCAGTTATGGGAGTATTGCGAAATGTCTCGGGGAGAGGTGGGGGTCTTCTTTCAACGCGGAAGTAAGACGTCAGTCGGTAGTGGTTGCTGTGTATAAGGTGGTTGTATGGACGAAGCTGGTTATGTAAAACACAAAGAAAAAGCTTTTACTGTCAGTGTCTTCGTAATTTATTTATTTTTCACTTATCTGGTCAGTTTAACTTTTTAAATTTTCCCTTCCCTTCCCTCCTCTCTTCTCTTTTCTTCTCTTCTCTCTCTTCTTCTTCTTTTCTTTTCTCTTTCTCTCTTCTCTTCTACTGTTCCCAGATTTCTTATTTTTTAAATACCCTCTCTCAGCGAGTTTCACAGGCTTTTATATCCTCTCTCGGTGAGTCTCGCGACCTGGGCTGAGTCATTTTCATTAATCAACTGGAAACGGAGTTAATTTTTTAAAGAGATAGACTTGAAATAACAAATTTATATTGAGTTTCGTTGGATTTGCCTGAGTGTTACGCTTGGTTAAAATATGTGAATGAGTGGCGAGAGTAAATAGATGCATGGCGAAAATAAGTGAATGCGTGTCGAAAGTATGTTAATGCTTGGGTAAAATAAGTGAATGCTTGGCTAAAATGGGCGAATTAATGACGAAAATAAGTGAATGCTTGGTTCTGTGGTAAATAAGTAGTAAATCTGTGCTTGCTGTATTGAAAAGAAAAAAGACGCGGGAATAAAGAAGCTCTTATTAATGCTCTATGAGATAAAAATATGGCCGTAAGTGCATAACTTTCCACTCTATTTATCATCTGTTCCTGTTGTAATCGGCCGTTCTTGTACGAGTTGTTAATAGTTTTGAATTGCTTTCCTAACCTTAAGTAAATAAAAGCTATTATTTAATTTCTTGTTTATCGTGGTCTGTTCTTGTCCACATTAACGCTTAGCTCAGTAAAAGTCCTCTCTCTCTCTCTCTCTCTCTCTCTCTCTCTTTCGCTAATGGATATCTTGCTGGCTGAAATATTGGTCAAATTGCAAAAGTGCTATCTTGAAACCAAATAACCTTAATGAACGCTGAAATAATACGTATTGTTCGATATGAGTACGCCAAAACTGGATAGCGTTAAGACAAAGCGTAAATTATAACCAGGATAATGTTCATACATTCAACAGATGCTGTGCTTACGGGCGATCTTGCCTTTCCATTGTGTGTGGTTCCTGGTGTTTAACAGCAATTATATTTTTATCCCCATACTATCCGGTTAGTGTTTTAGATATATTCGCTTCATTTCCCAATCTGTTTTCCATTGTTGTTGTATAATCTGTTTATGAATGGTTTAACAAGGAAATGATGGGGGGGTTTTTTTGTGATTCTTTGGTTTTTGTGTGTGTAGTTTTTTACGCAGTTCTTCGCGTAAGGAGCCCGAGTCCACAAAAAGCAGTAATACATGCTTTGATCTGTTGCTGTTTATTCAAATACTCAGAACTAAGCTCAGCAGTTAGAGATGACCCCCCCCCCCCCCCGATTTAATAATAAGGGAGAGAGATTATACTGGTGTATGAATATATATATGTGTGTGTATGTATATATATGTCTATGTATGTTGAACAGTGAGAGGAGATATATGTACGTGTATGTATATATGTGGAAGCAGTGAAAGGAGTTATATGTATGTGTATATGTGGAAGCAGTGAGAGGAGGTATGTGTATATGTAGAAGCAGTGAGAGAGGTTGTCTGACTTTCCACCAGACTTTAAGCACAAGATGTTAAAATAACACTTTATCAATTACAACACGTCTTTGTATGCTCTAGCGTTTCTTTCATAAGCGAAAGCCCCGCTTCTACAAAATAACAGCCAGCATATCTTTGTTGTACAGTTGCGTGATGATGTAAGGAGCACAGTCAGAGAGCCGCCCCAGCAGTTTCCTGCAGTTCATTTCACTAGTATTATTGTAACCCTGGGCTTCTACGATCTTCATGTGGAGCGAGTTCCAGAAACATTGGGAACGGAGGAGAGGGGGAGGGGGAGAAATAAAGAGTGAAATGTAGCTTTTCCTAACCTTCCATCCACTGGGTCTTGTTTAATGCATTTATGTGGTTCATATCTCATTCAGCAGAGTGAGGAACATGTGTGTATGCAGTTATTTGAGTCAGTCCTACTCTTATAAGTTTTTGACATTTTTGCTCTTGTAAGTCTTCTTATTCCATTGGTAAACATGCTGTGCTTCGTCTCTATGCGTTATATATATATATATATATATATATATATATATATATATATATATATATACACAGACACACACACTAGCTGAGTACCAGACGTTGTCCGGGTATTTATTTATCCCAATCACGAATGTTCTATTCATTTCCACAACCTTCTAAACGGTTTTACAACGTTCTATTCATTTCCTCAACCTTCTAGACAGTTCTGCAGTCTCAGCTGTTGTACAAAATTCTATTCGATCTATTCGACTAAACGTGGGCTTAATTGTCATCAGGACTGTCACCAATCAGCTTAGGGACCCCAAACACTATGGATTCAACACTAATCTCGGTAGTTGTCGATTATTTTTACATGTTACGCCCACCCCACCCCCACTCTTAGGCCCCCTATGCAGATGGGGGCTAAACTTGGACTTAAACGGCATCGGGTGTGTCACTATTCATCTCAGGGACCCATAAAACTATGGATTCGACACTAATATCGGTTATTTTCGATGATTTGTAAATACCACCCCCATTGCTACCCGCCCCCCCCCCAATGTGGTTGGTGGCTGATCAGCCACTGTATGTGCACTCTCCATTATGAAATAAACACTCTGACCATTTTCTAAAAGCTTATATAACCTTAAGGAAATAACAGATTTAAAATCATGAAGTACTTAGATCAGTGTACAAAGCTCTTCACAGAAGTAAAAAAAAAGTAGTGTTGAATTTGATCCCAGCTGCACTCTGTCAATGTAGGACACACTTATTGAATCAAGTAAAAGAGCGAAATGACACTGTCACATTTCCTGAAAGATGATAAACTGGAAGACTTGCCGAATTAGCTTACCATTCGACCATCTAAGATTGGGGTGGGTGGTGGAAGTTTCTCCAACATCCTGAGTCCAAGACCCGCATTCATATCCACAACCTTCTAGAAGATCCCCCCTCCCCATGTGGTTGGTGGCTGATCAGCCACTGTATGGGCGCTCTCTGTTATGAAATAAACACTCTGTCCATTTTCTAACTGGACGCTGAGGTGAACAACAGCAGGAAACACAGAATCGTGAATCAGAAATCTGGTCCGTGGATGATGTTTCTCGTTACCAAATGAAAAGGTCAGCAGATACAACGTCATCGATTTGTGTTGGCTGACCTTTATCCGCCACGACCGACAATCCAAAGCAGGCATAAATATAACGGGAGTTACTTCCCGTCCTTTCTGTCGGTCGGTTTCGATCCCCCACCAAATCCCCAGGGCCACCTAGGGACGGTGTAACAACGACAGTGTACTGTCCAGATTGTAAGTCATATATGTGCCAAGTTTGGTTGAAATTGCTCCAGGCGTTCCAGCGTGATGCTGGAACAAACACACATACGTTCACACACACACACACACACACACACGCACGTTCACACACACACACACACACACATACATATATACATATACATATAATGTCTTACACTACCTTTTATTTCTTGTTTTATTCTTTGTAGTTTTATAATTTAGTTTTGTGCATTTTTCTTGCCTTGTGAGTTTTCTTTTCTCCTTGTTATACCTTTGTTATTATTCTTCATTACTTTGGTTGTCTACCCTTTTCAGCATCAGTTACGATTCATTACTGCACTGTTTTCCTTCTCGGTGTTTATCTGTCCCAGACAGCCTCAGCTTGGCTCACATTTCCTATTTATGTATAGATCCATTTTCACAGATTTATTTTAAGATCAATCTCAGGTTTTCACCCAACCGTCTTCAACATGTTTTCAGTGAGCATGGTGCGTTATTGGAGGTTTTGCCTTAGGTTTCTCCGCACCCCGTGTCTGGAAGAGTAAATTCTCATTAAATTATAAATCAATAACTGACACTTGTTCAGCTTTCTGTAACCTTTTCCTTCCTAGTCAGCAAGGTAGAAGTGGTAGTGTAGGGAAGCAGTAATCTTCACGCAGCAGCAATGTGAAAGTAATCATCCTTGTACCCAGCATTCTGAATATGAAGAAAGAACTAAATAAAAGGCTGTCTACCTTCTGCAAGTGAAAAAAAAAAAGGCTCAGGGAAACGGTTGAGAAAGATAAGAGTAAAAGTTCATGTTATTAAAGTAAACGAAGTGTCAAAGAGGAAATACTTCAGGTCAGTGCCAGTCTGTACTCCGAGCTGCGTAGAGTCAGTGCCACGCTGTACTCCGAGCTGCGTAGAGTCAGTGCCACGCTGTACTCCGAGTTCCGTAGGGTCAGTGCCACGCTGTACTCCGAGTTCCGTAGGATCAGTGCCACGCTGTACTCCGAGTTCCGTAGGGTCAGTGCCACGCTGTACTCCGAGTTCCGTAGGGTCAGTGCCACGCTGTACTCCGATTTCCGTAGGGTCAGTGCCACGCTGTACTCCGAGCTGCGTAGAGTCAGTGCCACGCTGTACTCCGAGCTGCATAGAGTAAGTGCCACGCTGTACTCCGAGCTGCATAGAGTAAGTGTCACGGTGTACTCTGAGTTTCGTAGAGTCAGTGCCACGCTGTACTCCGAGCTGCATAGAGTAAGTGCCACGGTGTACTCCGAGTTCCGTAGGGTCAGTGCCACGCTGTACTCCGAGCTGCATAGAGTCAGTGCCACACTGTACTCCGAGCTGCATAGAGTAAGTGCCACGGTGTACTCCGAGCTGCGTAGAGTAAGTGCCACGGTGTACTCCGAGCTGCATAGAGTAAGTGCCACGGTGTACTCCGAGCTGCATAGAGTAAGTGCCACGGTGTACTCCGAGCTGCATAGAGTAAGTGCCACGGTGTACTC
Organism: Achatina immaculata; assembly: GCA_009760885.1. Classification (NCBI taxonomy): domain Eukaryota; kingdom Metazoa; phylum Mollusca; class Gastropoda; order Stylommatophora; family Achatinidae; genus Lissachatina; species Lissachatina immaculata. The sequence continues at coordinate 26,030,842 of CM019716.1, read as the reverse complement.
CGAGCTGCGTAGAGTCAGTGTCACGCTGTACTCCGAGCTGCGTAGAGTCAGTGCCACGCTGTACTCCGAGTTCCGTAGAGTCAGTGCCACGCTGTACTCCGAGCTGCGTAGAGTCAGTGCCACGCTGTACTCCGAGTTCCGTAGGGTCAGTGCCACGCTGTACTCCGAGCTGCGTAGAGTCAGTGCCACGCTGTACTCCGAGCTGCATAGAGTAAGTGCCACGCTGTACTCCGAGCTGCATAGAGTAAGTGTCACGGTGTACTCTGAGTTTCGTAGAGTCAGTGCCACGCTGTACTCCGAGCTGCATAGAGTAAGTGCCACGGTGTACTCCGAGCTGCATAGAGTAAGTGCCACGGTGTACTCCGAGCTGCATAGAGTAAGTGCCACGGTGTACTCCGAGCTGCATAGAGTCAGTGCCACGCTGTACTCCGAGTTCCGTAGGGTCAGTGCCACGCTGTACTCCGAGCTGCATAGAGTAAGTGCCACGGTGTACTCCGAGCTGCATAGAGTAAGTGCCACGGTGTACTCCGAGCTGGCCACGGTGTACTCCGAGCTGCATAGAGTAAGTGCCACGGTGTACTCCGAGCTGCATAGAGTCAGTGCCACGCTGTACTCCGAGTTCCGTAGGGTCAGTGCCACGCTGTACTCCGAGCTGCATAGAGTCAATGCCACGCTGTACTCTGAGTTTCGTAGGGTCAGTGCCACGCTGTACTCCGAGCTGCATAGAGTCAGTGCCACGCTGTACTCCGAGCTGCATAGAGTAAGTGCCACGGTGTACTCTGAGTTTCGTAAAGTCAGTGGAGTGAGAGAAAATTTAATGAGATTATTAGATACTGTGAGCATGACATGCAAAATATGACCGATTTCTAATGTCTTTCATTTTATCATAATGATGATCATAGAGTGGCATGATACCTTACGCCTATCGGCAGGGACCTTGAGAGGGATAGAGAAAGGGAGAGAAAGAGAGAGAGGTAGAGGTGATAATTACCAGTATTCCACCACGTGGAGACGGGACAAAACATGAACCCTATGGAGTTGAGCAAGTCTTTTTGGCGCATATTGTGCTGTAGAGTTCAGTCACATTATAAAACATTTGTGGTGAATTAATTTGTCTCTGTCTTTGTCTTCTTATTCATCGTTATTAAAGAATTGTTGACTGGTTCTTGTAACATTTTTATATACAGTCGCGGGCTAGCTTTCATTCGCACCCACATGATGCTGACAGTAACTATATGAGACTTTCTTTTAAATCAGTTTTTAACATGTCCTATTATTTGACAACTCACTACCAAAAATAGCACTAACATGGACACCACAGGGGAACAGAAGTAAGGGTAGACCAAAAGAGACATGGAGAAAAACAACAGAGAGGATATTGAGCAATAGAGTGCTCACCTGGGCAATAGAGGGCTCACCTGGGCAAGAGTGAGAAAAAAGGCAAAGGACAAGCATTTGTGAAAAACCCTTGAGGAAGTAACATGTGCCCTTGGCACATTAGGTTCAGAGAGAGAGAGAGAGGAGAGTATTTACCACATATTAACGTTGTCCTATTTTATGAGGTTTGTATGCAATCCAAAAACAAAATTTACATCAAACGTTTAAACAGCCGAGAGAGAACACTTAGTGATCTTGGTCAGGAGAGAGATTCTTGATATGATGTTGCAAGTTTTACCTCTTCACCGTCTCAGTCTATCGCACTTCTGACTGTAAGAGCTGTTGTGCCTCTCCAGCTGTAATCCGGACAAAAAGAACCAAAAACTTTGTATAAAACAGATGGATAAAACCGACTAATCAAAATGAGACTGCTCTGCGATACCTGTTAAAAAAAAAAATTAGTTGTTATCCTTTGCCTGTTAACAAATTAATTGTTCTTCTATATTTGTTACAACTAATTAGTTGTTCTCCTGTACATGCTACGACAAATTAGTTGTTCTTCTATATTTGTTACAACAAATTAGTTGTTCTCCTGTACATGCTACGACAAATTAGTTGTTCTTCTATATTTGTTACAACAAATTAGTTGTTCTCCTGTACATGCTACGACAAATTAGTTGTTCTTCTATATTTGTTACAACAAATTAGTTGTTCTCCTGTACCTGTTGCGACAAATTAGTTGTTATCTTGTACACTACGACATAGTAGCAAACCTGATATCTGTGCCTGAGATTCAGGTATTGCCTCCGCGTTCTTCTAAGTCTCTTGATCTTTATCTATGTGCAGAGTCTAGTCTATCATTTGGTTATCACATATGTTTTCACACACAGTTCATGACTAACCCATTCTGTGTCGTGTACACTAAGGTGCGGTTTGTCACTTATTTCCGAATGCTTTCGGATTTCTAGATAAGTGCTGTGTGTTCCGAAGTTGTAAAATTAACTAATCTTGAAGAGTTAAAGCAGAGCATTGCAGCATGGCAAATTTTCGTTGGGAGTTTTTGCTTGTACAGTACCTTGACTACGTTCCTCTTTGAAATCTTTGGGGCTGTTTGTAACCGCTCCGCGCCATATCCGGTCAATTTCAGCTGTTTATAGACTAATACCATGAAAGTGGCTTGGAATTATGATGTTTTCACATTGTGATTATCATTTTCATTAAATAAGAAGTAGACGCTGTGATTATCCCGTACCTTGCATTGCGCAGCCTTACATCCTGTAACCAGTATTAACGTCTCTCTTTAATTTCCCCTTTAAGAATGTGTGTAATTCAGATGAATATCGTACTTCTTTTTAATACAGTATTCTCACCCGTTTAATTGTGTAATATTCTGAACACTGTTCAGTTACATCTTATCTTATATCTTATATCCTTCCCGTGCCGTTAGACGTCACATAGGGCTCGCAAAGTAGTTCGCCAATTTTTCCTGTCTTCAGCGAGTCTTTCAACCTCATCAAAGGATGTTATGCCTGTTAACTTGGCCTCTCTTAATAATGTTCTCTTCAGAGTTTCACGCGGTCTGCCCCTTTTTCTTCGGCCTGTTGTGTTCCACTTGATAGCTTGTTTTGGGATTCTCTGATCATTTCTTCTCATCAAGTGACCAACATATGTCCATCTCCTTTTCCTGATCACCCGTGAGACTGGTTGTTGTTCAGTCATCTGTCTTATCTCTGCATTGTTCTTGAATTCATTCCACTTGATGCCGAGTATTTTCCTTAGGCATTTGTTTTCAAAAGAGTCTAATTTCTTTTCTATTTCTTTAGTTGTTTTCCAGCTTTCGCATGCATAAATGAGGGTGGATATTACATTTGAATTGAATAGTCTTAACTTGGTTTTTGTGCTTATAACTTTTGAATTCCATATGTTCTCAAGATTCTTGAAGATTGATGCTGCTTTTGCAATTCTGATCCTAACTTCCTTTCTAGTGTCACCATCCTGGTCTATGTAGCTGCCAAGGTATGCAAATTGATTGACTTCTTCAATATCTGTCCCTTCTATGTGTATTTTTCCATTTTGATTGATGGGAATTTTCATTATCTTTTCAGTTACATCTGCTGTCTGTTTTTTTAAAAAGATTTCAATAATAATAATAATGCAGAAAGAAAGGAGGTTCTTGTAATAATTTATGGACAAACTTCCACATTCCTGACAGTTTGTAACTATTATTGCCAACCTAGCCATGTGATTTGCTTTCCACAAGATTAATTTTATTTTTGTAGCTCTTCGGAGTAACTTTTGCTCTTCGCTTTCATCCTAGAATAACTGATTTCTGCTGAGTCTTTCATCCTAGATGTACTGATTTCTGCTTAATCTTTCAACGAAAACAAAAAGAAGGCCTTTCATATGTGACATTCTCTGCTCCTAACAGTGTAGTAATTTAAAAAAGATAATGATGGAGTAATAATTATCTTTTATTTATATGATGTTATATTGTATTTTTATTCTTGACATTTTATCTATTTAAATAAATGAAGGGTTGAAGGTTACACATATTAACATATTCACTTCTACACCAATGAAAGAAAACAAACACAGTCAGTGATACTTTTTCACATAATCATGACTTATATTGTTATTACTTATCAATTTAACCCATTTAGCAAAATCAAACAAATGAATCATCAACTTACATGTTATTCATCAACTATGTTGTTAACATCATAATCATCAAAATGATTTCCTTTAAATATTCCGATTCCTAGAATATCTTGATCGACAGTAGAACTTCTAAAGAGTCAAAACAAATAATTTTAATCCCTTATACATAATCATACACATATCTCCAATCCTCATCATTAAATGATTGAGTATCCAATAAGGAACTAAATGGTAATGATTGTTGCATCATACATATTCATAAATTTCAGCAATACGTATTATGTGCAGACATGAGTCATCATAACGCATTACAAAAAAAAAAACTCTAAATCTTACATAGACAAATATATTACACTAGAATCATAATTATTCATTACCCTTCAGTTATCCTAATCATACCTAAATGTTTAAACTATGAAAAAAGTAGGAGCAGCTTGATTACTTAACGACTACAAAGTTGTAACGTTTTGGCGTGAGCCATAATCATACAAAAACATACAGGACGAAGAAATAGAGTGAGGAGATAAAATATAGATTCACATGAATACTACTAAATTTGAAAAAAATTAAATACAGTACTTAGCTGTAAATTGTAAGATATGTCTTGTCCGGCGGTGTGTGTAAGGAATGGATTTAGTAGAACGGGGAGACCGTTTAATGGATGCCTGTGATATGTGATTGGTGGGTTGTAACTGGGGGTGGTGGATGGGGAACCGTGGGGGGGGGGGGAGGGAAAGTGATACAGTGTTGACCTAGCCAGGAGAAGGTGAAATAGGTGATCAGGAGAGGTTGCAGATTGATGCTGTGAGGATGTTTTGAACCATGTGTGACAAGTAAGAGGAGGGGGGGTGGAGCTTAGTGGAGAAGTACTATGATGATTGAAGAGAATGTTAAGTGTAGCTGAACAGCGAGTTTAACCCGTGTGGCTCCAGCGTCCCATAATTTTGAATGCAGCGGTTCTTAAGCGCCAGGTGACTTGTGTCATCTGCGTGACATTGTTTGATGGCTGTTACCATAAAATCAGATTTGCCTCTGTTTTTGGGGCCATTGAGATGGTTTGGGACTGGTTTCAAACCATGCTGGGTGATGTCCTACAGATGTTTTTGCATGCGGTCCCCTAATCTGAGGCCAGTCTCACCAATATACGTTATCCTGCATCTTTTGCATACGATGACATATATCACATTACGGGACTCGTATGTGAATCCCTCATGAAGAGTGAGGATAGTTTTGGGAAAGGTGATCGTTTTCGTTTTCCAGACTACCGGGCAGGTAACGCAGCGGGGGTGGTTACATTTTCTGGTGCCAACATATGTAAGGCTCTATTTCTTCGTCCAGTATGTTTTTGTATGATTAAGGCTCACGCCGAAACGTCACAACTTTGTAGTCGTTAAGTAATCAAGCTGCTCCTACTTTTTTTCCAAGTTTATACATTCTGGTATCACAGCTTTACTGCAGTGCTTCGTGTATAGTTATATACTTATACACTAATTTTTGTGTAATCATACCTAAGTGAGCTCGGGCCTGGCCGGAGGAGGAAAGCACACCATGGACACAGCTTGCACGCATCCACATCTTAAAAATATAAACGGATTATTAACTTACATATACATAGTTTCCCCATCGACAATAACATCTCTTTCGCACTTGCATGACACATGACCTCTCCCACCCCGAACGCTGGCCGTACGTTGTTCAGCGTACAAAGCAAGAACTGGTGAAATTCTGTTTTCTTTATATACCTGATCAGAGACGAGCCGTTCCCAGAATTGCGCATTTCTGGTGCTCGCCTGTCTCTGACCATTCAACCTAGGTAACTGTTGAGCTTATCTACCCCCTACAACAAGATCCATTCATTAAAGATGAATTCCTGATTTAAAGCTGTCCTACAAGGTGCGAGGGAGCAGTGTTGGGTGTATTTTTTTTTCACAAAACCTTGAAAGATAGTGTTGAACATTGACTTTATAAATTGTGTTACGTACATGAACGAGGGAAAACAATTTCACAGGTTTTCAGAATGTGCTGTTCGTTAACTATAGGTTCCATTAAATTGCATGGTTCAGTAGCGTATTGTTATATATTAATAAATATAACATTTAATTATTTTTTTCCCTAATATAATTAAACCAGGGTGAAGCACGTGCAATAGTAACTTCTGGCTCGAAGGTTCACTAGTGAATGTATACACAATTTTCTGAAAAGAGAGAGAACGAGAGAGAGAGAGAGAGAGAGGGGAGGGAGAGAGGGAGAGTCAGTAGCATTTGCTAGGAATGTCTAAAATGTGGCAGGTGGAAATCTTACATTTGACAGTTTTCGTAGGAAAAAAAAAAAGTGAAAACGATGGAACTTCGCTTTTGCAGTCTGTAGACTGAGCTGCTGGTTAAATGCAGTATATTTCCCAGCAAATGTATGTAGGAAAATGCCATAACGGTAGAGAAAAATCTATATATTTTGAGTGTTTGGAAAGAAATAAAAAAAAAAAAATCGTACGACTTCGTTTATGAAGGAAGTTCTTGCCGAACTGAGGGAGATAACGCTGCAAAAGAAATTAAAAAAAATATATCTGGAATGAAAGCCTGTGGAGTATAAATAAGATTGTAGGTTTGACCTGAGGGTATCGCAAGAGAAGTTTTCAGCCTTCATTGTTTTGTGTGGAGGTTAAAATACGCAATAAATGATTAAAGAAAGCATGTTTGGCACTTACAACGTGTGGATATTCTTCTAAAAGGAAACCATGACAAGTTCTGTGTACCCTGAAGTATCAGTTTCCAGTCTCAGAAGACTGAAAATATTATTTGCTCTGGAGGTTGTTTTTTTTTTTTCATGCCACTTTCCATACTTTGCCACACGTGATAGCTGCTTCGAATATTGATTTCTTTGTCTGAGGAGAGAAAGTGACCATAACTATAGATCCAAGCTAGCCCATTTTAAATATTGAAAACTGTTTTTTTTTTACTCAATCGGAATAAATAGTAGCGGCTCAAAACAGGTTCCCGCTGCCTCGAGGGTCAATCTCTTTAGACAAAGGCTGGAATAGAAAACGACCGGGAGGCAAAGGGAGACCGTCCCCAATGCCATCATTCCCTTGTAAAATCATATTTCACAAATATATGAATAAGAACAGCGACGTAAAGGGGTGCTCCAGTGGATCATCAGAAAGATGACAAAGAAACCGGAAGCAACAGAGATGTGGTTTTGGAGAAGTAAGCGGCAAATACCTTGGACAGACAGAAAAAAAAAAAAAAAACCAAACGAAGAGGTCCTCAGAGAAGTTTCAGACAACGAAAACCAGTTATAAGAAGAGGGCAGTCAGAATTTCTTGGACATGTCTTGAGAGGACAGAGGTTAGAGAACCTAGTAATGACTGAAGAATTCAAGGGAAAAAGGAAGAGAGAAGGGCCAATTAAAAATAAAAATCTAAGTAGACTGACCAAGTGGTACGGAAAGAGAAAAGCGTCTGAACAAATCGGAAACATCAAGGACCGACCAGGATGGAGAAGCATGATCACCAGTTCTATCCGGCATGGCATATAATAATAATAATAATAATAATAATAATGTCTCCGGACACAGAACGTCCTTCCTTTATGCATATAATTGTTATAGTACAGTATAACTGACTCCGCTCTGGTTCTCTCAGTTTTTTATTTTCTATTTGGTTTCCACGGTTTATTGTTCTTTTATTTTCTTTGTCTATTATTATTTTCTCCATAAGTCACGACTGCAAGGTGTAGGGATAGGTAAAATAAAGGAAAACAATAACTATAAGGATATGTAAAGTAAAGGAAAAGAAAATGACACTCCCGCCCCCCCTTTCCCCCCCCCCCCCCCCCCCCCCCCCCGGGCCGCTCTCCAAACAGTTCAAGCCCCATATATTTTTCCTAAACATTTGCCCATGTCTGAGAATGTACAGAATGTATTTGCTATATTTTCTCTGGCCGCACAAGGTCGTGATAAATTTACACAGCCCTGATTTATCCCGACGCACGTCAAACTGATTTACTCGAGTTTGATTAATTATATTCACAAGAGCTTGAGAAACTGGAAGCAAGTAATTTAGTTTTTGAAAACATCCGGGTTTAACGCAAGTTATATGTGGCGTATTGTAAGGCAAGTTTTTTTTCCCCCTGTCATTTATATTGATGCAGGGAAATGTGAAAGTAAAGGCAGCTCTGCCATGTCCATGAAGGCATCCAGGGCACATGATGTTAGTGCCGATATTTTCCTTGACTTGTCGGCACACCAGAGGTCTGCATCGCGCCTCGCTACCCTTTGCTTCCCTATCTGCAGAGAAAGTGGTTACCCTTGTCTACAGCTTTAGTGACTGCGATGTCTCCGGGCAGACTTGAAACAATACACGGAAGTTATTTTTTAAGAAATTATATTGTTCTTAAAATTACATAGTTTCAACTTGTTAGTGGGTGAAAATTTTTCATGATAAAGCGTATTATAGTAAAGTATTCTTTGTGCACTGAATATTTCTTTTTTGTTTTATTTTTTGCTTAAAGAAAACTTGTATTCTTACATCAGAAACTCATTGACAGAGATTGTGTAATGCGTCTAAGATATTGTTATAATTGATGCAGCGCTCCACAAGGGCGGCCGGCCGGTGTCTTAAATGCCGCGTCTTATAGAAGATATCTCCATTACCCGTGATATGTTTAGCATGTAATTCTTGGTTTTTAAACAAGCCAGCGGTGGTTTCAAGAAGTGGGTGTTGTTATTTGATAAGAAAAGATAAGTGTAGCCTGGGTGTTTATGTTAAGTTTCAACTATTGAAGCTGGAAAATCGTGGAAAGTGTTAAATTATAGCAACTGGAAAATTCTGGAAATATTTGAAATATAGCGGCTGGAAGGTTTTTTAAAAACTATTGAAATATGACACATGGAAAATTATGGAAATTGTATAAGGATGACAACTGGAAAATTCTGTATACTGTTGAATTACGACACCGGGAAAATTACGAAAACTCTACGATACCGGGAAAATTACGAAAACTCTACGATACCGGGAAAATTACGAAAACTCCACGATACCGGGATAATTATGAATACTTTTGAATATGACAAGTGGGGAAGAACAAAATAGAAAGCTCTTGTAGCTGGTGCGTGAAAAATATTTTTGAAGAATGAAATGAAGCAGAAGTCACACTGCATATAATTAAAATTGAGCACTGGTATCAGCATGGAAAAGCTGAAATGTCAGCAGTTAATCATAGAATAATGGGCACAGCATGCAGTGCTTTTACCGGGTAATTAGATATGTTACGATTTCTCATCTCGAAGCCTGGTTGAGTTCAGTTAAATCTCCAATGTACCGCACATTCTCATAAATCATAGTGGGTTTTCTTTCTTTCATGGCTATTTATTATATGTTGTAGATGTGCCTTTTACCATAGTAGCCGTAATCTATGATTCGATGATGGCGTTTCCTCACCGACCCGTACGAATGCGATGGTCATATCCGAGTTTGGAAGGTGAAATCCGGGTATTATACAACGCGCGTCAGAAAAGTCCTCTTGATGTGGTTTAGCCATATACTGAGACTGCAAATATGAGATACGAGTAAATATCCCTAAGGTTTGACTTGTTGATCTATTGATTGCCTGGTGCTTTGTTTTGGCGTGCTCTTTTATTTGTTTTGTTACTCGAATGTTATAATTGCGTCTCATTTCTCTTTTGTTCAGGAACCTCAGTGGCTGTTAGCGTGGACTTTGTGGAATTTTGAAAAGTTGGTGCTGTTTTGGGGGAGAATTTACCAAAAGTCTGTACAGCACATAATAGCACTGGCATATAAAATATGAAATAATAATACGATATTTAGTAATGTAAGACTATTTAAGGCATTTTACTTTCGAGTTTGGCTTTTTAAAGCAGGAAAGGTCAATTGAATCATGTTGAGGTCCCTTTCATGGCATGGTCACTTATAATATTAGCTGGCAAACAGATTGTGGAGTAAGTAGTGCAGTCTGGTTCTATTGATATTACAATATCATCTTCTTGATACTGTTACAGTTTGTTGCTTTAGTGAACCATCTGCTATTTTACGATTACATTTCTGAAGGTCGGGTGAAACGGAACGGAACTTCATTCGGGATTGTTCTTTATTCAACATAGTTTCAACACATTTTTGTAAGTGGAACACTCGAATGTAAGTAGGAAACACTTCAGAGACGGGTAATCTATCAGCAGAAAGCCGATTGGCTACAGTGAGCTGACTTGCAAGAGCAGCCCAATAAATGTAGTATTTCTGCTTCTTTCTCCAAGTCATAATGTCTCCACTGAACGTCAGGAAATGAGATTTCATTCCCGATAATGTAAAATGTCTTTGTAGAAGTCTTTAAAGCCCGAAGAACTGTCGGTAGTAATAATAATAATAATTAGGTGTAGAGGAGTGAATAATAGTAGGCAGGAGGGGATTTTGGGGATCATCTGACAGGGATAGGCGAACGGCTTCAGGACACTTGAGAGAGAAAAACGAACAGACATTCAGTGTGCTCGCTGGCTTCTCCCACACAGTCGGACGGACCTCGTTTACATCGGCCCAAAGGAAAAGATTTGTATTTGGAGAAATGCCGTAAAAAATGTTCTACGGATCTGGTGGTCGATACGTATGGACATACAGTCAAGGATGGAATTTGGCGGTGTTCAAGTCGTGTGAGCGAGACAGACTTTAAGATAGGAAGGCCTGGGCAGTTGTACGTAGTGTAAATATGGGAGTACGGTTTCTTCTTCTTGTGTGTGTGTGTGTTTCATCAGTTTTGTATTAATTTGTGGGATTTATCTAGTCTAGTTAAGATGACGTAGTAGGCAGCATGGGGTTAACTTACCCAAGGATGTATGTTTTTGGTTTTTGTGGGTGACAAGTATCCACTTCTGCGTGACGATGTGCAGGTGGAAAACATTCCTTGTTGATTTTTAGTTAATGCGTGACTAATTATTTACACTATGCGTGTGACAAGTTGTGTTATATATTTGCTATATGTGATAATTTATGTTATGTCCGTGTTATATGTGACATCACACTTTCATGTGCCGAAGGTCATGGAAAATACGGACCTAACACCGTACTCCCCAATATGCCTTAATGGCACGGAAACGGGAATTTTACCTTTACCTTGTTATATGTTACAGTTTGAGCCGTGTCTTTAGTATAATGATGATGGTGGTGTGGCGAAGAAGAAACTCTGGTGTATGGCTCAGATAATGGTTAGGTTGAAGAATGAGAGTCGAGCATTGGATGAATTAAGAGAGAGAGTGGAGGTAATGTGTTTGTGCTAGGGTTAAAAAGGGGGCGATGAGGCTCTGTATTGAGGTGCGTCTCGAATTTAAGAGAAAACACGAAGAGAATGTGATGGACGATAGATATATGAAGAGTGAGTATGAGTGTCATGGCTGGCGGAGTGAGAGAGACTTTTGTTCATCCATGTGCTATCACCACGTGGGCACTTATTTGTGGAGGTCATATGTGTTATTGTCGTTTGAGGGGCGCCAAGTGGGAGTTAAATAAATGTATTGATTTCATGTTTTCTTTCATCGTGATATTGAAGAATCATGAGAATGGGAGGATGGAGAGAGAAAGGGAGGCTTGAAAGGCCCCGAGAAGGCGTGTGAAGCAAAGAAGCAATCCTGGAGGGAAATAGATAAACCTGGACAAGCGGGGGGCACTGGCGATAGCCCACAGACAACTGAAATGGGATTAGTTGATTTGGTCGGCTAATGTGAAGTCCCTCAGAAGATCAGTCAAAAGGGAACCGGACAGAAGAATCAGTATTTGAAGATTTATTCACAGTAAGGTGGCACAGCTGAAAAAGAAAAATAGACGAACCCAAAGGCGGTGACTCGTGCTAAGTTAGGAAGATGAATAATAAAGCGTTATACGATCTGTGTAGTTTATGAAGAACACGCCTTTTTTATATACTGTCCTCAGAGACCTGGCCTTAAAAGTTTCATTGAGAACAAGATCCTCATGGGATTTCTCAGGAACAACTGTCAAATACAATTCAAATATTTTAATCATAAGAAAAATAACGTTTTAATCATCGTTGATGATCTGCAAATGGATGCATCAGCAGCAGGCCATCTTGCTCATAACCGAGAGGCCTACAGGAGTGCTGTTAGGGAGGCAAAGTTCCGCAGGTGACATGCAAATGTTAGCCGTGTACTAGTTCTCTTGTTCCATTGACCTGGCACTTTAGATTCCACGAAAGAGTTTAACTGTACCACAGTTCACGTCCAGCGTCTTTCTTTGTGTCTTCTGCCACCAGTACTTCCCGCAGATAATTTACTCTCAGATATCATCTGTTTACTAACCGATTAGGATGTGGGCGAAAATGATAGTCGCATATATGTAATCATGTGCATTTAGATTGATTATGTTGATTGATCTGTCTGTCCGTACGTTCATTCACATATTGAACCATCGTGTCTGTCTGTCTGTTCATTATTACATTAATCCGTCATTGTTGCGGTCTATCCCCTCCTCATGCAGACATAGGACAATGGATGCTGTTCTAGAAAGAAAGATGTCAGGGCAAGCGAACTAGAGCAGAGCCAGTGAACAAGGAGGAGGAGAGCCAGCCATCAAGACGAGAGCCAGCGAACAAGAGGAGGGCCAGCCATGAAGAAGAGAGCCAGCGAACAAAAGGTGGGCCAGCGAACAGGAAGAGGGGCAGCGAACAAGAAAAGGGGGCTAGCGAACAAAAGGAGGGCCAGCTAATAAGAGGAGAGCCAGCGAACAAAAGGAGGGCCAGCGAACAGGAAGAGGGCCAGCGATCAAAAGAAGGGCCAGCGAACAAGAAGAGGGCCAGGGAACAAGAAGAAGCCAGCGAATAAGAAAAGAGGAAAAGAACAAGAAGTGGGCCAACGAACAGGAGGAGAATCAACGAACCAGAGGAGTACCAGCGAAGAAGAGGAGAATCACCAAACATGAGAAGAGCCAACGTACTAGTAGAGAGCCAACGAACAAGAAGGAGGCCTGCGAATAAGAGAAGGGTCAGAACCTTACGTTGGTTCTAGAGCGGTGGAGAAACTAACAAGCCACAGTAACGCACTCCTCACCCACTTCAGTCCTTGTGTTTCTTGATATTATTCAAGTTTATAATCCAGCGAAGATAAAAACAAAACAAAACAAGACGAATGAATGAATATCCATGACTGGATATTCTTTGAGCTGGACGTATGCAGATGTCAGAAATAAATTGGTCACACGGGGCAGGAAACGCACAATATAGCATTTGGAACATCCTGCAGCTATTTACAAGATGCTTTAAAAAGCTACATGTTTCGTGTTTAATTGAATGGAGCAAGTAATGTACTTTTTTTCTCTCATTTCTTCTCACATGCTGGAGCAAACACTACCCAGTGATGCCTTTAAAATAGTTTTTTTTTTTTAAAGTGATAAATCTGTGGAAAGCTTCCGATTTTTTAAGCATCAGAATAGCTAGATGAACATAGTATAAAGTACAGACGGTCGAGTAGGCGTTGCTGAATTACGCTTATGCGGTTTACCAAGTCTTCTTCTTATTCTTCTTCTTCCTCTTCTTCTTCCGCCCTCAGACGGACGTTGGTTACGTTTTGTCACAGTTTGCAGCTTGGATGTGGTGGTATCTGCGCCTTTCGACCCCGACACATCCGTCCTCAGCTTGGATAGTCTTTGTCACCGTTCGACGCCTGTTCACTTTGCCAGACTGGTATGTTTCCAGGCGGCACAACTGAGTGGTAGAACATGATCCCAAGTAGCTGTCGTTTGCCACCTCTGGCGCAGGCAGTCATTTATGTGTCATATAGTTCGCAGTCTCATTCAAAGTGTTTTTTTTTTTTAAACTGAAAAAAAAATCTCACATGACTAATCCATGACTGAAGGAAATCTTACAAAAATAAGATGCAAAAAAAAAAAAAAAAATGTGATCAATCAACTGCTTTATACCCGCGAAGAGATTCTAGTTTATGGGAAAGATGAAGGAGTCTGATTGATGGAGGGAAAACTCAGTTGGAAAGTTCAGTAGAACGTGAAAATATGAACCCAGTAATGGTCTTAAAAATGGGATCTTGTTTTTGATCATTATTTATCTTTTTTTCCCCCCAGAATATCAAAATGTGATAGTTTAGTTTTGATGTTGTGCATGTATTGGGAGGGGAAACATTGACTTCCCAGAAAACTTCACCTTGCAGTTGAAATGGCAGGTCTGGAACCTAGGAGACAAATAGTCTGGAGCTGAGATATATGAAGTGGCAGTATTCTGGAGGCTGGGTCAGAAATGAAGTATCTTTAATTGAAACGGGGGGGGGGGGGGGGGGAAGAATGGGCGAAGACGCATCAGATTTTGGTAGTCAGTGACGCATAGCTGACATGCTAGCGTCAGGGTTGGCGAACCATAGCCTACCAAGACCATGTCCCACCTCTACACTGCATCCCCGGTAGCAGGCCAAGCCTGACTAACTTTTAGCACCATTCAGGCTCTGAAAAGAATGGCCGCCATAACCCTCTCCTTATCCGACACTGTGCTGTGCTCCATCACCTTCACCGCATTGGTTGCAAAGAACACCGGGGGGGGGGGGGGGGGAAAGGACTGAAGAAGAAGAAGAAGTCATGCAGTGAGATTCGGTTTTCTAAAGAAAGATGATAGCTACCCTGTTGAAATGAAGCCGCTGATTGCCAGTGTTTTCGTGATCTCATTCATCAGATCTATCCTAGACTTAACTCCTCATTTACCGCGCATCAGTTCTGCAATGATCCCAAGGCCCAACACATTGGCATACGTATCTTCTCACGCTGATATAGTGTTCTTGGCAGCCAGTCGCCATGAATCGGTGATTGTTTGAGCATAAATTCTTCTTTTCTCGCCGGCTTTGTCTTCTTCTTCAGACCGAATGGCTGCCTCACTGGAAATCTTTTTAGCGATTTTCTTCGGAAGCAGTTTCTCTTCTTTGACGTCAGCTGATGAGAGATACGTTTCTTTCTTTCTTTCTTTCCATTTTTTCTTTTCTTTTCTTTCCGTTCTTTATTTTCTTTCTTTCTTGTCTTTCTTCTTTTCTTTCATACTGTCTTTCTTTTCTTGCTTTGTTACTTTCTTTCCTTCTTTCTTTCTTTCTTTCTTTCTTTCTTTCTTTCATTCCTTCCTTCCTTCTTTCTTTTCTTTTCTTTTCTTTCTTTCTTTCCTGTTTTCTGTCTTTCTTTTCTTTTCTTTCCTTTCTTTTCCTTTCTTTCTTCCTTACTTTCTTTCTTTTCTTTATTTATTGCTTTTCTTTCCTTTCATTTCGTTAATTCCTTTTTTCTTTTATTTCCTTTCTTTTCTTTCTTCCTTACTTTCTTTCTTTTATTTTCTTTATTTATTGCTTTTCTTTCCTTTCATTTCTTTCATTCCTTTTTTTCTTTCTTTCTTACCTTCCTTCATCCTTTCTTTTCCTTCTGAAGTTGAATGGTTTTCAGATTATTATGATTATCTTGTGGAGGATATTTACAACTGCAATCTAGAACGTATAGTCGCTAAAACTTCAAAATAGCTGCCAGATTTTGTTGTTGTTGTTAAACACGGAATCTCCCAGATTTCGGACAACGCTGCGATTGTTGAAGCCGTGATATGTTTACCTATATCAAAATTTACTACTGTATCTTCCCTGACTGGCTGGTAACGTTCTTCTTGTTTCGTCCGCTTCAAAAAATGAGCAGTAACGCTTATAGATGACAAACATGCAGCACGTATTACAAATAAGGACAGACATCTTGATATTCTACCCATTTCTTTTCAACAAGGCCAAGTTAATTCATACAGTTCTATTGCACAATGCTCCACCCTATCTGTGATCGTTGTTCAGATTCAACCCAAAACACAGTCAGCGCTTAAGCAGTTGTATTCTCCCAAAACCAAAGCTTGACATGTTTAAAAAAAAACACCTTTGGGATGCCCTACCAATTCATGTAAAACTTACAAGTAATATTCGTTCTTATAACTTTAAACTTTGTCAACATCTGTTTGATACGGACTATATGCCTCCCTAAGCATAGTTTAAAGTAGTTCAAAGTATGGCTTGAGTGTTGTATTTTTAAAAAAAATACTGCTTTTCTATAAATGTGTTACTTTTGAATGAATGTAAGAATGAAAGTTTATTTCATGTTGTTGCATAAATAAGAGTGTAGAGTTTATGGGCATGAGATACGTTTATTATTTATTTATATAATCATTTAATGTGTCTTCATGATTAATTATGCTCATTAACAAATGCTCAATGGCTGTGACTGAGTGAAAGCTGTATGATGAAGGGCAGAATGTTAGACGGGCCAGCGTGCCCAGTTCTTAACACTTAGAAAATAAAATATGTTCATTCGTTCGTTCGTCCATCTCATATATCTCTGATATTATTTACCCATCGGCATATTTCTCAGTCTTTCCATTAACATATTTATCTGTCTTACTAATCACCATACTTCTCAGTCTTAAACATTAGCATATTTCCTTGTCTGTCAGCATATTTCTGTCTTTTCTGTCAGCACATTTCTGTGTTTTTTTCTGTCAACATATATGTATGTCTTTTCTGTCAGCATATATCTGTGTCTTTTCTGCCAGCGTATTTCTGTGTCTTTTCTGTAAGCATATATCTATGTCTATTCTGTCAGTATATTAGTATATTTCTGTGTCTTTTCTGTCAGCATATTTCAGTGTCTTTTTTGTCAGCATATTTCTGTGTCTTTTTTGTCAGCATATTTCTGTGTCTTTTTTATCAGCATATTTCTGTGTCTTTTTTGTCAGCATATTTCTGTGTCTTTTTTGTCACCATATTTCTGTCTTTTTCTGTCATCATTATTTTTTTTTCTGTCAGCATATTTCTGTGTCTTTTCTGTCAGCATATTTCAGTGAGTTTTCTTTCAGGATATTTCTGTATCTTTCTGTCACCATATTTCTGTGTCTTTTTTGTCAGCATAATTCTGTCTTTTCTGTCAGCATATTTCTGTGTCTTTTTTGTCAGCATAATTCTGTCTTTTCTGTCAGCATATTTCTGTGTCTTTTTCTGTCATCATTATTTATGTCTTTTCTGTCAGCATATTTCTGTGTCTTTCTGTCAGCATATTTCTGTGTCTTTTCTGTCGGCATATTTCTGTGTCTTTTTCTGTCATCATTATTTATGTCTTTTCTGTCAGCATATTTCTGTCTTTTTTTCTGTCAGCATATTTCTGTGCCTTTTTCTGTCATCATTATTTATGTCTTTTCTGTCAGCATTATTTCTGTGTCTATTCTGTCAGCATTATTTCTGTGTCTTTTCTGTCAGCATATTTCTGGCTTTTTTCTGTCAGCATATTTCTCTTTTTTTGTCAGCATATGTCTGTCTTTTTTCTGTCAGCATTATTTCTGTGTCTTTTTCTGTCAGCATATTTCTGTCTTTTTTCTGTCAGCATATTTCTGTGTCTTTTTCTGTCAGCATATTTCTGTCTTTTTTCTGTCAGCATATTTCTATGTCTTTCTGTCAGCATTATTTATGTCTTTTCTGTCAGCATATTTCTGTCTTTTTTCTGTCAGCATATTTCTGTCTTTTTTCTGTCAGCATATTTCTATGTCTTTTTCTGTCAGCATATTTCTGTGTCTTTTTCTGTCAGCATATTTCTGTGTCTTTTTCGGTCAGCATATTTCTGTCATTTTTCTGTCAGCATATTTCTGTCTTTTTTCTGTCAGCATATTTCTGTGTCTTTTTCTGTCAGCATATTTCTGTCTTTTTCTGTCAGCATTATTTATGTCTTTTTCAGTCAGCATATTTCTGTGTCTTTTTCTGTCAGCATTATTTATGTCTTTTCTGTCAGCATTATTTCTGCGTCTTTTCTGTCAGCATTATTTCTCCTTTCCATGTAGTATGTGTTTTCAGGGATCTCTTTTTTTCAGTTTACCTTCCTGTATTTATTTTTTTTTATAGATAACAACACACACGTCTTCTATTCATGTATTTTATTCGTGTATTATACATTTTCTTCATTCCCCCCCCCCCCCCCCCCAAACTCTTATATGAGTAATATTTGTGCCTCTTCGCATCCTGTTTTATATGTGAAGCTTGTGCTTTTGTATCTACATTTCTTTGTAGCAGTAACTAAATGTTTCTGCTGAAAAGTCTTTTATCCCGTCCTGCCGTTTTCTCCCGTCCCCTGCCAAAGTCCTGATCCCGTAGAGTCGTTTTGATCTTGAAAAATGAAAGTGCGCGGCCTGGAAGAAAACGACGTGGCCCTTGAAGCTGTGAGCGTTCCGGCACCGTTCATTGATTTATGTAAATGAGACACCCCACCCCCACCCCCAACCAATCTCTGCCCCTTTGGCAAAATCCAACGTGAAAAATAGTTCCTTGGCCGTATTTGAGCAGGAGGTCGAAGTTGGCGTGGACGGTTCTAGCAACTTTGTTCAGTTTTGTTGCTTATGTTGTTGGGGATATCGTGACTCATTATATTGAGGATTGCGCAGGCCAAAGATAGAGATACAGTGGTCGGAGCTTTTGAGACAGTCGACAGGAAAATAAAACTCAAAGAAAGAAGAAGTTTTAATTCTGAGGCCGACGAACGAGAGAATTAAGTGCATTTTTTTTAAACGGGACAATACGAAGGAAGTTTGATAAGATTAAAAAAAAAAGAAATAATTGGAAGGATTGTCAGAGTAATTTATTGTTCTTTTCAGAATGAAAAGAGAAGAGAATATGAGCAATAGGCTGGGTTGGATGTGAGAGGACAATTGTGGGAGGAGATTTGAATTGATGAGAAATTTGGATGCTGACGTAAGTGACAGGTTTGTGTTTTTCTCATTTTTCCTCTGGCAGGCTGATCTCTGCAGCAGAATAGATCAGAGATGGTGAGCTTGTTTAAAAATCTCTCTTATTTTGAGAAGGCATGAAAAATGCAGCACACAGGAAAATGTGCCGTGCCGCATGGCGTAGGCGATCATTTCTCTCCACAATTCCCTGTCTTTTTTAGACTTGATTATGAGATCCGGCGGTGACTTTCTTCCTAGCCACACTGACAACAGTCCATCCAGTAACTTCTCTCTCCGTCTTCCTCTGTCTCTTCTTTCCTCATTTTTTTTCCAGTTTTCACAGTGTGTTCAAATTTTCCTCTTCTCAGAAAATGTCCTACAAACCTCGCTTGTATAGGTGACAAGCCAAAATCATTGGAATTAGAGTAGACTGATGAAAATAATGAAATAAATAATGTACATAGGAAGAGAGAGAGATAGAAGGAAGAGAGAGAGGGGGAAGAGAGAGAGAAAGGGAAGGGGGAAGAAGAGAGATGACTTTACCACTCCCAAGGTCACGAGCTTTCACCTTTTTTCCCTTGTTGCAGGTGAAAAAAAAGGTCCAGGTTTATAGTTGTTCCCTGTACAGTTTGTGATAGAAGAGATTGCTGCTGGTAGAAGGTGTTTTAGGAGATATTTTAGTGCTTAGCAGTCTCGAACCTCATGTTGTATAGTTTTTTTTCCCCTTCTGTCTTGTCTGTTGCAGTCAGTGCAGTATTGTGTATAGTCCACTTTTGCCCTGTGTTAATTGCTTACTGGAGGTAGCCTGTACGAGTTTGTCGTTAAGAGGGAAAGAGTTAAGTGTGTTAGTGTGTGTGTGAGAGAGAGAGAGAGAGACGCATACATATATACAAGATAGACCATATACTGTGTTCAACATACACTCTTGAAAGTCTTTTCTCAGTTTTTTTCATTTCGTTGTTGCAGGAAGTGTCAGCCATAGTAGTGCTTTGAAGCACTCATGGGTTATACTTCCGGTTTCACTCTGAAATTGATCTCAGCCGTTTGTCGTGAAGAACTTAAATAGATTTTGAAACCGCTGAAAAGTGGCGCGAGTCTCGTAACTGTTAGAGAATCAGTGTGCAAAAATGTTACTCGATAGTATAAGACATATTCCTTCTATGGCGCACTAGACTTCTTAGGAGCATGTTGTGGATGGACGGTTTTTACCATAACGGTGACAATGTTTTGAGATTCAAGGGAGAATTTGTGTTACTGATCAGCATCGGAACATTCGTGCCACGCGCATGTCTCTCGGCTCGCATTGCAGCGACCATTTCAGTGCGGTGGGGTGGGGGCGGGTTTTGGGGCGAGGCGTGCGGAGTGGCGATGTTGTTAGGTTGAATAAGGTTGTCAAAGGAGAGAGGAGACTTCTGACCTCTTAGGGAAGCTGAGGTATTTGACATATTGACATTACACACGTCATGCCTAAAGTGGACTTGTTCGTCTGGCACTCCGCCACAAATATAAGAACAACAGACTTGAAATACAAAGGGTAGTTGTCAGGGGCAACAGGTTTATTGTCCAGAGGACAGTCTTGTGTCTAGTTTGGTCAGAAACTCTAAACAGGTGAGTCATAAAATAAACTATTATCCAGATTTCCTCCAATACAAAGACTTATAAACTTAGAAAAGTCCATAAACCTGGATAGCTTCTATAAATCTGGAACATCTTCTAAACATTCATGAACATCTTCTAATACTCCTGCAACCCAAGCCAGAGAAGTGCAGGTTAGAGTATTTCAGGTTACCCTGAAAGTCCGAACGAAAATAAGCAGCTGTATTAGATCTAGTTACAATAAATCTTACATCTCGGTACACACCAGAGCACTCTTTATTTAGCTAGTTTAACATCTGATAAACTTGGTTAAATAAAACGGTCGGGTGAAGCAAAATATAAAATATCAAATCTTGAAACCCATCTGCTCACCATCTCCAAGGTGCAGAATGTTAGACGGGCCTGTGTGCCCAATTCTTAACCCTTTGAAAATAAACTATGTTCGTTCGTTCGTTCCGTGTGGACGACCAGCGCCACTGTGTTTGACAAATGAAAGTATCACAACAGTGTGAGCAGTGTAGTTTCGTTTAAATCACTAGAAAATCATACGCTGTAGAAGTAAATTTAGTATTAACACGTCATAATACGAGGGTTGTTTGATAAGTAAAGTAAACAAGCTAGATAAAGACACTTTTTTCCCTGGGGGGGGGGGAGGGAGGGATATCGATGCTGTTTCTCAACATAGTCTTCACTGAGGGCCATACACTTGGTCAAACGGGTTTCCAACTGTTATCAAACCTGTTGGCAGAGTAGTTTTTCCTCAAAGGCTGCAAAATACAAGTTTACGGCGGCGATAACGTCATCATTTGACGAGCATTGCTTCCCACAGAGCCAGATTTTCAAGTTTGGAAACACGAGGAAGTCACGCGGGTCCACGTCTGGAGAATAGGCTGAACAAGGAGTAATTTGGACGCCTAATTCCTGCATTTTTTTGTTTGTCATGGCGACGGTTGATTCATGGGAAGGCGCGTTGTCTTGCTGAAAGAGCACTTTTTTGTTAGCTAGTCTTAGCCGTTTCCGTTTGAGCTCTTCTTTCAAAAGGTCATGCTACATAATAGTCTCCTGTTATTGTCTTACCTTTTTCCCGCAAATAGTCAATCAGAATGAGTCCTAAGAAACCCCCTTTCCCCCCTCCCCTCCGCACAAGGGGTGCCAATTACTTTATCAATCGAGGGAACGGTCTTTGCCTTTTTCGGCGCACTTTCGCCGTTCATTGTCCACAGCTTAGACTGCTGCTTTACATTGATGCGTGTAGTGGTGAATCCATGTCTCGTCCACAGACACGAATCAGCGCAAAAAGTCACGCGGACTGCGATTAAGCATCGGCACACATTGCTTTGAAATGTCCTTCCGTGTGCTTTTTTTTTTTTTGGACGACAGTCAAACGCGGCACCCATCGCCCACAAAGCTTTTTGATGTGGTTTTTCGCGCACGATATTATGAACTCGTTCAGTTGAGATGCCTACAATCTCTACTATCTCGCGCATATTCACTCCCCAGTCTTTCAGGACATCTCTGTGTTTTTAAATGCTTTCCAGTGTGCTTTCATCCGCAGGGCGTCCAGAGCGCACTTCATCATCACTGCTTGTTCGGCCACGTTTCAACTCATTCATCCAGAAATAGTCTTCAACAATGGAGCAGAGCCTCATGAACTTCATCCAACTCTGTTTTTATCCATGAGCCCGTCGACGTCTTTAAATAAAAGTGTTTTATCACTATACCTAACTCGTTTGCGTTTATTTGTGAAGCTTGTCCTACCATGTTCAGTTCAAACGGCTGCTGAATGTTAACAACGCCTTTGCTATTGGCTGAAATTTTGCATGACGTAGTTTGAATAGTGATATTTGCCAGCAGTGATATCAGTGATTGAATTGTGGTGCCACCTCATTTAAATTTACCTTACTTATCCTACGACCCTCGTAGCTTTGGAAAAACGTGGCCCACGTGGCATTATTTCAACATCAGATTAACACAGGAAAGCTACTATTAAAAAAGTTAATTGTACACGAAAACAGCACAGAATGATTAGAATACTCACACCAGAAATATAAATCTGAAGAAATGATGGTTTTGAAAATTCCAACTTAAATTTGGTGGGAAATTGGCGTCCAGAGGAATGCCACATCAGGCTTAATCCTGGGATTGGTGGCTGGTCAGACACCAGGGCTTCTTTTTGCCGCTTGGAAGGATGAATAGAAAATGAACTTTTCCCGAGATCGAAAATCACAAAAGTACGAGAATCAGAAAATAAGTCATATCTCGTCCAATCTCGTATGCCTTCTTCGGCATGCTCGTAGCTATTTGGCGAAAAAATTTCATGTTTAATATATTTGTTGTTGTGTAGAATTCCATACACTCAGAGACGTCTTTGCTGGTTGGTCTCATTAGAGTAATTGTTAGGTGTATTAATTAGAAGAAACTGCCGTGTACTGCATGGGGACTCGACTTTCTCTGCCATTTTACGCAAGGAAATCCCTTATTTGTTTCGTATAAACAACATTCTTATCATTTTCTTTGTCAGTGTTATATCGCAGTGTTATCGACAAAGCTGTCCGGTTGGTATCTTTGGCCAGTGACTTTTACCAGTAATTACTAGCCATTTTGTCGCAACATCTGTACTTCTCTTTCCCGCACGGACCGGATGTAGACTCAGATAAGAACCTGGATATGTGATTAATGGCAGTGGACCTAAAAAAAAAAACACACGCACGCACGCACGCACGCACGCACGCACGCACGCACGCACGCACGCACGCACGCACGCACGCACGCACACACACACACACACACCCACCCACCCACCCACCTACACCCCTCTTTTTTTTCCTATAAAAATGAGAGACATAGAAACATACTTTGGGGGAATTGTCACAATCTTTGCAACACATTATTCTCATTCATTCATTCATTTGCATGTCCCTTGCGGAACTTTGCCTCCCAGACAGCACTCCTGTAGGCCTCTCGGTTGTGAGCAAGATGGCCTGCTGCTGATGCATCCATTTCCAGATCATCAACGATGTCTTGCAGCCATCTTCGCCTTGGTCTTCCTCTCTTTCTTTTTCGCATTATACACCCTTCAAAGACGGTCTTCTCTAGATTATCATGACGTTTAATGTGTCCAGAATATTTACGTTTTCTCTATTTAATCCTCATTCAAAGCCAGCCTTCCTCAATATTACTTTCTTATCTTCTTATATCAGGCAGGATTTAGGAAAGGAAGATCATGCATAGACCACATATTTGTACCTAGACAAATATTAGAACAGGCAAATGAGTGGCATAGTACAACATATGCATTATTTATAGATGTTGAGAAAGCCTTTGACAGTGTCAACAGAGATGCACTGTGGAAAATCCTAAGATGGCATGGCCTCCCCCATAAAATAGTAAATGTAATCAAAGCCCTATACGAGGGTTTTCAGTGCAAAGTTATCTGTGGAGAACATACCTCCAGCAGCTTTAGGGTACAAACAGGAGTGAAACAGGGATGTGTACTATCACCAACATTATTTATCTTGGCAGTAGACTGGTTAATGAAAGAGGCAACATCAGACAAACGCAGAGGATTACAATGGACCCTTGACACAGTGCTGGAGGACCTTGACTTTGCGGACGACATTTGTCTATTATCAAGCAGTCACGAAGATATGCAAGATAAAATAAACAAGCTAACTCAGAATGCAAACAACATCGGACTAAAGATCAACGTAGGAAAGACAAAGTTAATGAAGCAAAATGTGAACAACAGAAATGTACTCAGAGTAGATAACAAGATAGTGGAGGAGGTCAACGAATTTGTATACCTTGGCAGCAGAGTAGTAGAAAATGGAGACAGCACAGAGGACACCAACAGTAGACTTACTAGAGCAAACCAGGCTTTAGCAATGCTGCAGACTATATGGAAATAAAAAAAAACTAAGCATAAATATGAAAATCAGGATATTTAAGAGTAATGTTCTAAGTGTACTACTCTATGGTAGTGAATGCTGGAAAATCACCAAAACCATAGAAAACAAGTTGAATTCTTTCCAGACTAAATGTTTACGAAGAATTAGAAAAATATTTTGGCCAAACACCATAAGAAATAACATCTTATTAGCAGAAATGCAGATGAAACCACTGACAACAGTTATCGAGGAAAGACGCTGGCGATGGTTGGGACATGTGCTTCGAATGACTGACAACTCAATACCAAAAATATCACTAAGATGGACACCACAGGGGAACAGAAGTAAGGGTAGACCAAAAGAGACATGGAGAAGAACAACAGAAAGGATGTTGAGCAATAGAGGGCTCACCTGGGCAAGAGCAGAAAAAAAGGCAAAGGACAGGCATTTGTGAAAAACCCTTGCGGAAGCCCCATGTGCCCTGGGCGTTCAGAGAGATCATCTTATATCTTATATCCTTCCCGTGCCGTTAAACGTCACATAGGGCTCGCAAAGTAGTTCGCCAATTCTTCCTGTCCTCGGCGAGTCTTTCAACCTCATCGAAGGATTTTATGCCTACTTTCTTATCTTATCTTATCTTATATCCTTCCCGTGCCGTTAGACGTCACATAGGGCTCGCAAAGTAGTTCGCCAATTTTTCCTGTCTTCGGCGAGTCTTTCAACCTCATCAAAGGATTTTATGCCTGTTAACTTGGCCTCTCTTAATAATGTTCTCTTCAGAGTTTCACGCGGTCTGCCCCTTTTTCTTCGGCCTGTTGTGTTCCACTTGATAGCTTGTTTTGGGATACTTTCTTATAGTGTGGATATATTTATTCTTTTTTGTGTCCATGATATTTGAAGAACTGTTCTGTAGCATTTACATTATTCTCGACTAATCATTAACTACCAAAGCAACTGCCCCGGCGGTCTCTGTGCGCACACTGCACGCTGTAGCAAAGGGGCATATTATGGCAGAGAAACACGAAATAGCAGCGAGGAATATACTACCAACTCTTGTGTTTACTTGATCTAGTTCTTACAGCTGTCAGCGAGTTGCGGACGATTTTGCTAGTGATACAAGGAAGAGCCGTGCCATTAAGTATTTTTATGCATTGAAGAAGGAAAGTGCCAAGCTAATAAAGGGACAGGGGCGAGAACAGCGCATACATTTAGATAAACAAAAAAAAAAAAGTGAAGACGGAAATTTTACGCAGCCACTCAACACAGCGACAGTGCCACAAGGTAATGATGTGAGCAGTATTAGAGAAACGGGAGGAGAGGAATCCAGGCACGATAAACAGCTCAGTTTGAGACAGAACGTGTACGGGTAATCTTGAAAAGGTCGAAACAATTTTACCTGCGGAGCGTGGACCATAATTATGTGAACTTGTCTGCTTGTCT
This sequence comes from Achatina immaculata, assembly GCA_009760885.1. Taxonomy (NCBI): domain Eukaryota; kingdom Metazoa; phylum Mollusca; class Gastropoda; order Stylommatophora; family Achatinidae; genus Lissachatina; species Lissachatina immaculata. The sequence goes on along the minus strand of CM019716.1, from coordinate 26,005,164 downwards.
TGTATGGTGACGTTTGTGTTTCTTTTCGTCTTTGTATATTGTTTTGCATGTGTGCGGTCTGTATGTATGAATCTTTTGATTATTTCTGTGCTTTGTTGAGTGTTTACGAGTCAGACTCACGTTTTTCATTTAAATATCTAACGCCTACTGGCCGAGGGTTCGTAACATCCATTCTATCGTTTTGTTTGTTTGTTTATTTTTGTGTGTGTGTGTGTTTATTTGTGTTTATCTTGTGTATCAGTTTCTTGATTATTATATTAGTTTCTTGATTATTATATTGTATCAGTTTCTTGATTATTATATTGTGTCTTGTTTTGTTTGCCTTGCCCGTGTAATAATCATATAGTGATCGCGCCGTGATTTTTTTTTTGAAAACGGTACACTTAGTCTTTCACTTTACAAGGCATACTTTCCGAAATAACCGGTTTTCCCAATACAACAGTCGGTACTTTGTGCTTGTTTTTGTTTGTTTGTTTGTAAATGTAAACTTAAACACACTTTACAGACAACAGCGGAATTCGTGTGAATACTTTTTTTTTCTTGTTCGCCGCGAGATTTAATCTTGACAAAATGCTGATATGCAGAACTCGAGTCAGAGCTGGGCTGATTCTCCTCCATACAAAGTGAGCATCGTCAGTCTACTGGCCCGATTATCCTGTAACCGATTTCTGTAGTTACTTTTTTTTTTATTATATAAACCCGTTGCAGTAACCGGCAACCTCAAGAAGCTTTAGTTTTTGTCTTTTTTAAATCCTTACTTTACCGGTAATTTGCCGAGTAATGCGTTCGCTGATCTTATCTATAACGGCGAAATATTGGATGTTGTATATTTGTCATTAATAAAGGTAAATAGAGGTGTATGGTGCAGTTTTACAAAGCGGCAGAGAGAGAGAGAGAGAGAGAGAGAGAGAGAGAGAGAGAGAGAGAGAGAGAGAGAGAGAGTAAAATGAGAGAAAAAAAAACGAATAGAAAGTATAAGAGTAAGATGAGAATATATAAATGAAAAACATACGACATCCAGTATTTCGGCGTGAGTCTTTTTCCGAGGATTACATACACAAACAAGACGACATATAACTGATCTTAGTGGCGTCCTCCTGAATAGGAAACAACACAAGAATGCGTGTCCCTCTGATTAGGCATAGAGAACACAGGGGGGTCACAAAGGAAACCAGAAGAAGCCAATAGGAAATAGGAGGCGGGGAAAAGGAGAGACGGAAGGACAGTAGACACCTATATCGCAGGTCGCCATCCATTTTACCTGTTATATTTTTCATTTATACATTCTCATTATGTCAGCCCGTAAGAACAGCGAAGAGCAGAACCTGTTTGCGAAGAAAACTAAATTGATGACAGCTGACAAAACAGAAGGCAGCTGAAATATGTATCAATTACGAAAAATTGGAAGAAGTGGAGAATTTTGAATATCTTGGATCACTACTAACTAATAATGGAGATACAGTGGGGAAAATTAAAAGGAGGACATCTGTCGCTCTTCAGAAAGTAAAACAACTAAAGAATCTGGAGAGGAACAGACAGAACTACAACAATAAGATTTTTAAGGGCACAGATCTTTCCCATCGCAACATATGGCTGTGAGACCTAGACACTTAACAAAACAGCTGAGAAACACATAAATGCCTTTGAATGTAAATGCTACAGAAGAGTTCAAATATCTTGGACACAAAAAAGAACAGATATATCCATACTACAAAAACTTAATATTGAAGAAGGCTGGCTACGAAAGAGGATTAAAGAGAGAAAACTTAAATATTTTGGACACATTAAACGTCATGATAATATAGAGAAGACCGTCTTTGAAGGATACATAATGGGAAAAAGAAAGAGAGGAAGACCAAAGCGAAGATGGGTGCAGTACATCGTTGATGATCTGCAAATAGATGCATCAGCAGTAGGCCATCTTGCTCACAACCGAAAGGCCTACAGGAGTGCTGTCAGGGAGGCAAAGTTCCGCAAGGGACATCCAAATGAATGAATGAATGCATTGTCTTCTCACTATCATACTTTCTGCCATTTGGTTTTTTTTATCTCTCACTTTCCTCATTCCGTCTGTAGTTTTGTAAAACTGAACCATACACCTGTGTCTACCTTTATCTTAGCAACAAGGTTTTAGCTTCCAAGTTCTTGGCCTCGATATCTCAAGTTGCCTTATACGCTGTTATAGTGTTGTCATTGATCTCATTTAGTTATTTATACTTCCATGTAACATTGGAGGAAGAGAGGAAAGTAGGAGGGAGTTCTCACTGTAAAAATGCCATTCAGTTCTATGTTTAACAGGTAAAGCAGAATAATTATATTTACACAAGCTGTAGCCCGTTTTGAAAATGACAAAGAAAGAAATGCCAACATTATTTCTGAATTACATTTAGCCGCTTCACGTGAATAAAATCAGTGACAGTATTCATAACAACATGAAAAAAAAAACACTCGTACGTGTCATAAGTACTACTGAAAATCCTTTGATGGTTTTTTTTAAAAAACTGCTTGCCACATCTACTCTAGATTGACGTCTGGGCAGTAAAATGAAACAGTCTAGTACCCTTCCCCTTCTCTCAGCCCTACCACTCGTTAACGTAGAGTTGGACACGTCCCTGCATCAAACGACCGGCAAGCGACAACACGGACGTAGAAATTTATGTAGTTAGATTGCGTGTAGTATTTTCAGCTTGATCACGATAGTCTTTAGGTGCTCCATTGTTGTAGAAAACAGCTGTAATAAATATGCTGCAGTAGCACTGTTGTCCGTACAACTGTTTGCTGAATCTGGTAATATATGAGTTTATATCGTCATGTTTTCGCCAGGAAGGTCGCCAGGTCAGACTTGTTTACGCCAGACATTGTGAAAGTATGGAGGTATAGGGTGGGCACAGAAGAAACAAATGTCTAACGTCGAGATACGAAGACACTTTACGTCCCCAAGAAGATTACAACACTGAATAGACAGACAGTTACACGAAACAGCTGTCTCAGAGAGAGAGAGAGAGAGAGAGAGAGAGAGAGAGAAGCTGCGGTAGATATCCATGTTCCTGTATACACATTTCAGTGTTGCAATGCGCTTTAGTACTTTTCTTTGTCCTTAATTCTGCTACACAGAGAAATACAACCATTCTAGTGCTCTTGGTATGCTCATATAAAGCTACAAAATTAGTTGTTTTTGAAGCCGACGCGGTAGAGAGGTCAGTGAAACACGAACCTGATGGAGGAAGTGGGCTGCAGTGATTCTGACATCTTTTCCTGCCATGGGATGTACGAATGTCTCTCTGAGAATTGCAAATAAAAGAAATGCGTTAATGTCTGTTTGCTCTGCTTTCTTATTTTAAATGGCCATATAAGCTAGTTTATAAACATCGCTTCATTACCCAGCAAAAACATGCCAAGTGTGTTTATTATAAACTTTTTATGGGGTCTTAGGATCTGTGGTCTGACATTCCAGGAACGGGTCCAAGAAGCAGGCTTCCCCGCCAGGAAACTAAACAGTGTGCAGAATGCTAGTGCTTACTTTTAACGCAAAATGGCCCGGTTTTGTGTGCAGCTTGTATTTCTGGTTGTTCTTAGTGCTCATTCTTCTTCATGTGACGTGTCCTTTCCAGAGAGCTGTCCCTCTCACTGCTTCCCTGAGAGCAAGGCGGCCTTGCACAAGTTGACCAGCGTCTCGCAGTTACATGTTCAGACTTTCCGTGATGTCCTGAGTCTACCTGCCGGGAGATCGGCCCTTTTCTCTTTTGCCGGGCACTGTGCCTTCTGCCATCAACCTTTCTAAACTATTGTGTCTCTTGATTTGGCGGAAGTATCTCAGCTTCCTAATTTTGATGATGTTTACGAGTCAGAGACTTCTGCGACACTTAATCTATGTGGTCATTAAAGTTCGTAAAAGCAGGTCATGTTGACTGTATGCAGTTGTTATTACCAGAGTTATTATGTCAGAATAATCACGTCATCCTGTGTCTGACAGACGTTGAACATTGTCATTCATTCTGGTGCATACTTTTTGTTTAATTCTGTTGTGAAGGTAAACTTCAGACCGAGGATGTGGAATTGGTAGGACAAACCTGTTTTCCTGCTGTCCGACAGCAACTCCTTCAATGAATGGCACATTTGGACTACACCCAGAGTTCCTTCGCTCTTCAGCTCGTCCTTTACAGACAACACTTTGTTTCGTCTGGCTTGGTTACAGTTGTATTTATTGCTGAACCCAGCTAGGTGAAATTCACATCTGTACGATAAACATAAATGCTACATTTAATTGATTGATTGATCTCTTGAACTTTATTTGCAAAGAGTGAGGAATTTGACACTCAGACCCGCCTGAAATTCTGCCATTTGTCTCTCATCATTCACTCTCCCCAATCATTAATTCAGGTATATGAAAACATAATTTGACAATGTACTATGTGCATGCCATAGAATACTGAGAAGTCCATTACAGTCTAATATTTTTCAGTGCATTTGAACCTTACAGAAATTCTATATTTAACACAGGCAACTAGACATTCGTCCTAAGTCTACATCTGTGAGGGAATTTAGTATTTTAAAGGGGCATCTCTCTCTCTCTCTCTCTCTCTCTCTCTCTCTCTCTCTCTTTCTCTCTCTCTGAACCTTAAGTGCCCAGGGCACATGGGGCTTCCGCAAGGGTTTTCCACAAATGCCTGTCCTTTGCCTTTTTTCTGCTCTTGCCCAGGTGAGCCCTCTAATGCTCAACATCCTTTCTGTTGTTCTTCTCCATGTCTCTTTTGGTCTACCCTTACTTCTGTTCCCCTGTGGTGTCCATCTTAGTGATATTTTTGGTAGTGAGATGTCAGTCATTCGCAGCACATGTCCCAACCATCGCCAGCGTCTTTCCTCAATAATTGCTGTCAATGGCTTCATTATGGTGTTTGGCTAAAATATTTTTCTAATTCTTCGTAAACATTTAGTCTGGAAAGAATTCAACTTGTTTTCTATGGTTTTGGTGATTTTCTACCATTCATTTACATAGAATAGTACACTTAGAATATTACTCTTAAATATCCTGATTTTCGTATTTATGCTTAGTTTTTTTTTTTTAGATTTCCATATAGTCTGCAGCACTGGAAAAGCCTGTTTTGCTCTAGTAAGTCTGCTGTTGATGTCCTCTGTCCTCTCTCCATTAAAAGGGCATATAATAAACATAAACATGTATTTGTAATTGCGGATATCGCTTGTTAGAGTTAAATATAGAGTCTTCCACAGGTGTGCAGCAGAATAAACAAAGCTTTTCGTATACACATTAAATCTTGGCTTTGGCAATAGCCAATTATTTAAACGTTGGCTATGTTTACGGTTAGATCTTTGCAGTGGTCACAAATAGGGCGGAGCATTCTGCAACAGAATTTTATGTGCTATTTTGACTGTTGAAAAAGCAGTCTGTTTTTGAGTGATATAATGCCATGATGTCAGTACTTATCAGTTTTATATGTTTGGCACTTGTCATCTACAAAGACAATCGTTTGATTAGCGAATAAATCATTTTTGTGTTTGAAGCTATGCACCCGTCCCAAATTGTGAAGCAGTAGTCTAAATGTGTATGCTTATATGTATTTTCTTCACTTTTCAACAAATTCTCATTTTTCTGCACACATTTTTCCCATCGCTCTGCAAGTTTGAAAATACCCTCCCGGTAGAATTCTGTTCCAGCTGACCGACGACACAGGCGCACTGCTTTCTGGACGTTCTCTCCTTTGCGATCCAGCTGGAAAAAACTTTTCTATAGCCTACGGTTTCAATCATTTCCTTTACTGCATTGTGTCCTATTCCAAGATTTACAGCGATTTGAAATACTGTGACACGTCTGTCTTCTTTAATGATGTCGTCAGTGGAGGCAGTTCGAGGGCGACCGCTGTGAGGCATATCTTGGATGCTTGTGAAATGCATCTTTGAAATGTTTCGCCCACCTCCTAACACTGCTAGCACCCATACACACATCTCCATAAGCATGTTGAAGTCTTTGGTGAATTTCAGCAGCGGGGACTTCTTCTATAACGATGAACTCAATAACAGCACGTTGTCGAAACGAAACTTCAGGACCCGCCATTTTGTTTATGCTTCTCGTGGTCACGTGACACATGATGGTGACGACGTGTGACACCTACATGAAGTGCAAAGGATGCAGTTAACACGATACATTTATATTTTCTCCATATATAAATTCAGATTTAAAAAAAATTGGTCATGACTTTCGGTATGACCCTCGTAGTATAGTTTCCTTGTATCCTGGTCGATAAAGTGCTTCATTTTGGCCAACTGGCAGACTTTGTATGCTATTCTCAGTACCATAAGGTAAAAAAAAAAGGTAACGGTTATCTTGTCATGCCTTAGAGGCACATAGTGATCTGAGTACCATGTTCCAGCAGTAAGCTTTAATGTTTTGATGCGGTTTGCAGTTTCTGTCTCGTTGTAATGAACATAGATTTAGTTTTGTCAGTATTTATCAACATGCCGTTGTTGTTAATTCATTACATTACATTATTTCTGCTTGAAGAACTGATTCTGCGTTAAATGCAGCATTTGTCACTGTGTAAACTGTGTAGTCGTCGGGAAAAAGATCACACGACGAATGTTTCATATAGAGATAAAGATCACTGGGTGTAAATAGCGAATAACAGGAGCTCAAGAGTGTATTCTTGTGGAACACCAGTATCAGCTGTACTTAAATTGACATAGAGTTTTTAAAAACATACAACCTGCTGCCTGCATGAGAGGAATGATGTGATAAATTTTGTTACACCAGGATATAATCTATACGTTTCTAACTTTTGTACAAGAATTCTATGGTCTGTCATGTCAGATGGAGTCTTAAATTCAACGAAAATAGCACGGCATAATTTATTATCATTTATATTTGCAAGCCAGTTTTCTGTCGTGATAGTGAGACTTGTTTGGGTCTAAATCTTGACTGACCGTACATTAATAATTTTCTTACAGAAGTAGAGAAGCTGTCCTTGTTATGAGTTTTTCGAGAAGTTTTGATAAAAAAGATAGAACAGATATTGGCATATAATTGAAAATATTACCAGGTGAACCAAATTTTAAAAGTGGAACTTTGAGTGCCTCGGGAAAATAATACGTCTTTCGCTATGCACAGATTGTAGAGTTGTATGTTAATGTGACTATAATGACTGGTGCTGAAAAGCGCAATATTTTATTACTGATTTCATCCAGAACTGCGGACAGTTAAAAACAGTAGATATATTAGGTTGTATCAAATGGAAACACACTGTAGAAATCAGAGCAGAGTAGCTGAAACGGTATTTTGTAACGTTATCTACAAGAAGGAGAACAGAAGTAAAATGGGGCGAATGGGTACTTTTAAATTTGAAAAAAAAATACCTCCAGAAATAATTAGTAATTGTATATTATGCCGCACACAGATTTAAGACGAGTCTATCTTGACATAGGGAAAATAAATGAGCCTTGGTACAGAAATGATATTCATTCAGTCATTTGAATGTCCCTTGCGGAACTTTGCCTCCCAAATAGCACTTCTGTAGGCCTCTCGGTTGTGAGCAAGATGGCCTGCCGCTGATGCATCCATTTGCAGATCATCAAAGATGGTCTTCCTCTATTTCGTTTTCCCATTATGTACCCTTCAAAGACGGTCTTCTCTATATTATCATGACGTTTAATGTGTCCAAAATATTGAAGTTTTTTCTCTTTAATCTTCTTTACTAGCCAGCCTTCTTCAATATTAAGCTCTTGTAGTATGGATATATTTGTTCTTTTTTGTGTCGATGTTATTTGAAGAACTCTTCTGTAGCATTTACATTCAAAGGCATTTATGTGTTTCTCAGCTGTTTTGTTAAGTGTCCAGGTCTCACAGGCATATGTTGCGATGGGAAAGATGCATGCCCTTAAAAATCTTATTTTTGTAGTTCTGTCTGTTCCTCTCCACAGATTCTTTAGTTGTTTTACTTTCTGAAGAGCGATAGATGTCCTCCTTTTAATTTCCCTCATTGTATCTCCATTATTAGTTAGTAGTGATCCAAGATATTAAAAACTCTCCATTTCTTCCAATTTTTCGTCATTGATACATATTTCAGCTGCCTTGTTTGTTTTGTCAGTTGTCATCAATTTAGCTTTCTTTGCATTAAGGTAGAGGTTTTGCTCTTCGCTGTTCTTACGGACTGACATAATTAGTTTTTCCATTCCTTTTTGCGTTGTGGACAGTAATACTGCGTCATCAACACATCTAATCTCTGGTATTTCATAACCTACAATTGTTATGGCATCGTAATATTCTTTCTCTATATCTTCACTATCATTCTTCATTATATTTTCAGTATACAAGTTAAATAAGTAAGGTGACAATATGCACCCCTGACGGACCCCTTGTTTTATGTCAAACCAAGTTGTTGTTTCACCATTTATTCTTACTGCTGCCTGTTGGTCTAGATACTGCAGTGATGTTAATTGTATCAGATGTGTTGGAAATCCCGTTGTTTCCATTATTTCCCAAAGTTTCTGGTGTTGTACACAATCAAATGCCTTTGAGTAGTCTATATAGGATAAATATAGATTCACAGAAATGATATATGGAGAAAAATTGTGGGCAGTTTGATTTAAATGTGATAGAAATGGTATTACCGTAGACGGTACTAGGAAGACTATTCCGCTGGCCTCTTCAAGTGTGAATGCATCATGAAATTACCTGTTCAGGAAGGTGGGAGAGAAATTCTCGCTTTTGGATCGAGGGAATGGTACGAAAAAAATTACTAGGAAAAAGTAAATTTGGATAAAATGTATATGACAGATCATTCTTGTTTCACGCCGAGAACTGTTTGAAAGGAACTTATAGTATTACTACTTGAGTTGTGGCAGTAGACACCAGTAACTTCAAAAAGAAAATTATTTACTTTAAAGCGTATTGAGGAACGGGATATCTGAATCTGATGTCTTATTCTTAACTCACCAGTCTTTAATTTGTTTTGATTATCTTCACACAATTCTGTCAAATGAGCCTGCATTCTGTTTTTAAATCTCACCTCATTAGTTGATACTACGAATAAACATCGATTGCAGAGGAAAGCAATTTCTTCTGAATTGTTGGAGCGTTTCATTGGCTAAGATCGTAACAGGTGACGAAACCTGGGAAAATCATTTTGAACCCGAGACAAAATGACAGTCAATGAAGTGACATCATCCGCAATCACCACGAAGAAAGAAATTCAAGACAACTCCTTCAGCTGGAAAAGCCATGATCACTGTCTTTTGGGACATAGAAGTTATGATTCTCGTGGATGTTATGCCAAGAAGAGAGACATTCAATTCGCAAGCTTACACTAAGACATTGAGAAAAAAAAAACAACTCAGTCAACGTTTTCGCAGAGTTCGGCCGCACAAGAATCCAGCAGACCTGCATCTCCTTCACGACATTGCGCGCCCTCACACGTCTGGCAACACGGGAAGCAATCATCAAATTGGGTTGGACTGTACTACCTCATCCACTCTGTAGTCCCGATTTGGCACCCTCTGATTTCCATCTGAGGGGTAAGATTTGAAGATGACAAGGAGTGATTTACGCAGCGAAGAAATGGCCATATAATCAAGAGAAAATCTGGTACTGGCTAGGATTACATGCACTTGTTTCGCGCTGGCGTAAAGCCGTACAAGTTGATGGGGATTATGTTGAATAATACCGATGTTTACATGACATATTCATGTATATTGTGTATAAATTTCATGCTTTTTGAATAAACAGCTCCGGAGAAAAACGATTTGGTGCATTACTTTCTCGTACAAGTAATATCCTAAGTCTTGTTGATAAAATCAGCTAATTTACCTGCCACCTTTTAAAAAATTCTCCACTTGACTGATTGCAGTGAGTGATATTTTGGTTCACCTTATGCCCGTCTGGGAAATATATATCTATGCTTACCTGCGTTGTAATTGCTTAAAGCGAAGCAGTATACGGTTCGTTACTTTCTTCATGCTCTTTTCGAAGGTAACTTTTCTACAAGGTCGGCAGAAAAGTGATCATTTCATTTTTCTTAAGTATTTTTTATGTTGTTCTTTTACTTTCTGGACTGAAATGTTTGTTGGTTTTGTTTCTTTGTTGCGTCCCGATCCTAAATGTTATAAACATACTCATCTGCCCTTTCAAAGTAAGCATATACGTTACTTTCTGTCATAGAAGGAGGGAAAAAAGCCCAAACATTTTGACGTCAATATAATCTCATTCCGATTGGTTACCAGAAGCAGCTGGCTACAGTTTTCACCGGTTTAATAGTATTCATTGTTAACTGCAGCAGTTAGCTCGTAACGTTTCCGCTGCCTTGCTTTTCCCATAGACGATATTCCAAATTTAGTACCGTTCCGCGGCATCGCTTTCGCCAGCTTCCAAGCTATGCAGCAGTTTAAATATTGGGGGAGGGGGGGGGGAGAGAAAGAGGAGAGAACTGTGAGATGGAAAGGAGTTGTAGGAAAAATAGGGGGGGGGGGGAGAATGCTGTTCATATAGAGAGCGTATGAACTCCAATAGTTCAAGATTACACCTTGCTCATCCTTAGATATTTCTTCATGCTTTGTTACTCCAAGCGCCACAGGCGATCTAGAGAACAGCTCACTTGTTATTAGCATCATCACAAAGTACTTATTTTAAACCTGATTGTTAAGTAGGCGTAGTCAAGTGAGTTCTTGAATGTAAATTACGATTCATACATTTTTTTTTCATAAGTTTATCCCGTGTGAACTTGTGAGTTATGTCACATGTATATTTTTAACGTGAATTCTTGTTTTAATTCAGTGTACTGACAGCATGTGCCACCTGTGTCCCGCAGTTTAGGCAGATAAATCTTAACTTTTGCTTTATTCAGAGCCAGTTTACTTAACGCTGATGTGTCAGGTACAACATTTATATAGCCAGGCATACTGCAAGGTGACAGCATTTGTTCTCTAAGCCACAGTCTTTAGAACGTAATACTTGTCCGGGTCTGTTATGGTGGTCATCATGTTTCTTAAAATTATTACTGAATAGTGTCCGAGACAGAAGTCTCAGTCAGTGTATTGGAATTCTAACTGACTTACAGTGTAACTTTTTCATCATCATCATCATCATCATCTTTCACTCCCTTGGGAGCATGGGCCACAGATAAAGGCTCTCAGGTCATCGCTGGTCTTGGAATTATTCTCTGCTTCCTTCCATGTGTATCACACGTCCCTGAGAACTGTCATAATTTCCCTTCTCCAAGTGTATCTACGTCAACCTCGACTTCTATTTCCATGAGAATTCCATGTCTGAATATAACTTGTTACTCAGACATTTTCTCCTCTCTCTTCGTGAACACGGCCAATTTGTCCACGAACGAGGTAATGCCCGTCTGTTCGATCAAAGTCCAAATGAAGAATGGTGTTGATGCGAGCTTCCACGGCAGAAAACAGTACTGTCCAAAAATTGAGAACCAACACGGCGGGGGAGATCGCTGTGATACTAGGGTTACATAACTACCTGGGACATCTTGAACGAGTTTGAAAGTTTGATATAAAAATCTATCACTTACTGAAAGATAGAACAGTTAGGTCAGTCTCCCCATTTGGTTTCCTGCCTGCTACCCCCCCCCCCCCCCAACCCTCCAAACACCTTTAGGCGAATAGCCCACTTCGCTATCAGTGCTAAGCGAATCTACGCCTCCCTCTCATTCTCATCTCTCTTTCTGTTTTCCTTTCACTCTTTCTCTTTTCCTCTCTCATCCTCTTTTTCTCTCTTTTCTCCTTTTTACTATCTCTGCTTTGCTTCTTTCTCTGTTCCTCACATTCTCTTATCCCTTTCTTTTTCCTATTTCTCGCTCTCTCTCTCTCTCTATCTCTCTATCTTTGTTTCCTCTCACTCTTCCTCTTTTGTTTGTCTCTTTTCTCCAACTCATCCTTTTTTCTTTATTTTCTCGTTTCTTCTGTTATTCTTTCCCTGTTCCTCTCTCTATCTCTCTCTCCCTCATTATTTTCCTCTGTCCCCTCTATTTATCGTTTCCTTTTATTTCTTTTCCTATTGGTCTCTCCATCCCCTTCTCTCTGTCAGTCTCCTCTATCATCGCTCTCTCTTCTCTCTTACTCTTTTCTTCTCTCTCACCTTCTTGTTCCCTCTTTCTCTCTCCTTCTCGTTTCCTCTTTCTCTCTCTTTCTTCTTCGCCTTTCTCCTCCCCTTTCTCTCCTTCTCGTTCCCTCTTTCTCTCTCCCTCTTCCTTTCTCTTTACCTCTCTTTCTTTGTCTCTCACTCTGGTACGCCTCATTTTGCCAGAATGAAGGCGAACTTTTATGTTCCTTAATTATTATTATCCTAAGAATCCCACTCGTGTGTTAAGAAAGGCGGATCTGTGTGAACCATACATGTCATTTCTATTCATCTCACAGCTGCTCTGCTGCTACGTCGACTAGCTACTGAGCAGAAAGAAATCAAGATTTCCGAGTAGCTGTCGCACTAACGGCATTCCCCGAGTCTTGGGCGAGTGTTTTCCACGCTCCTTAATGATTGATACTAGCGTAGTTTTTACCAGTCTCCAACTCTCCGTACGGTTCGGCGCTTTCTCTATGGGTTTGGAGACTCAAGTGTTTTCCATTACTCGTGTTACAGAAACATGTAACCATCGCTAGCGCTGAGACTACTTTATTGACACTGATGTAGTGGTTTTTGCTGGAAATTCCTGGAAGATATTGGAACTGCTTCGATGTATTACATTTATACTACTCAAACATGTGCGTATACACACAGCAGCATACACGCTCACTATCAGGAGCACCCGGTAGTGCCTGGGCATTAGGGGCGCTGAATGAATCCTACCACCATTTGGTGTATTTGGCAGAACCAGCCCAACTACTCACTCATCGTAACCCACCCATAATGCTACCTACTCCCCTAACACTACCCGCGTATCTGTCGATGGTATTGATTGTAGAACAGCTGTTAACTTTCGTTGAGCTACTGTTAACTTTCTATATGTATTATAAACTAGCAACAACAACAACAACAACAACAACAGAAAAAGCTGACATAGAAAAACATAAAATCAGGTAATTGTGGCTAACAACAAATCTAGTGATAATGACTGGCATTTTCTTTATCTCCCATTCGAAAGCAGTCTCAACGTTCACCCCTTCTTTCGCTTCCACCAGAGCCCGTTGTAAAAGTCATTGGTTTTTTTTTTAGGTTAAAAAAGGTCAGTTGTGCAGGGGTGTTATATTTTGTGTGTGTGTGTGTGGGGGGGGGGTGGGGAGATTTTAATCTGGAACGTTTTAATATATATTGTGTTTTTAACGGACAACGTTTTCCACATATATTCTGTGAGAATTAATCGCAAACTAAGCCGACTTATCAGCGAAGGAAGTACTGAGGTATTAACGAGAAGCGAGGCTGAGAGCAGAAAATGAACTGCAGAACATATAAAGTGATGCTCTAATATGTCGACCCGCCCAGAAGAAGGTCACCAAGAATGCCGACTGTTTTAAGTGCGATCTCATCAAAGACCATCTCTTTTATAGCTCTGGGAGAATAATGTGGCCCCCCAGGAATCATTCTTTGTGAACACCACCTCGGTGAGAGAATACAGCATCTTGAACAGGTGATCTCCGGGAACCGCACACTTGAGACGTTATGTTCGTGAGTACCGATCGTTGTAGCCATTATGTTCTGAAAGAACAGCGTTTGAGAAGGTGAATTTAGACAAGTTTTTGAGAGCAGTGCTCTCATTTTGTGACGTGACATTATGTGAAATGACATAATATTCGAGAATAATGATGGCGCATGACGCTTCACATCTCGATTAGACTGGGATGAAAGGGAGATTGTGTGTACGTGTGCGTGTGTGAGAGAGAGAGATGGAGGAGAAGCTTTAAGTTAAGGGGTAATGAACGACATTCAAAAAAATTTTAGTTCTTCTTCTACTACTCCTCTTCCTCCTCATCGAATGCGAAGGTGTTGAAGCACAGCATTGTGTCTCACCGGGAGCGAGTTAATGACAACTATTTTTTAACTAAGTGAGTGGAGGTTACAAAGAAAAAAAAGTTATAAATGTCTAATATTTACTTCAGACAGCCGCCTAATTTAATCCTTGGGAATGATTAATGGACGGAAGTAAAGTTATTAAAAAAAAAGTAAAGATGTAGTTTCTTCTAGGAGTGTTTAATGTACTTTTAGTGAATGAAAATGATTATTTAAGAATGATTTAGGGGGGTAAAATACAGGAAGTAGAACAGAACTGAGACTATAAGAAGAAGAAGCCAATGAATGTTAGGCATGTACGTGTTTAGAAGAGCAGGATTTGAAAACCTAATAACAACGGTGAATATAAATGAAAAGAAATACATATAAAAGCTGTTAGAAGAGGCAGAAGAAAGAGAAGATAACTGACAACATGACAAGAATGGCGAGATCAGAAAATTATATATTGTACTGAAAAAAAAGAGAGATTGTCGCTTACGGCACTTGATGATGATGATGATGATGATGAAAAAGTTGTAGCTGTAGCAGATTTTTTTTCTCTTTTGATGTTCCCTCCCCTCTCGAGCAACCCTCTCAGGAAGACCCATTCTGAAGTTATGAACTCTGACTTCTGATATTTCGGTAATAGTTTTATTTCAGTTTCAGCCGCCGGCACGCCCCCTCCCCCTTCTTTTGTATAATTTACTTAGACTTTAGATTGGATGGAAACCTTTTTTGTTTGTTTCTAACAGCCATGCAAGGTTTCCTATCGGCGAATGTAAATTTCTTCCCATTTTTTTTTTAGAAAAGGAAAGGGAGTTTTTTTCTTTTTTTCTTTCTTTCTTTCATTCTTTTCTTTTTTCTTTTTTTTTCCTTGCCAGGTTTCCATTTGCGTTGAAAATCAATTGAAAGCTAAGTCTAAATGTTGACTAGTTGCTGTGTGGAGGTTCTTCTTCTTCTTCTTCTTCCTTCTTCTCCTCCTAGATGTCACACGAAGTTACAGAACTGTTTATGGAGATAATAAAAATACTAGCTTTTTATAGAATATCTGTTTTAAAAAAAATGTTAATCAGTTGACAGTCGGAAATAATTCCTGATATGGTTATGCTTCGCGTTTACTGTAACGTGTAGGGTATATTCTCATTATCTACTGTTACGTCGCCGTTCATTCTTTCTTTCTTTGTTGTCCTTGCTGATGTAATAAGTTATTTTCATTCATTTAGACAACAGTCATCGTTATAACCATTGATATAAAAGAAATGACGACTGCGGTAATAAAGGTAGTTCTAGTAATGAATGACTGACAACTTACTACCAAAAATAGCACTAAGATGGACACCACAGGGGAGCAGAAGTAAGGGTAGACCAAAAGAGACATGGAGAAGAACAACAGAAAGGATGTTGAGCAATAGAGGGCTCACCTGGGCAAGAGCAGAAAAAAAGGCGAAGGACAGGCATTTGTGGAAAACCCTTGCGGAAGCCCCATGTGCCCTGGGCACTTAAGGTTCAGAGAGAGAGAGAGAGAGTAATGTTCTAATTACTAATCCTAGTAATACATGGTTCGGTTTTACACAAAGACGGAGTGAGGAAACCGCTGGGTAAAGAAAATCCCAGAAAAATCCCGGAAAGTAAGATGAGCACGTATAAACGAAGAACGTCCAAATATTTCGACAGATCTCTTACGCATGTGTGTGGTCTTTGAAAAAGAAAAAAAAAACTCTTGGCGAAATATTGGATTGGTGTGTGTTCTTTGCTTGCTTATTTTATTTTCTGCCCACTTTCTATCTTTTTTTATAAAGCTGAACCATACACCTGCCTGCCTTCGCCATTATAATCATTGCCCGCCATGATATATAGGCCTTCCTATTTGTCTTTATTTTGCAGTCACTGTAACTGTAAGTGGTGCCTCTCCTTTCCTGTATTGTCGGCCTGTCCAGGCAATTGTTTTTTTTTCTCTGCCTCTTTTTACTAAATTTATACAGTTCTTGTGAGGTTATCTGATTTCCACTTTCTGTCTTACTCTATGTTCTGATTATTTTGCTCTGTTATGATTATCCACAGAGACCTCCTTCTTTTTTTTTCTGGCAGATAAATCATTGTACTCTACTCTCAGAGTCTTTATCTGTCTTCTTTTCAGTATTAGCCTTCCTCCTGCCGTTGTCACGCCTGTCTCTGTCTTAAGACGTCTTACAGCCGTCGATATGTCTCTGTCTTCAATCTAGCGTTAGACTACCTCCAGGCTTCAATCTAGCGTTAGACTACCTCCAGGCTTCAATCTAGCCTTAGACTACCTCCAATCTTCAATTTAGCGTTAGACTACCTCCAATCTTCAATCTAGCTTTAGACTACCTCCAATCTTCAATCTAGCGTTAGACTACCTACAGGCTTCAATCTAGCGTTAGACTACCTACAGGCTTCAATCTAGCCTTAGACTACCTCCAATCTTCAATCTAGCCTTAGACTACTTCCAATCTTCAATCTAGCGTTAGACTACCTCCAGGCTTCAATCTAGCGTTAGACTACCAATCTTAAATCTAGCCTTAGACTACCTCCGATCTTCAATCTAGACTTAGACTACCTCCAATCTTCAATCTAGCGTTAGACTACCTCCAGGCTTCAATCTAGCCTTAGACTACCTCCAATCTTCAATCTAGCGTTAGACTACCTCCAATCTTCAATCTAGCGTTAGACTACCAATCTTCAATCTAGCCTTAGACTACCTCCAATCTTCAATCTAGCCTTAGACTACCTCCAATCTTCAGTCTAGCGTTAGTGTACCTCCAGTCTTCAATCTAGCGTTATACTACCGCCAATCTTCAATCTAGCGTATACTACCTCCAATCTTCAATCTAGCGTATACTACCTCCAATCTTCAATCTAGCGTTATACTACCTCCAATCTTCAATCTAGCGTTAGACTACCTCCAACCACTGAAACATCTCTTCTTGTCTTCAGCCTGGGTCTTGTCGTCGACACGTCTGTCTTCAGTTTAGCATTGGACATCCTCTTATCGCCACCACGCCGCTGTTTCTGTCGTCAAGCGAAACGTTTCCCTCTTACATCGTCACATCCTCTTAAACGTGATGTCACAGACCACATTTGTATGCTCAAAGTGAGAACGGTACAACTTTGCACACAGATTTCCAAGTATGTTGTCCGGTAACTATATTGATTTTTACATCCTGTTAGACGGCCCGGAACATTAAGCACATTTGTAGCCAGTTGTCTAGGAACGCAGTCCCTGCAGTGCTCTTTGTATTTGCATTGTTTACAAGTACATTCGAGCGCATTTTCTGTTATTACCTATCAGTCTGTCTGACTCTATCAGTCTGTCTAACTTGTTCTCGGTCTATCTGTCCCTTCTCTCTTTCACTTTTCCTTGTCCGTGACACACTTCACAGTCCATCATAGCCCCTTTAAAATAAATCTTTTGCAGGAAACTCTCTACTGTAGAGAGCGGAACAACAACACAACTCCTTCAGATCATCAGAGGAAGTACCCTCCCCTCAGACATGTGTTTCGGCCCTTTAAACTCCTGACACTCTAAAAGGGGGGGGGGGGGGTGGGCTCCTCTGGGTCATGACTCCCGGAGGTCTTTTGAGTTGTTGCTTTTTTCGTCCCGGGATTGAACCCGTGATCTTCCAGTTGGCACTAGTCTTTAGCGATTTAGCTACGGAGGACTGGTATTGGTTGTGACAAACGAAACCATTTATGTTCCCAATGCTTGTTTCACATACTCCACAGCCAGCATGAGGCCTTTTCTGCTGTTTTTGGAAGTCTTTTCAATGCCCTTGCTCTTGCCTGTCCCTTTATGTCCAGTTGCTTACATAGGTCATATACTGATGTTGCTACGAATTCTCTTGCTCCCACTTCTACAGCTATCACTTTTGCCCCGACCCCTACGCCCTGCCTCAGTTGCTTGACCAGATCATTGTATTTCTCACATTTGAATGATTCACAATTTATTTCCTTTCTCAGTCTCTTTTGTGAACTTCTCAGTTTAGAAACGGGTTGTGGAAACCATGCAACACTAAATTTCATTGTAGTTCATTGTGTTATCTGCCCGCATCAGATAGTTTCTTCTACATTGTTCCTGACTTCACGAGGCCTCCATTTTCCGTAATTTCACCCTAGCCTTGCATGGATTACATCTTTGTGTTTCTAATCAAAGAGAGCCATCATTATTCTTATCCTGTTATGAGCGCGCAAAGTATCAAATCTTCATGTTTTCCCCCCTTGGCACTGGGCCAGAATGGCCACGTTTTCCTCGGCTACAAATTGAAACTCACAGAAATGGCTGTAATGTGCTTTGCGTGAAGTGAGCCTCAGTAAAATGCCTCAGCATCATGAATCTCACGATAGTACAGTTAACGTGGGAGCTATCATTTAGTACGTTACTAGTAGCATAGTACTACTCTATGGAAGTGAATGCTGGAAAATCACCAAAACCATAGAAAACAAGTTGAATTCTTTCCAGACTAAATGTTTACGAAGAATTAGAAAAATATTTTGGCCAAACACCATAAGAAATAACATCTTGTTGGCAGAGATGCAGATGAAGCCACTGACTGCAGTTATTGAGGAAAGACGCTGGCGATGGTTGGGACATATGCTCCGAATGACTGACAACTCACTACCAAAAACAGCACTAAGATGGACACCACAGGGGAACAGAAGTAAGGGTAGACCAAAAGAGACATGGAGAAGAACAACAGAAAGGATGTTGAGCAATAGAGGGCTCACCTGGGCAAGAGCAGAAAAAAAGGCAAAGAACAGACATTTGTGGAAAACCCTTGCGGAAGCCCCATGTGCCCTGGGCACTTAAGGTTCAGAGAGAGAGAGAGAGAGAGTAGCAACGGTAAATAATAATTCATAATGCCTGTTACTACGAACAATGTTGTATTGTAAGATCCAGTATATGAACGTGTGTGTGTGTGTGTATGTTAGAGCATCACACTGTAACGCCTGGAGCAATTTCCACCAAACTTGGCAGACATACTACTTACAGTCTGATCAGTGCGTAGGATACCCTTATGTCCCAAGGTGTCGAGGTGACGTAAAGATAATAGAAAATGAACGATATTGGTGTCGAATCCGTAGTTTTTGGGGTCGCAGAGATGAATAGTGACACTCCCGATACCGTTTAAGTCTAAGTTTAGCACCCAACGACGTGGGGGTGGGGTCCTAGAGGTGGAGCGGGGGGGGGGGGGGGAGGTGGGATGGGGTGGCATGTACAAATAATCGAAAACGACCGATATTAGTGTCGAATCCATAGTTTTCGGGGTCGCTGAGATGAATAGTGGTGCAAGTTCAGCCTCCAGCGGCATGTGTGTTGAGAATTGGTGAAAAATAAAATGTTCAAATTGACCGAGATTAGTATCGAATCCATAGTGTTCTGGGCCTCTAAGCTGATTGGTGACAGGCCTGATGACAGCTAATCCCAAGTTTAGTCGAATAGAAGGAATAGAACTCTGTAGAACCGTCTAAACTCTGTAGAACCTTCTAGAATGTTGTGGAAATGAATAGAACTTTGTAGAACTTTATAGAAGATTGTGGAACTGAATAGACATCTGTAGAATCTTCTAGAAGGCTGTGGTAATGAATAGAACTTTGTAGAACCTTCTAGAAGGTTGTGGAAATGAATAGAACTTTGTTGATTGGGATAAATACCCGGGCAACCCCGGGTAATCAGCTGGTTATAAATAAATGAGGTCTTTGTTGTATTAACAGTAGCTTTAACAGTTTATAACGCTGCTATGAAAGATGACATGTCTTTTTTATTTGTTCTACCTCGATGTTCTTTAGTTTGCGCCATTTGTTCTGTTTTTTTTTTTAGCCATTTTCTCTTTCAAATGATGCAGGATTTCTCTTCTACGTGATACAGGATTTCTCTTCTACGTGATGTTGAGTTTCCCTTATGCTGATGCAGGATTTCTCTTCTACGTAATGTTGAGTTTATATTATACTGGTGGAGAATTTCTCTTCTACGCGATGTTGAGTTTCTGTTATACTGAGGGAGGATTTCTCTTCTACGTGATGTTGAGTTTCTGTTATACTGAAGGATGATTTCTCTTCTACGTGGTGTTGAGTTTCTGTTATACTGAGGGAGGATTTCTCTTCTAGGTGATGTTGAGTTTCTGTTATACTGAGGGAGGATTTCTCTTCTACGTGATGTTGAGTTTCTGTTATACTGAGGGAGGATTTCTCTTCTACGTGATGTTGAGTTTCTGTTATACTGAGGGAGGATTTCTCTTCTATGGGATGTTGAGTTTCTCTTACACTGATGGAGGATTTCTCTTCTACATGAGTTTCTCTTATACTGATGCAGAGTTTTTCATGTGCTTCATGCACAATTGTGCCCTCTGTTTGATGCAGAATCTCTCTTATATATGATGCAGAATTTCTTATACGTGACATGTCTTCTGAGTGATGCAGAATTTCTCATCTTGATGCCGGATTTCTCTTGTATTTGATGAGTGACTTGTCTTCTACATGATGCAGAGTTTCTCTTATAGTTGATGTAGACTTTATTTCTCTTCTACATGATGCAGAATTGATTTATTTTTTTTTTATCCATGATGCAGAATTTCTCGTCAGAGTGATGCAGAATTTGTCTTCTACATGGTGCAGAATTTGTCTTCTACATGGTGCAGAATTTGTCTTCTACATGGTGCAGAATTTGTCTTCTACATGATGCAGAATTTGTCTTCTACATGATGCAGAATTTGTCTTCTACATGATGCAGAATTTGTCTTCTACATGATGCAGAATTTGTCTTCTACATGATGCAGAATTTGTCTTCTACATGATGCAGAATTTGTCTTCTACATGATGCAGAATTTGTCTTCTACATGATGCAGAATTTGTCTTCTACATGGTGCAGAATTTGTCTTCTACATGGTGCAGAATTTGTCTTCTACATGGTGCAGAATTTGTCTTCTACATGATGCAAAATTTGTCTTCTACATGATGCAGAATTTGTCTTCTACATGATGCAGAATTTGTCTTCTACATGATGCAGAATTTGTCTTCTACATGATGCAGAATTTGTCTTCTACATGATGCAGAATTTGTCTTCTACATGATGCAGAATTTGTCTTCTACATGATGCAGAATTTGTCTTCTACATGATGCAGAATTTGTCTTCTACATGATGCAGAATTTGTCTTCTACATGATGCAGAATTTGTCTTCTACATGGTGCAGGACTTGTCTTCTACATGATGCAGAATTTGTCTTCTACATGATGCAGAATTTGTCTTCTACATGATGCAGAATTTGTCTTCTACATGGTGCAGAATTTGTCTTCTACATGGTGCAGAATTTGTCTTCTACATGATGCAGAATTTGTCTTCTACATGATGCAGAATTTGTCTTCTACATGGTGCAGAATTTGTCTTCTACATGATGCAGAATTTGTCTTCTACATGATGCAGAATTTGTCTTCTACATGATGCAGAATTTGTCTTCTACATGATGCAGAATTTCTCGTCAGAGTGGTGCAGAATTTGTCTTCTACATGGTGCAGGACTTGTCTTCTACATGATGCAGAATTTGTCTTCTACATGATGCAGAGTTTCTCTTATAGTTGATGTAGACTTTATTTCTCTTCTACATGATGCAGAATTTGTCTTCTACATGATGCAGAATTTGTCTTCTACATGATGCAGAATTTGTCTTCTACATGATGCAGAATTTGTCTTCTACATGATGCAGAATTTGTCTTCTACATGATGCAGAATTTGTCTTCTACATGATGCAGAATTTGTCTTCTACATGATGCAGAATTTGTCTTCTACATGATGCAGAATTTGTCTTCTACATGATGCAGAATTTGTCTTCTACATGATGCAGAATTTGTCTTCTACATGATGCAGAATTTGTCTTCTACATGGTGCAGAATTTGTCTTCTACATGATGCAGAATTTGTCTTCTACATGATGCAGAATTTGTCTTCTGCATGATGCAGGATTTGTCTTCTACATGATGCAGAATTTGTCTTCTACATGATGCAGAATTTGTCTTCTGCATGATGCAGGATTTGTCTTCTACATGATGCAGAATTTGTCTTCTACATGGTGCAGAATTTGTCTTCTGCATGATGCAGGACTTGTCTTCTACATGATGCAGAATTTGTCTTCTACATGGTGCAGAATTTGTCTTCTACATGGTGCAGAATTTGTCTTCTACATGATGCAGAATTTGTCTTCTACATGGTGCAGAATTTGTCTTCTACATGGTGCAGAATTTGTCTTCTACATGGTGCAGAATTTGTCTTCTGCATGATGCAGGACTTGTCTGCTACTTGCTGCAGAATAATTTGTCCTTTACTTGAAGCGGCATTTCTCTTCAAGTTGATGCAGGATTTACTGTTTCTCAGTTATCGATGTGGATGCCATTTCAGCTTAGGTCTGTGGCATGTTCAGAGTGTCTGTGCTCTGATACACATACTCGTATATAAGAACTTCTGTTGTTGTGGAGTCCTACTCTAGTATTTCATTCTAAAATCAGCTGTATTTAAAAAAAAAAACGAAACTTAAACATAAAACGAAACAGTACAGTAACCTCCATTCTGAGGTTACTGTTATTCTGAGGTACAAAAGATACGCTATTTTGGTATTAGGTTATGTTTCCGAATAAAAAGGTAACTACATAACATTCAGCATCTGAGATATTGTTGTTCTCTCTCTCTCTCCCCCCTCCCCCTCTTTTCCATTTTGTACTGTATTAAAAGCTGTATATTTTGTGTAGAGTAAGTGGGTTCTTTTTTTTTCTTACATGGACGAGTGAGAATTCTGAGTTAACAACGCCAGATAAATTCTGGTCGGGTGAAAGCACAATAATTTTATGCCAGGAGCGAGGAAGTAAGTTTGTTTTTTGCTTTCCTCCATCGTTTTCCATAACACAATTTCTTGTCTGCGAAAGCAGGCAGCAGCCACCCTGAGATATTAAGTGTAGGATGGCTGAGAAGTATTGATGTCTTTCATATGACCAACATTCTCGGGCAATGAGCACTTCCTCAACTATGAGAATGATGGGGAAATTGAACTCGTATGTGACCACGGTTTGGGAAACAGTGATTGATGAGTTCTTGCCCCTGGACACTGGTAAGGAAATTTTTGTAATGCATGGTTGTTTGGGTGTGGGGGCTAAATAGAAAGTAGGAAGATGGGCATGGGAGAAGAATTGGCTTTGTAATGAGTATATTTGATCGGCAATGTGAGGCTGGGAAACAGAGCAGGATGAGTGTGAGAGCATTGTTGGACAGTACATGAGGGAAGAGAGCACTGTTTGATACCGGTCGGGGTGGGTGAGAGCATTGTTGTATGACTAAAAATGAAAGATGAGAGCACTATCAGGCACAAGAATGGAGGGAGGGGGGAGAGTATTGTTGCTCATCAGATTAGGGGAAGTGTTTGTGACATAAGATGAGGGACACAGCATTATAGGACACTACAGAAGTGGAGGAGGAGGAAGAAGCATTGTTGAACATAGATGAGAGGTGGAGGGAGAGAGAGAGAGGGGAATAACATTATATGACACCAGATTAAACAAAGAAAACTTCAGTATTTTGGACACATTAAACGTCATGAGAATTTAGAGAAGACTATCTTGGAAGGGTACATAATGCGAAAAGAAAGAGAGGAAGACCAAGGCGAAGATGGCTGCAAGACGTCGTTGATAATCTGCGAATGGATGCATAAGCAGCAGGGCATCTTACTTACAACCGAGAGGCCTACAAGAAAGCTGTTAGGGAGGCAAAGTTCCGAAAGGGACATTCAAATGGCTGACTGACTGAGACCAGATGAAGGTTGAAAGCATTGATCGGGGGTGGGGAGAAGGAGGAGCAGTTTTTGGACAGATAATTGACGTGAGGGTATGAAGCATTGGGAACAGAACATGACGAATTATACCGCTGTTCATCATCACATACAGGATAGAAGTTATGCTCTGGCATTAGACGAAAATGCGCGAGGTATGTTGATCATCATGTTAAGAAAACGAGCTTTCTTGGACGTCTGATGAGGAGTAACCTGTTACAGGATGAGAGCTTAGTTGGACAATAGAAGACAGGTGGAGCAGAGCTTAGTTGGACAATAGAAAACAGATACAGCAGAGCTTAGTTGGACAATAGAAGACAGGTGGAGCAGAACTTAGTTGGACAATAGAAGACAAGTGGGGCAGAAATTAGTTAGACAATAGAAGACAGGTGGAGCAGAGCTTAGTTGGACAATAGAAGACAGGTGGAGCAGAACTTAGTTTGGACAATAGAAGACAGGTGGAGCAGAACTTATTTGGACAATAGAAGACAGGTGGGGCAGAACTTAGTTGGACAATAGAAGACAGGTGGAGCAGAGCTTAGTTGGACAATAGAAGACAGGTGGAGCAGAGCTTAGTTGGACAATAGAAGACAGGTGGAGCAGAGCTTAGTTGGACAGTAGAAGACAGGTGGGGCAGAACTTAGTTGGACAATAGAAGACAGGTGGAGCAGAGCTTAGTTGGACAATAGAAGACAGGTGGAGTAGAGCTTAGTTGGACAATAGAAGACAGGTGGAGCAGAGCTTAGTTGGACAATAGAAGACAGGTGGAGCAATGTTGTACATTAGATGAGTGGTGAAGGCATTGTTGGATACCAGATAAGCAGTAAGATTGTTGATGGACAACAGGTGGAGAGTTGGGAGCATTTTTGCAGACCAACCGTAAGATAAGAGCAGTGTTGTGGGTGCCAAATGATGAGTGATAGCATTGTTTCATACTGGGCGGAGCGAAACGTGAAATTCTAGGAAATGAGGGGGCAATAGAGACAATGTATGAAAACCCTGTATGGAAAAAAGGCAGCGTTAATAGTTAAATATGATTTAAAGATCAAGACAACTCATTTTAATCCAGTGAAAAACAAGGTATAGTAGCGGGTGAAAATAATTGATAAGTGATAGCACAGCTGGCCAGAGCCTACTGTGAGAATACTTTGAGATAAAAGTGCCCATAGAACAGTGTACTGAGTCATTACAGCATTGGATAAGAGGAGAGTGTAAAAATTGAGTGTGGGAGTTCAAAGGACCGGGTTTCCAGGTGAAAAAAAACCTGTGAGTGAAAGATATAAAGGATAATTTTCAGAGTACGAGAGACCAGACAGACTGAGAGCATCGACTTTAAGATAAGAATGTGCGAGAAGCAGGAGATAAGAGAATGGAGAGAAAAGTAAACAGAATATAAGATGAGAAGACTGAGAACAGGTGTACAGTTAAGATAGTTTGAATTAAATCGTGCCGTAATGTATGTTATAAGAAGCTGAGTGATGAAAAGTGAGTGTATGACAAGAAGAAGAAGAAGAAGATACACATGATTAAATTTAAACGTTTGATAAGGGAAATGTAAGCTGCAGAAAAAAACCGTAATAGAGTTGCTTAAGCTTCGGGTAACATGGTATGTAAAGTGCAGAGCGACACACGATCTTATGAGGAAGAAAGAAACCTAAGAGAAAACATACAAGTAACCTTGAGAAATCGCACTGTAAAGAAGACCTTAAAAATAGAAGTGATGATGTGGTATCTCGAATGTCTTCGAAATCTGAAAACACTAGCAATGTTAGAAAGTGTAAATTTTCTGTGGATGGATTTCATATTTGCTCACAAATTGCGCTTTTTGCGGCCTTCAGGGCAGCTCACACTTTGACGGCTGCTATTCTAGTGATGATGATGGTGATGATCTTTCACTTCCTTGAGAGCATAGGACTTAGATAAAGGCTCTCCAGTCATCCCTGTTCTTGGAATTATTCTCTGTTTCCTTATTCTAGTGATGATACAGTATAATTCACATTCTCTATCCTGCTCATCACGGACTGACACAAACTCCAAGATTCTCTAATCAGGTTTCACTTAGAGCAGAAGATTGATGTAAGTGCCTTTAGAGACAGTGGAAAGAGGCCAAGGGGAAAAAAGATGGACTGAATTCATTGTGTAAATTTAAATGTCGTATTGGGGATTACTGGATGAAAGACTGATCAAAGTACTTTGGCGATGGACTCCACGAGTTTCCTCGTTTTATTGCACGCTATCTTATAATCTCTGTCTAGATATGCTGCTGCTGGTAATGCATGTTATTTTTTTAATCTCGTCTAATATCAAGCCTGCTGTTAGTGTAGGCTATCTTGCCAAATAAAGAACTTTCATGCTTGTTGTTTCTACACCTTTTTTTTTTTTGGCATCCACTTTCCTGTTTGTTAGCTAGGTCAGGTTTCTTTGGTCTAGTAGACGGTACTACCAGAATGATTGACGCACCAGAAGGGAACTATCCGATACTATGGGCAAAACTCTGTAATGGAAAGACAGCAGGCGAAGACAGCAACTCCGCAAAAGTGTTGAAAAAGAGATATGGATATTCTCCTGCCATACCTATGCCCGTGCAAAGCTAACGGTAGGCCTAGACTAGATAGAAATGTATGTCTTATTTCAGACAATATATATATTGATATTATATATCAGTGCCAAACACAAATGATTTATGTATGGGTAAATGCATGTACATGTTGTGTACATGATGTACTTACAAGAAACAGAACAGAATAAAAGAACTAGAGCGGTTTTTATTAAACTAATAATAATAATAATAACAACGCAATTGCAGTGGTACATTCATTTTGTCTATACCCTGGAGAATAGGTCACCTCAGAATCGTAGGCCCACTCCAGTTGGATTAACCCGAACCTCCTCATCTGGTCTGGCCACACCAACATAATCCCTTCATCCTTCCTACAGAGAAGGCGTGAGATGTCAGTATTGTGAAATTAACACACACACACATACACACACATGCGGAAGACAACGTCGACTGTAATAATTACACAAGACTTTCTCTGCTAAACTGTAACGAGGAAGGAATGTGCATTAATTACCATGTGGCACTTGCAGGAACTGGTAGAGCGAACTCTTCCCGTGTCTTAGCGCGGTTTTCTTGGTCAGCCATTACATCAGCAACATTTCTTCAAGTGTAGACAGAAGCAAAAAACAAACTGCAGAGAACAAGGAATACGCCCCATCATTGTTTTTGTGGATGTCAACACAGTGAGCAGACTTTGGAAAGCTTTGGAAAGCATTGGGTATCCGCCATTATTTCTATGAAAGTGTTTCATTCTTTAATTTACGAAGGTTGATGAAAGGCGGTCTGATAGTTTTAGAGGCCAGTTCTGGAATCCGAGCCAGCCAGCCAGCATACTACTCTCACTTTTCATTCGGATTTCTTCTCTGGTCTCTTACAAGAAGTCAGATGGTGGTGTATTCATTCGTTCAAGGTTAGAATGACTCATTATCTCGTTTAGCTTCAAGTCAGAAATGGAGTCACTGCTCCAGTATGAAATATTGCTGTTGCATCTGGCAATCTAAGAAAGAGGACATGAAACTGCGGAAGATAAACATCAAGGACAGAACTTCAGACTAATTTTTTGAATGGCATACATGCCAGCGAGTCGACTAAAAAAGAAACAATGAACTGTATTTTCGAGATTCAGAAGTAAAAAAAAAATAACTGAGCATTTCATGTCCTCACTACCTTCTCAAAATGATGAACATCATGGCAAGACAGTCAACTCTTGGGTTGCTGTAGCGTGATAAACTTGTATCCGCTGTGGCAGTACTCAGAAGCAGAACGTTGTGATATCTTGAGGCATGTAGCAAAGAATGACTGGCAGCCTAATCCCCAGATGATGAGGGCTATTCTCCTCCATGGCGAACCTCAGGAGAGAAGGAGGCCAAGACCTAGAGAGAGAGAAACAGTGATAATCGTAATTCATATATGAGTTTTTGTTTTTCCATCGGGCTGGAAGAAATTGCAAAAGACCTGCAATATGGAGAACGATTCTGCGTGAGGGTGCAGCATCAAAGAGGAAACGAGGGTCGAAACTGAAGAAACATTTTTAAAAAAGGCAGGGAGAATGGACCTTATAAAACAAAATTGTTAGTTATTATTATTGCCGACTATGTAAATTCATTATTAGTAGAATCAATCGAGAGAGAAGCTATCATGCCGATTCGTGATAAATTCCAACGTAGGCAACATTTCTTTAACTCCACCTTCTGAAACAAATACAAGTGTATTTTCATAACCGGCTTCATCATTATATGAACTCATTCTAATACCACACACTGTCCCATCACCGTCTGTCTGTCGTTTGATATATACAGATTTATTTCCGCCTTGTCTACAAGACGTCTCACATGAAGTGTCCTTTCAGCGTTGAATTATTCACATAATGGACACATCTCTTCCTTGTTGCATAAATTATAAACGTGTATTATGTAAACACGGAGAAAGATCAATTGAAATATGTCTAACAGAGGGCATGGTCATTGGAGGCACAATATTTCCACACAAAGAGATACATAAAACAACGTCGATATCTCCATATGATAGAACCAGAAACCAGATAAATCATTTTTGTATTAGAAACCAATACAGAACATCTCTGATAGATGTAAGGACATATAGGGGTGCAGATGATAACAGTGATCACAACCTGTGTATAGGGAAAATAAAACTAAATCTGAAAAGCCAACATAAGAAATCAATACACAGAAAGATAAACAGCCACAGCCTACAAGAAGAGAATACTGACAGTAATTTCAGTCAGGAACTTGCCAATCATTCCTCAACATCCAGTGAAATAGAGGAGATAGGTATAGATGAATTATGGAATTCTTACAGCACAGCCATAACCACAGCAGCAAACTCAAGCGCTGGACTGAAAAAACCAAATAGAAAAGCATGGATATCAGAAAACACATGGAAGTACATACATGAAAGAGGAGCAGGCAAATTGGACATGTTGAATGTAAAAACAGACCTTGGAAAAGATCTAGCGAAAACAACATATAAAGAAATAGACAAGAAAGTAAAAAGTTCAGCTAGAAGGGATAAAAGAGAATACTTAGACAATATGGCGAAAGAGGCAGAGAAAGCAGCAAAAACAGGAGACAGCAAAACTTTATATAACATACAAAAGAGGCTAACAGGTACTGTTCATCTAAAGAAAGACCAATCCTTAGCAAAACTGGAAGCCTATTAACATCAAGTAAAGACCAAAAACAAAGATGGGCTAAACACTTCCACGAAATACTTAATCGACCACACCCAAAAGAATTGTTAAACCTTGAAACCGACATACTCCACAACTAAATGTCAGCATAGATGAAATTACATTGGATGAAATTGAAACAGCAGTGAATTTAATGGCTAACAACAAAGCTGCAGGTGAAGATGAAATAACACACAAAATGTTAAAAGCTGTCAATAGTGATAACATGAGACAACTACAGAGAATGTTTAACAAGATTTGGAAAGAAGAAAAGGTCCCTTCTGAATGGAAAAAAGGAATCATTGTTAAAATACAAAAAAGGCAGCCATAGTGACTGTAACAATTGGAGAGGAGTAACCTTAATATCAGTTGTGTCAAAAGTATTTTGCAAAGTCATTTTGAACAGACTTAATGATATAGTGGATACAGCAGTGAGAGAAGAACAAGCAGGATTTCGAAAAGGGAGAAACTGTCTGGACCAGATCTTTACTCTAAGAATAATATTTGAAGAACATATTGAAAAGCAGAAACCATTAATACTGAACTTCATAGACTTTAAAAAGGCATTTGATAGCATACACTGAGATTCATCATGGAGAATTTTAAGTCTATATGGAATACCATCTAAAATTGTCAACATCATTAAGGACTTTTACAGTGGATATGTTTGTGCAGTCAAAACAGAAGAAGGGATGACTGAATGGTTCCAGATTGAAACAGGTGTGAAACAAGGATTTATACTGTCTCCTTTGGTTTTTGAAACTACAGTAGACGTCATAATGAAAAAATGCTACAGAGGTAACACAGGTATTGACTGGGTACATGAGACCCAACTAGAATATCTTGATTTTGCTGATGACATAACTCTTATCAGTAACAGTGTGAATTCCATGCGAGGAAAAAAAAACCAGATATCCTGTCTTCACTGGCTAGCAGAATAGGACTTGAAGTTAACAAGGACAAAACAAAAATAATGAAACTTTCCATTAATCAAAATGGAAAAATTCACGTAGAAGGGACAGATATTGAAGAAGTCAATCAATTTGCATACCTTGGTAGCTACATAGACCAGGATGGTGATAACAGAAAGGAAGTTAGAATTAGAATTGCAAAAGCAGCATTGATCTTCAAGAATCTTGAGAACATATGGCATTCAAAAGTTATAAGGACAAAAACCAAGTTAAGACTATTCGGTTCAAATGTAATATCCACCTTCATTTATGCATGCGAAAGCTGGAAAACAACTAAAGAAATAGAAAAGAAAGTAGACTCTTTTGAAAACAAACGCCTGAGGAAAATATTCGGCATCAAGTAGAATGAATTCAAGAACAATGCAGAGATAAGACAGATGACTGAACAACAACCAGTCTCATGGGTGATCAGGAAAAAGAGATGGACATACGTTGGTCACGTGATGAGAAGAAACAGTCAGAGAATCACAAAACAAGCTATAAAATAGAACACAACAGGCCAAAGAAAGAGGCAGACCGCGTGAAACTCTGAAGAGGACATTGTTAAGAGAGGCCAAATTAATAGGCATAAAATCCCTTGATGAGGTTGAAAGACTCGCCGAAGACAGGAAAAATTGGCGAACTACCTTTCGAGCCCTATGTGACGTTTAACGGCACGGGAAGGATATAAGATTATGTAAGCATTGCTGACATGAGAGATGGGCATTCTGTAGCCTATTGAACCAGACCGGTATCACAATTATACTGAAATAGAAGAAAGTGCGTTAGCAAAATTAATTCGTTTTTATAGATTCTTTTCCAGTAAATACATCATTTTCTAAGTTTGGAGCATCTTTTTTTAATATCCCTGTCTTCTGAACATGATATAGAAAAGTTTTTTGTTTAACCATTTTTATAGATATTGTACTTTACAAAGATTTTGACATGTCTCTGGCATAGTTGAAGCTGACCTGTATGTCATATATATATATATACATATACATATATATAATCACAAAATGGAAGAAACACTACTGTAGAGAGTGGAACAACAACATAACTTCTTCAGATCATCAGAGAAAGTATCATACTCTCTCTCTCTCTCCCCCCCCCCCCCCCCCCCCCCCCCCCGTGGTATAGACTGTTAAACAAAATATGATGCTTTGACTTTTACGAGTATGAAAAACAAGTTGTTATTTAGCATCTTATATCTCCTGATCAGCAGTGTTTCCCATATATGCGTGCGTATGCTTTGTTAACTCTATAATACGAAACTGAGATACCAAGTTACTAGTAAATCATATACGAAAGATATTTCCATCACACATGAAAGACTAGGAAGAAAAGACTTGATTCAAAGTATTGCACCTTCCCGTTATATTGCCAGCTTGAAACTGCGCAGTCCACACCGTGGCAACCAAACATAGGTTGTGGATTACACTTGCTTACATGGGTTTTTTTTTTAGGCCGGGCCTCTCGTCGGACTGCGGCCGTCATGTGCAGTCTTAACCCTGCTCTCCCGGTCAAAGGACCACAACGGCTTGTTTCCACGAACACACGTTTCCACGCGTGAAGCGATCATGGCCAAACCCAGGTTTTATTGCCCTTGATAATTGCTCCGATCTTTCAGAAGCCATCTTTGCTGCCATGTTCTTACAACCAAATACTAGTAATAATAATTCGTTCACAGCGGCTCCTTGCTGCAGACAGGACTTGTCTCCGTTTCTCTTTGTTCTTAGTCTTCTGTCAGTTGTCCAGTCCGAGGGCTCATATCTCTTCTTCCAGATTGTCACGTCACCGTAATCTTGGTCTGCCTCTTGGTCTGTCTCCGTGTATCACTTCTGTATAAGCCCTTTTTTTGTCTCTCTGTTCTCGTCTATTATCTGTAGACAGTAATAATAATAATAATAATTTAGAAATAGTAATATTCTCTGCGGGACAAAATTGCAGTTATCAATAAGTACGTTATGCTTTGTATATGACAAATGGTACATCCATCTTATATAGAATAGCCAGACTAATATTCATATTGAAGCTGCTTTCAGCATATAAAAAAAAAAATCCACAGGAAGCATGTCCATGTAAACAGTATAAACCACATTTTTTGCGTGTGTGCAAACAGCGTTTGGGTCCAGCGTGGCACTGATTTATACTTGCTTGGAAAAAAAATTGACCCTGGCGGTTGGAGTGGGGGGGGGGGGGGAAATGATGACACAGTCGTATGTTGAAGGCCAGCTCATACCGCGTTATTCATTTCCAGCTCGTGGCTTGTGGTGGGGCAGTAGAACACGCAGCTCAGGACAGAATGTGATAGAGAAGTTCGTCCGCCGCAGTGATTACAGAGGATGCTGTGGAAAGAAAGAATCATTAAGTTTAGATAAAAAGATACACATGGGCTTTGCAGACGGATCTGTAAATCTGTAAAATAATCGATAGCATTTAAGCAATTAGCAAATACTGTAGACCAAGAGAGAGTTTTTTTTGTCTGATTACCTGTCACGATGAAAAAAATATATCTATGGAGAAATAATGACGTTCTCAAGCAATGACAAAAATGGATACCCTTATGTTTTGTTTGTTTGTGAACGCGCTTTGAGATATCAGGCTTTGGGCGGACACTTGATACACTCTGTCAGTCTATGTCTGTCTGTCAGTCTATTTGCAATCTGTATATGTCTGTCAGTCTATCTGTGCATGTGCCACACAGTGTTCAGATATAACCCAGAACTTAGGCACCATCTAAACGGTTGTTTTCTCTAGAAATCCAGGGCTGACATGTACAGTAAAAGCATTGCATACTCTGCGGCTAACTCATGGACATCGTTCTATCCCACTTAAAACTCATAAGCGATATTCCTTAACTTCCAGCATTTTAAAATTCTCATTTGACTTTGATTAGATACCCTCCCCCCTCTTTTTTTTTAAAGACATCTGTTTTCTTCATAGGGTCAGTGTGTGCTTATAGAGTAGCAGACTTATTTCCTTGTGGAAATCAGCTTATCAGTATGCACTAATTGGTGTGTGAGAATCCAGAATAACTCAATCGAACATTTTATTTACATTTATTGTTGAGTCTGTGGATAAACAACCTATACGTCAGATTAATAATATCCTGTGGATATATTGATAAATAACTTATATACTGGTGTAATAAAATCATTTCTGAAACTGACTAATGTCTATGTCCGTGTAAAGAAAAATAAGCTGTGCAAATTTATGCTTTGAACAGACTTAATGATATAGTGGATACAGCAATGAGAGAAGAACAAGTAGGATTTTGAAAGAGTCCAGCACTTGCTTTTGCTGCCATGATTGTGCTGTATGAATTCCATAATACTTCAGAATCGTTTAAACTCTCACATCCCGCTATTTTTTTTAAAATTTTACACGCCGCCTCTTTGTTTAATACATACACACATAGCACTTTTGTACTGTGCTACTATATGTAATGTTTGAGAAAAAAATAATTCGCTAAGTTAACTGGTATTTCAAAGTTTGTCAAATAAATACCTGTTATTGTACGCACCTTATTCACAGAAGTTGTCAATAGTATATAACTGAAAATTGAACTGTTGATTTTATCAGACTATATATACATCGTACCATATATATGATGATGATATACATCATACCATGAGCTAATGGTCGCTAACACACTTTTTAGACAACATCTAAAAAAAACTTTACACATGGACATCTCCTGATGGGAAAATCAAGAATCAAATAGATTACATTTTAGTGCAAAGAAGGTGGAGATCAAGTATAACATCAGCAAAAACTTTACCAGGTGCCGATTGTGATACGTACCATGAGTTATTAACAGCAGACATGAAAATAGTGTGACTTATTATTGGAGGAGAAAGAACCCGAACCGACAATTGAAGAAGTTTTATGGGCAATAAAGAATCTGAAAAATGGTAAATCACCAGGATGTGATGAGATAACAGCCGAACTTATTAAAGCAGGAGGAAAGGAATGTGCAACAATCTAGCATACACTATGTAAAAAGATACGACATTCAGGTCTTTGGCCAAAAGAATGGAAAAGAACTTTATTCACAGCACTTCTAAAAAGAAGGTAACTTGAAATTATGCGCACACTACTAGTCATGGCATTAAAATTCTATAAAAAATCATAATGAGTAGGCTTCGTAAGAAAATATAAGAAGTCAATATGGTCCAAGCTGGTTTTAGGAAAGAAGAGGATCAAAATATCACATATTCAATATAAGATTAATAATAGAGAAATGCAGAGAGTTTAATGTGAATCTATATTTATCCTTTATAGACTGCTCAAAGGCATTTGATTGTGTACAACACCAGAACCTTTGGGAAATAATGGAAAAAATGGGATTTCCAACATGTTTGATACAATTAACATCACTGCTGTATCTAGACCAATAAGCAGCAGTAAGAATAAATGGTGAAACAACAACTTGGTTTGACATAAAACAAAGGGTCCGTCAGAGGTGCATATTGTCGCCTTACTTAACTTGTATACTGAAAATATAATTAGGAATGTTAGAAAGGATGTAATCAAAGAATATTACATCTTACATCCTTCCCGTGCCGTTAAACGTCACATAGGATTAGCATAGTTGTTTGCCAAGTTTTCCTGTTCTCGGCGAGTCTTTCAATTTCATCAAGGTTTATGCCCACTAAACTGTCTTCTCTTAACAGTGTCCTCTTTTTTAAAGTCTGTGAAGTTCAAGATTAATGGTTTCTGTTTTCAATATGTTCTTCAAGTATTATTCTTAGAGTAAAGATCTGGTCAAGACAGCTTCTCCCTTTTCGATATCCTGCCTGTTCTTCTCTCATTTCAGTATCCACTACATCCGTAATTCTATTCAGAATCACTTTACAAAACACCTTTGACACAACTGATAGTAAGGTTACACCCCTCCAGTTATTGCAGTCACTGCGGTTGCCTTTTTTTTTTGGGGTATTTTAACAATGATTCCCTTTTTCCATTTAGAAGTGACCTTTTCTTCCTTCAAAATTTTATTAAAGAATCTTTGTAGTTGGCTCAATTTGTCACTGTTAATAGCTTTTAAAATTTCGACTGTTATTTCATCTTCACCTGCAGCTTTGTTGTTAGCCATTAGATTCACTGCTGTTTCAGTTTCATTCAGTCTAACTTGATCTAACTTGATATTTAGTTGTGGGACTGGTAAATCGATTTCAAGATTTATTAATTCTTTTGGGTGTGGTCGATTAAGTATTTCTTGGAAGTGTTTGGCCCATCTTTGCTTTTGGTCTTTACTTGATGCTAATGGGTTGCCTGTTTTGCTAAAGACTTGTCTTTCTCTGGAGGTAATAGTATCTGTTAAATTCTTTTGTATGTTATATAGAGTTTTACTGTCTCCTGTTTTTGCTGCATTTTCTGCTTCTTTTGCCATATTGCCTATATATTCTCTTTTATCTCTTCTAGCTGAACTTTTTAATTTATTGTCTTGTTCTTTGTATGTTCCTTTCGCCAAAACTTTTCCCAAGATCTGTGTTTACATTCAACATGGCTAATTTGGCTGCTCTTCTTTCATGTATGTATTTCCATGTGTTATATGATATCCATGCTTTTCTTGTTGACTGAGTCCAGCACTTGCTTTTGCTGCCATGATTGTGCTGTATGAATTCCATAATACATCTATATCCGTCTCGTCTACCTCTTTGAGTGCTGCGAAATGTTTGGTAGGTTCTAGATTGAAATCACTGTTGGTATTTTCTTCTTGTAGGCTATGACTATTTATCTTTCGGAGTATTGATTTCTTGTGTTGGCTTTTCAGTTTAAGTCTTATCCTCCCTATACACATGTTGTGATCACTGTTGACATCTGCACCCCTTTATGCTCTTACTTCTATCAGAGATGTTCTGAAATGTTTTCTAATATAAAAATGATCTAACTGTTTCTGGTTCTATCATCTGGAGATGTCCATGTTGTTTTATCTATTTCATTGTGTGGAAATATTGTTCCTACAACGATCATGCCGTCTGTTAGACATATTTCAATTTATCTGTCTCCATTCTGATTTATTGTATCAGTTCCTTCTTTCCCAGTTACTTTTTCGACGTCTTTGTTATCTTTTCCTACCTTGGCGTTGAAGTTTACCATGACAATTAAGATGACGTGTTTAGGTACTTTGTTGATATTCTTCGTTCGCTTTTAGCCAAGATCGCCTCGTGATCGTACTGAATTTACTCCTGTGGTTCTCGCGATGGTCTTATTTAGGATGGAGGCTTAGAGCATCGTGGGGCTTGGGTCTATATTCCCGGTTGGTCACAGAAGCGGGATTGCGTGACACTGGTTTTCGTTGCACCAGTTCAGTCTAGAGTTGGACTTTCTCACCGGAAAACCTCGACGTGTTTTGGATATCCGCGTATCCCCGCCGGGTGAGAGGTGGTTGGCCCATCCAGTCCAGAGTTGGACTTTCTCATTGGAAAACCTCAACGTGATATATATATATAATACATCTCCATCGGGTGAGAGGTGGTTGCCTATCTAGACTGCCCTGGTCCAGTGTCTCTGACTTCAGCGTTTTATGGTCGTGGCCGCTACCCTTCCTGGTGGTGACCAGGAAGGAGGTTTTGTCGAGGAGGACGAATCCTCGCCACTAGTGAGTTGCACCACTGGGTTAATCCGGTTTAGACGTATTATCCCGGTATCGGTATAGCCCTCACCGCGAGTCTGCTGGCCATACCGGTTAAACTTCACGTAATCCTTTCCATCACCTTTTTCACAGCGGCGCCGCGTGGCAACCCTAATCGAACTTTTCTTTGTTGGCTGGGAGGAATTTCACCCCACACGTGGCAGCCGAAGACTCTCGCTAGCAATGTCTAAGTTTAACCCCTAGGTTAAGCCTGTTTGAGCCAGTATGTGTGTATATAGGACTTGGCCGGCCTCTAGAACAGAGGTGCCTTGATATGAGTAGCCCTGACCGCGAGACTACTGGCTACTTCACTTAATCCTTTCCATCACCTTTTCCACGTTGGCGCCGCATGGCAACCCCAATCGCATTTTTCTTCATTGCCGGGGAGAAGTTTCACCCAACTTAAGTCAGCTGAAGAACCTTGCCATCAGCGTACTTTGTTAAGTTTTTGTAGTTGGTAATAGAAATCTTCTTTTATTTCATCATATGTATCTTACGTAGGTGCATAGCATTGTATGATTGTCACTCTTCCGTGTCTTATTTTGTATCGTGCTCTCATCATACGACTGTTCACTGGTTCCCATTCTGAAAGAATATTACGATGCCATAAAAATTGGAGGTCATGAAATTCCAGAGATTAGATGTGCTGATGACATAGTATTACTGTACACTACACAGAAAGGAATGGAAAAACTAATTATATCAGTCCGTAAGAATAGTGAAGAGCAAAACCTCTATCTTACTGCGAAGAAACTAAATTGGTGACAACTGACAAAACAAATACGGTAGCTGAAATATATATCAATGACGAAAAATTGGAAGAGGTGGAAAGTTATTAATATCTTGGATCATTACTAACTAATAATGGAGATACACAGATGGAAATTAAAAGGAGGACATCTAATGCTCTTCAGAAAGTAAAACAACTAAAGAAGCTGTAGAGAGGAACAGACAGAACTACAAAAATAAGATTTTTAAGGGCATGGATCTTTCCTATCGCAACATGTGCCTGAGAGACCTGGACATTTAACAAAAGAGCTGGGAAACACGTATATGCCTTTGAATATAAAATCACTATAGAATAGTTCTTCAAATATCATGAACACACAAAGAAAAAGAACAAATATATCCATGCTATCTTAATATTGAAGAAGGTTGGCTAGTAAAGAGGATTAAACAGAGACAACTTAAATATTCTGGACACATTAAACGTCATGATAATTTAGAGAAGAACGTCTTTGAAGGAAACATAATATGAAAAAAGAAAGAGAGAAAGACCAAGGCGAAGATGGCTGCAAGACATCGTTGATAATCTGGAAATTGATACATCAGCAGCAGGGCATCATGCTTACAACCGAGAGGCCTACAGGAAAGCTGTTAGGGAGGCAAAGTTCCGCAAGGAACAAGAAAATGACGAACTGACTGACCATATATATGTATCAGACTATATATGCCTTACCATATATATGTATCAGACTAATATATATATATATATATATATATATATATATATATATATCTTCATTATCATATTTTTTTGTTTAAATTGTATTTCCTTTTTTTTAAAGCTTCTCTTTCTGTCATAGTGGACGGACGGAGGGACCTGTAAATTGAATTCATGAACGAATAAACTTGTGTTTAACCAGCATAAGGTTATATGACAGAGTCTTATCTCGTCGTGTACCATATTATGTTTTTATTGCTGACTCTTTTGTTTATATAAGAAACGCGCTCACACACATGCACAAACACACACTGGTACATTTAAGGCAGTCACGGAAAGAGAAACGGCAAGAGAAAAAATAACTGATCCCTAAGCTCTCGTTTCTTGTAGCTGTAATTATAGAGTTCAGCCACTCTTCTGTTAGACCTGTTACCCAGAATTCCACAGTAGACTAACCAGCGAGTGATAGATAAGGCGCATGAGCTGCTGTGACCTAGATTCTCGCATATTAAAATATATCACAGTCGTATACCCAGGCCGCGGAATAGACCCGCCGACCTGGTCAGGAAAATTGAAGATTAGTAGAGAAAAAAAGAAAGGACTGCAACAGGGAGTGGTCAAGCAGGGACCACTGAAGTAAGGTTACACAATTTTGTCTGTAGCATTTAATGGAGGGCTGTTCTGGTTTGTTCTATTGTCGTGGCAGTATGTTGCAGCAAGGAACGAGTAGAGAGAGCACGCTACGGGTCAGATAAACCAACACGAGCTCGCTCCTGTCAAAATCTAATCATATTTTGATAGTTACAGATTATCAGGAGTAAAGTTATGCACGCCTTCAACCAGTTTCTTTTTTTCTTAATTGGTTGGTGTTACATTTTCATAAAGTTTCGTCTGTGTGTTCTGGTTCTTGATATACATGAATGCTTTGTTATAAAATTGTCCAGCCACCCTTCTCGGATAATCGTCATCAATATCATGTGCTGTGCCAGATGCCACAAACGATCACACTGCTTCACAAATCCTTGTCCTCGCTATCTTCCATTGATCTGATTTTTTTTTTTATCATACATTTTTGCCAGATTGTCTATTACCTTCTTTCTCAGCCATCCTTTGTCTCTCTCATCATTAAAAAAATAATATATTGTTTTTGAGTTCTCCCTTTTCGTATATCATGTTCCATGGATATCGATTGTTTTCCTTCTGTGGTGTTAGTTAATAATTAGTTTTCCAGTGGCTTTTCTCATTGTTCATTTTTAGGATATACTCTACAAGATCACATCAGTTCATTTTGTCTTGCTTATCCGAACATTTCATCCTCTTATGCCTCTACAAAGTCACATCATTTGACTCTCAATAATTGGTGTATATGCATACAACTATACGCAAAGCACTGCAGTAAAGCTGTGATACCAAAATGTATAAACTAGGAAAAACGTAGGAACAGCTTTATTATTTAACGATAATACACTTGTTATTTGTGATATTTTACAATTGTGTTATCGTTAAATAATACATTTTTTCCCAATTTATACATCAGTTGACTCTGTCTTGCTTACCCTAACATTTCATGCACATATGTTTATACAAAGTCATATCATTTGACTCTGTCTTGCTTATCCTAACATTTCATGCACATATGTCTATACAAAGTCATATCAGTTGACTCTGTCTTGCGTGTCCTAACATTTCATGCACATATGTCTATACAAAGTCATATCATTTGACTCTGTCTTGCTTATCCTAACATTTCATGTACATATGTCTTAAAGTGGCACAGTTATCAAATACGAGAAAAGAATCTAGAAGAAGCAGTCCTGAGTTATTGCCCGCTGTATGTAAAGACAAAGGTGAGCATTAAAAGCGAAAACGTGGATGATAATTGAAACACTGGAGATGTTGTACAGAGAATGGGCTGCGCGTCCTATATGAGAAAAAGAAACAGAGAAGTTCTACATTAAACGAAGATGAAGAAAGGAAGGAAAGAAAAACATCAGTGGTTCTTAACTTTGGGTGTATGGACACCCAGGGGATCCATGGAAGACTTTTTGAGGGTCCAACGATCAGAAAATGGCTTGGTTCGATTAAAAAAATCTTAGTTCATCTTGGTTATGTTTAGTGCTTTATTTTTTAAAAAAGAGATCCACAGCTGTTCTCAAGCCGGGAAAGGAATCCACAGCCCCTATGACAGAATAGTACTGGCATAAGGGGAGAAGAGTTTTAACTCCCTAAGATGGAGAGATTACTAATACTTCTAGAACATTCAGTAATGTTCACGAGGCTTGTTTGTGGTCAGACTGACTTGGAGACTGAACTAGTACAGTACGTAAAGTCTAATTATCACGTGAAGGGCAGAGAGAAGTTTCTAGTTCTTAACATCATACGATAGTGGGTGGTATGAGACAAATTAGTGAAATATCACGTGATTTCATAGCGGAGCCGGGAAATATAAAAACAGAGGAGGCTCGGAGGAAAAAAAAAAGGAACTCAGACAGAAAAAAAAACTCGGGAGTAGAATTAGAGTTTTCCAGTCATGGTTGAGAGGTAGATCCTCGATTGTGTTATAGTTGTTGTAAGAATAGGACAATGGTTCATTGTTGGTTGTCCTTGTGGACATAGTGGTGTAAGACGTAGGTGAAGGGTTTTTGTTGAGATGTTGACTTCCATAGTTTTGATCAGTGGTTATTAAGATATTAGTCTGTAAGTATGTCTTGAGCCATATTTTGTCTTATGGTGGAACTACTCCCTTGCTGGGACACTTGGCTTTGTTGTTGTTGTTGAGGTGTCTGTTTTCCTTCATTTATTTATTTCACATTATGTCACCCACATGCAATTCTCATATTAAAGTTTTGATTGTTCCTTGAAACTGTAAAACTGGAGACTGCAGTGATACGTGTACATTTCTTGTATCGTATTGAAGAATGACAGGATGGTTGTCATTGGTCTTGTGTTCAAGTTGATCTATATTGAATGGCGTGATTTTGTTGAGAATCTGGGTGTGCTGTTACCTTGCGTTTAGTCTAGTAACCATTTGGTGGATACCAACTCTTGGAATAGTTAACTTGAGTAGTAAGAGAAAATTACACTCTGAGCACACACACCTGGCCAGTCTAACGTGTTCTTGTTTAGGCATTCTGCCTTCAATGGCACCACTAACTTATTTCAATGGCTTTCAGTTTGTCAAGAATTAGACAAATAAAAGTATTGTATAATATCGTGTCAGGTTATTCTGCTTTAATCTGGCTCACGATCCTAATCCTATTTCACCTCTCCTCCCCCCCCCCCAAAAAAAAAGAAGAACCGCTGCATTAGAAACTGATTGTATAAATAATTTTAAAGAGATAGTAGAAGAGGAAATAATAAACAGAGATTTGCTAGGATATTTTTTCTTGTGGGGGGGGGGGGGGATGTTTTCCGCCCAATACTTGCTAGTGCAACGCTAGTAGTGCTAGACACTTTTACAGTCGTGGCACGAAAACGACCTGGCTAATTTTAATGCTGTGCTATCTCATCTGGCCTGCCTTCACACGGGTAATTACATTTACATTTCATTTCGTACAGCGATTACAAGTTTCCATTATAAGCAGTGGTTTGCTTATTTACAACGATTTGGTTTGTTCATTTACGTCAGGGCAGTTGTCCTTGTTTTACTCACATTATGGTCTTGGTGTACATAAACCTGGTTTATTTTCATTCGCTAGACTGTCTGTTTATGATTTTCTAACACTTTTGTTATTTTCATCCTAGCCAGTTATTTAAGGTAATTATTTCTGCTCCTGCGAGTTTTTTTTTTCTTTTAGCCCTCATTTCTGGTCGTATAGCTGGCTATATTCCATTGTTATTTCGAACGTTTGATCTGTGATTATGTGATTACGTGGTTCCTGAATGCTAAAGTTGGTCAGAGTCACTCGTGTAACCTACTTGTTGGTTATTTTATTATCAAAGACCGTTTTGATCTTGGCTAATGGGGGACTTCTGGAGTTTATTAATCATTCTCTGTGATCCAAGATTGTTTAATCTACGGCTGTTGTTGTCTTTGTTTACGTCCTTTTACTGTCACAATAACATAAGCGTGCAGCCACTGAAGATTTCAGTTGACAGTAATATACACAAGTTCCTAGCTGTTTTTGTCACTAAAGATCTGCGTGACTTTTTCATGCGGTCTCTGATCATGAGACTTTGTATCTATTTTAAGTAGGATCTTGATTACACGAGTTTATGTTTCTGATTTATGAGTACTGATAAAGATCTGCGTGACTTTTCATAGATCTGTCATCATGAGACTTGGTATTTGTTTTAGATAGCATTCCTTCCTATTAAAATCATAAGTCAGTTTGTCTGTCTCGTGAACAGTCTGTCTCGGCCTGTCTCGTGAACAGTCTCCCCCGGCCTGTCTCGTGAATAGTCTCCCCCGGCCTGTCTCGTGAACAGTCTGTCCCGGCCTGTCTCGTGAATAGTCTCCCCCGGCCTGTCTCGTGAACAGTCTGTCCCGGCCTGTCTCAGTTCATATCTCGCCGCCGCTGTTTTTTCCCCAGTGTCCCCGCCCACAGCATACCCAGGAGCAAAGAACGAAAAGGTTGCCCACAACTGATGAAGCGTGTGATTTTGCGTGGCTCATTAATTGGGTGAAATGGTCTTATTACATGAAGCTGTGGCTCTTCATCATTCCAGTCTCCTGTCTCTCATATTTGGGGACTGTTTTCTGAATTTATTTATTTATTTTTTTTTTTGCAGTACACTTTGTTGATTTCGCGGACTTTTAGTGATCCTTGTTGTGAGTGCTTTACATGGCATCAAAATGCATGGATTTGTGTGTTGACGACTGATATTAGCAGATGTGTGTCGTGTGGGTGTGTGTTGGTGGGGGGGGGGGTGTCTGAACTTTCTTTGGCCTTGGATCGTGTGAGAATCACATCGTGTGGTCGTGTAGAATCTTGATTTACTTTATTCAGGGTGTTTCATAATGATGGGACACATTTTAAACGCAGTTATCTATGACTGGAACAAACATATTCAATATAGAATGTGTGTAATACATCAAGAAGATAAAGGAGTTCATAACAGTGTTCGCTCAGAGGTGTTTCATAATGTTCTGGAACTCAAAACCAATATTCTTATATCTTATATCCTTCCCGTGCCGTTAGACGTCACATAGGGCTCGCAAAGTAGTTCGCCAATATTTCCTGTCTTCGGCGAGTCTTTCAACCTCAACAAAGGATTTTATGCCTGTTAACTTGGCCTCTCTTAATAATGTTCTCTTCAGAGTTTCACGCGGTCTGCCCCTTTTTCTTCGGCCTGTTGTGTTCCACTTGATAGCTTGTTTTGGGATTAAAACCAATATTAGGAAAGAGATATCGGCCGTTCCAGCTGATATGACGAGCCACGCTGTGACGGGGAGGATAAACGGAGTCAAAGAATGTTCTCTTCTGAGGGGTGTGACATTCAAACCTTAAACATTGTTATGAACTCTTATGTCTTGGGTATGTTCCAGTATGTGTTCGTTCCAGTCCTAGACAGATGCGTTTAAAGTATGACACTCCCCCCCCTTTTCCCTCATTTAAAAAGAAATTCTTAAGCATATACATATATCTGCTAACAAATAACATTTTTAGGAAATGAAGAAAGAAAAAAAAATACACAGACTTGTCTGGCATGGACAATTGCTGCGTCCCTCCCATAATGGCGAAATAGTAAGAATGCTCTGGCTCCTGAGTGAAAGTGCTATTGATTTTAGAATTTAATTATGTTTACTGGCTGAGTGAAATTGTTGAGGATAGAGTGCTGGGTTATATGCCTGACCTGCAGAATATAGCCGTGCTGTGTGATAGAAAGTCAAGTGATCAGGCTGGGAGGAACGTATCTGAACATTTTCTATCTTAATGTGATTATAATGAAACTTGCCGTCCTTTTTTTTTTAGCTTTTATTTATGTTTGTTGGGTAGTTTTGTATATATAAATTTTTACTAAGCATATTAGCATGCTCTACTTGACAAAAACCGTATTGCTTTTAGGGAGGCTGTGAGAGGGTCAGCGTTCTGGAAAGCACATGTCACATGGTTGAATGAATTAGCATATTGTAATGCTTCAATCATTCCTATATTTTCACCACTAGAAAGCTAAATAGCAACTCTTGTTGGTCATTATCAATGTGATACGTTAACCAAAAGTTTCCGAGCGTTATATATATATATATATATATATATATATATATATATATATATATATATATATATATATATATATATATAATGTGTATGCTGGACAAATTAGTCCTGCAGTTATCAGAATATCGTGTTATTGGCAACTGTTAGGGGTGCATGTATTTGCGGAATTTTGGTCTTTGCAGCTTCTTGGAAATTCATCAGTTTAATTTAGCATTTATACTACCAGCAAATCTGTTTCGTGGTCCTCAGTTTTAATTTAGCATTTATACTACTAGCAAATCTGTTTCGTGGTCCTCAGTTGCCTGATAAACCAGTATAATGTCACACTTTTATACGAAGACTGTGCGGTTCATTATCCTTATTCATATCTCTCAGAACCCAAGCAGCAAAACATCTGACGGCAATTACCTCCACGTTTGTAAAACCACTTCCAATGTATTATTCCTTCTTCACGATGTATCGATTTCTTTACAAGTTCTGCCTAATTTTGTGCATTTAAGGCGCACA
Source organism: Achatina immaculata (assembly GCA_009760885.1). Taxonomy (NCBI): domain Eukaryota; kingdom Metazoa; phylum Mollusca; class Gastropoda; order Stylommatophora; family Achatinidae; genus Lissachatina; species Lissachatina immaculata. The sequence continues at coordinate 25,960,448 of CM019716.1, read as the reverse complement.
GATTTTATTCATTTCTTCATCAGAGCCTTCTATTTTTTATCTAGGCAGCATTTTTTAAAACGTTTTTGCTTATTTGTGTCAGTGCGTCCACCAGTTTCACAAATACGTCAGCATGTATCAGATACAACACGTCAAAATCATGATTTCTACACAACTGTCGACACTCTTCGTGAGTTAACAACCTTTCGCGTAAGTTTTATACAGCTCCATAATTAGCTGAGACGCCATCACTCAACATCACCCACAGGTTGTGCATAGTAAATAGTGAAAGGTGGATCAAATAATAAAACAACAGTATAACATTTGTCGTATAGACTCACAGTTCTCAACCCTTTTCAGACTACTGCAAACTTTGAAACTCAAATTTATACCACAGCATACCTATGTTCCATAAGAACAGCGAAGAGCAGAACCTCTATCTTAATGCACAGAAAACTAAATTGATGACAACTGACAAAACAAACAAGGCAGCTGAAATATATATCAATGACGAAAAATTGGAAGAAGTGGAGAGTTTTGAATATCTTGGATCACTACTAACTAATAATGGAGATACAATGAGGGAAATTAAAAGGAGGACATCTGTCGCTCTTCAGAAAGTAAAACAAATAAAGAAGCCGTGGAGAGGAGCAGACAGAACTACAAAAATAAGATTTTTAAAGGCATGCATCTTTCCCATCGCAACATATGCCTGTGAGACCTGGACACTTAACAAAACAGCTGAGAAACACATAAATGCCTTTGAGTGTAAATGCTACAGAAAGAGTTCTCCAAATATCGTGGACACAAAAAAGAACAAATATATCTATACTACAAGAACTTAGTATAGATATATTTGTTCTTTTTTGATGTGGTCAGTAAAAGGCAGCCAGGCGTGATACTGACCACATCACCCTCTAGTGTGCTGACAGGTCAAGGAAAATATGGGCACTAACACCATATCCCTATGTGCCTCTAAGGCATGACAGGGTTACCTTTACTTTTTTTTTACAAGAACTTAATATTGAAGAAGGCTGGCTAGTAAAGAGGATTAAAGAGAAAAAACTTAAATATTTTGGACACATTAAACATCATGATAATTTAGAGAAGACCGTACTGGAAGGATACATAATGGGAAAAAGAAAAAGAGGAAGACCAAGACGAAGATGGCTGCAAGACATCGTTGACGATCTGCAAATGGATGCAACAGCAGCAGGCCATCTTGCTCACAACCGAGAGGCCTACAGGAGTGCTGTTTGGGAGGCAAAGTTCCGCAAGGGACATGCAAATGAATGAATGAACCTATGTTCTTAGCACTGGACTTTTGTAATTAACACTAAATTTATAAGTATTTTATAGTTTACATTGCGTTGACTATATTCGGATTCTGTAACAGCGGAAACGCGTAGTAAAATAAGTAATAATAATAATCATAGACGCAATGGTCATGGAAACTATGTCTATACATTAATATATATTTGAGTTTTTCATCTGTTTGGTTCGTGGTTTTGTGTGTGTGTGTGTTTTTTTTTTAAAAATTCCGTTGCTTTTATGCAGATGTCTGTGTAAATAGTGCTGGCAGCATATAATAGCCTTCATAACACCATCTCTGCTTTCAAGACCTTTTCATGTCGTCCCATTAGAAAGACGGACTTTGTATTGTCCGTTAACTAGATGTACTCTGGAACCTCACGTCAGTCTCCAGGCAGAATTGTTACTCGCCTCTTGCTTGGCTCTTCTCCCCCCTGGATACGTTTAAGTGCTCTAAAGTCCCACACACATTACGGGTGGAAGAATAATCAGCAAAGATTATCAGGAATTTGCCGGCTCTGGTGCGGTCTTCTTTCATTGCAAGCAGCAAATCCTAACTGGGGAGCAATATTATTCTCATTAGCGGCCGACCTTGAGAATTCTGTCGTTGTACGTTGTATCTGTTTTCTCGGTTTTTTTTTTTTGTGTGGGTGTTATATATATATATATATATATATATATATTATATATATATATATATATATATATACACACACACACACACACACACACACATGAATTTCTACGGTTTTGTTAACCAAAACGAATCCTAAAACATCATCATCATCGTCCCTCCCTTGAGAGCACAGACCACGGATAAAGGCTCTCCAGTCATCCCTGTTCTTGGAATTATTCTCTGCTTCCTTCCTTGTGGATCCCTTGTCTCTGAGCACTATCATAATTTCTCTTCTTCCTCGTTTTCTATTTCCTTGAGGATTCCATGTCAGTGCCTGTCTTGTGTCGGGTTTCCTCAGAGTGTGGCCAATCCACCTCCTCTTCCTAGACATTATTTATAGGTTCATAGGTTCTTGTCCTGCCCTTTCCTGGACCTCCTTCTTCCTGTTCTTGTCCTGGCATTTAATGTTTAAAATCCTCCTCAGCCAGTAGTTCATGAATGTTTGTATCCTCTGTTGTATTGTTTTGGTCATAAACCAGTAAATATTACCATAAACCAATAAAATAAAATAATTGTATTATTTAAGTACACGTTTATGAAAATAAAACTTCATGTGTGCATATATGAAAAAAAAAATAATACGATGGCTATTTCTAGATTGACTGGCGTTTAAAAGAAAAGTAAAAAAAAAAAAAAAAATAGAAAAAAACATGTTTGTTACATACATAACTTCCATATGTAACTGCATTACTTTTCTATGTAATCTTGTGCCGTGAACCAGCTTTTGCAATCCCTCATCAGAGAGCGGCGACAACAGGAATCCAACAAGTTGTTTACTCCATTCATGAGGTCCCCGTTGGTTCAGAAGCCCTGCTTAGCCAGCCAGACCATCATCTTGTTGAAGAGACACATGCCTCGTCCCCAGTCACGAGACTTAGTCGAGAAATTCTCCCTCTCTTCTTCCTGTTAGTGTAGAAGCCGACGTGAAATCTGAGCCCATTCATTTTTTAGTGAACATCAATCAGTTGTTTTGATACCTACAGTGCACAGAATTTGTGATAACCCAGTCTCTCTGTTGCAACTGAAAATTGACTAGTCCTCGAAATTTGAACAGAAAGTTCACCAGGAAGCTCAGAAATCGTGAAACGACGTTTTTCACGCACGACTTGGTCAACTGCTTGAACTAGTTGATCTGAATTTTCTACAACAATCCCTGACGAAAGGGGTCATTTATGGGCCGCTAACCGTTTCTCGTTCAGCTCGAGTGCATCTTCGAGGGCCCCCCCCCCACCCTCATACATTGTTTGAATAACATGGTCATTTAGTGAACGCAGTAATCCTTTCAGTGCTGAGTTAACAGAAGACACTGAATAAAACACAATTTAGATAAAAGTTACCTACCAGTCATTAAAAAGCAAGACTGAAGTCGAGACTGAGGAACTCTTGTGATGGTGGAAGATACACAAAGAAAATGTCGGGAGATGTTGAAAATAACGAGTGAGAAAAGTGTGGGAAGCTGGAAGGAAGATTTTTTTTTTTAGGTGGGAATGCGGAGATAGAAAGATCCAACATATTAGGGAGAAAGGAGGCGAGAGAATGGTACAGAAAAAGAGCAGAGTAGTTGTTACTTCTATAAGAAGAGAGTCTCATGACCAGCTCACACACAGTGCATTGTTTTCTCGTGAGCTAAAACCGATTGCTCGCCCTCTTGGAGTCCAGAGTTTATTCTCCTAGTTTAAAATATCTTACTGTTTTCCATTCTCTCGTGTCTAAGGTGCTCGTGATTTTGAAGTGCTAAACTTTCAGTGTTCTGCTCTGTTACTTTCTTTTATTCTTGTGTTTCCCCCTTGTTTGTCAGATTTTTCCCGCGAAGGAAATAATCACATGAGTCACATCAGCAGCAGTCGTTCTGCAGTCTTAATCAGTAAGTAATCTTTCGCTGCCAACTTTTTGTTTCGCGTGACCCTTATTTTGTTTACTGATTTTACCAGGCTGTTTCAGTCTGCCGCTTTTTTCTACTACATGTATGTGTATTTTGACCTCTGTCTCCATTTCTTAATTTCACGTCATCGTGTCCTCTTTGTTTTTATTAATTAAATTCACAAACCTGTGTCTGTAAATCTTTGTTTTTAAGAGTGAGTCTGTTTCATGTACCTCCTGCAGTATATGTCTGTTTGTTTCTAGTACCACTTGCAAAAAAAAAAAAAGATAAAAATGGAAATAGAAGATGAACAGTTTGGATTTGTTGAAGGAAAGGGAACACACAGTACCATTTATGCTTTACGAACACTAACAGAAAGAGCTTTAGAAGTACAGAAAGATCTCTGCTTATGCTTCATTGATTACACCAAGGCATTCCACAAGGTGAAACATAATGAAATTATTGAAATGCTTGAAGACATCAATACAGGCGGCAAAGACCTGAGGATTGCAAAACATCTATATTGGCAGCAAGAAGCAGCAGTTCGAGTTGAAAATAGAACTGGAAGATATCAACCGATAAAACAAGGGGTGGGACAAGGATGTGTACATCTCCAGACTTTTTTTTCTCTGTACAGCGAGAATATTCTAAGAATGATCATCACAGAACCAAGCATAAAAATTGGAGGATACAATATTAACAACCTTCGGTATGCTGACGACACAGTACTGATAGCTGAGAACCAACAAGACCTGCAAAATCTCTTGGATAAAGTCGCCAAAGTGAACAGAAAGGCCTTATTTTGAACATCAAAAAGACAGAGACAATGGTTATATCTAAGAAACAGAATCCACCACCATGTAGTATAAAATTAAATGGAACTATTCTAAAGCAGGTGCAGAAATTCAAATACCTTGGAGCAGTAATAACTTCAGATGGGAAATGCAGAACAGAAATTAGGAGCAGAATAGGCCAAGCAAAGACTGCATTTCAGAGAATGAGAAACATATTAACTAACACATCCTTATCAATGAATGTTAGAAAACGAGTCCTAAAATACTATATTGAACCTATCTTGTTATATGGAAGTGAATCATGGATAATAGGCAAGTCTGCACAAAAATCGTAAGCAGCAGAAATGTTGTTTATTAGAAGAATGTTGCGAATCCCCTGGACAGCAAAAATAACTAATGAAGAATGTATGAGAAGAGCTGGAGATACAAAAAACCTTGTCAAAAAGATAAGAGAGAGACAATATACTTTCATAGGTCATGCAATGAGAAGAGAGGGCATTGAAAATATTATAAGAACAGGAAAAATAGAAGGAAGAAGATTAAGAGGAAGACCAAGAGAAATGATACTGGACAGTCTGACGGGATGGTGTAAGAGGAGATCACCAACTGAGCTGATGGCCTGCATGAAGGATCGGGTACTCTGGAGAAGCATAATAGCCAACGCCAGTCGGACGGCACTTGATGATGATGATGATCACTTGCAGTATCTGTCTGTTTCATGTACCTCTTGCAGTATCTGTCTGTCTGTTTCATGTACCTCTTGCCGTATCTGTCTGTTTCATGTACCTCTTGCCGTATCTGTCTGTTTCATGTACCTCTTGCCGTATCTGTCTGTTTCATGTACCTCTTGCCGTATCTGTCTGTTTACATCATATACCTCCTGCAGCATTTGGCTGTTTGTTTCATTTTCCTCTTGCTGTATCTGTCTGTCTGCTTCATATACCCCTTGCAATATCTGTTTGTTTCATGTGCCTCTTGTCGTATCTGTTTGTGTCATGCACCTCTTACAGTATGTTTCGTGTATCTCTTGTTGTATTTGTTTCATGTATCTCTTGCCGTATATTGTCTGTTTCATATACCTCTTGCAGCATCTGTCTGTCTCGTGTTTCTCTTGCAATGTCTGTTTGCTTTACGTACCTCCTGCAGTATGTGATTGTATCTTCCATGTATCTCTAGTGTCTGTCTGTTTCATGTATCCTTTGCAGTATCTGTCGGTTCTGTTTTATTTCTTGCAGCATCTGTCTGCAAGTTTTGTGCACATTTACACTCTCTTCGTTATTTCTGTTTGCTCATGTTCAGATGGCGTGATTGTACTTGGTTCTGTTTATTGTTTAACTTGTTAAAATCTCGTGTTTTGTCTTGATGGGATTGTAACAACTCGTGTCCAGCTGATGAGAATTCATGACATTGGGTCCTGTACAAATAAAGCCACGTCTGAAACAGAAATAAAACCTTCTCTGGTGCATTTGCAACAGTTTTTTTTCCTTACTGATCTTTTATGGTGTCTACGCTTAAGTGCGTCATGTTTCTTGAATTATTAATAATATTATTGTTAAATGTTAGGTAATATGGTATTTGGCGTATTCGCCTGTTACTTCCTCTAACACAACGCTTGCAGGATGGCTGCTTGCCCTTGCATATCTGAATTTTAGATCCAGAGGAAAAGCCATAACCTTAAAATAACTGCGTTTCAGATATTTAAGTGAAGTAGATATGGAGGCAACTAGGGTTTGTTTCTTGGTGATAGATGAAGTTTATTAAAGATCCAACGTCATGCTTCATGACCACTTACAAGACGGAGAAAAGAGGGCCTTATCATTAAAATGATTACAAAGCAACCATACGAGGAAGTGGAGATGATAAATCAAATGATTAGATACTTAATGTGAGGGATCTTTGCCTTTCTGACCACTATATTATCTACACTGATGTATTAGTCAGTGTACTCGCAATCTATAGTTGGCGCTGATTAAAGGAGACCAGAAGTATGTCTCTCCAGCGCGTTGGTTTTTTTTATGTATTCCATAAATGATCTTCATGTTCTTTAATGCTGGTAACTGTCGTTCTTTCTTCGGCTTCTGTGTACTATCGTTTCAGAAATTCGTATGTCGAAAAAAAAAAGAGCCAGTCTTTTGTCTTGGTACGAAATTTGTAAATAACTTCAGTGAAAATGTCCAGAATAAACATACACTATTATTTATGACTCACATTCACAGCCTAAAGGTTCAGCTGCAAAATAACTCTTTAACTTGGTGCATTGCTAATTTTACAGGCTTTATATAGTACCTTATTAAGGAGCGCACAGAAATTTTTAAAAAAATCAAAATAATATGTTGGACTGAGCTGAGGGTTATTATACTTCCCTGTCCATACCCACAAATGAGAGAAATGATTATTAAAGGTTTTAAGACGTAAATCACGCATATGATTGAAAGATCAGACAGGTAAAAACAGATACCTCCAACCTTTTTTCCTACCTACCTGTCATATTGAGAGAAGATAATGAACGGCTGTTTTAATTATTCCACGTTAAAAATCGAAATCCAGGGACAGCCATTGTACAGGTTTGTGAAAAATGAATGTATGTTATCTTTTGTATGTCGTGTCTTCCTGCACTGAGTATAATTTCGTGAAGTAAGTAAGGATATGAATTTTATATTCCCCCCCCCCCCCCCCCCCTCCTCTCACATATTCAGCACTGGTCGCATGATTAAGTTTATTTAGTCAAACACTTTCACATACACTGTAGCTTTCTTACTCGGCCTAGCAGTTACTGTTAGAAGGGTCGTACCGTTTATTTCAGTGGGTAAAGGCGGGGGGGGGGGGAGTCGAAGATCAAGGCATTAAGAGAAGAGAAAGTGGTTATCACTTCTAATGACACAGTAAGTCGTGTAGCTTCTTCATTCCATATTGGTAGAGTATCCAATGAAGGTAGGAGCAGAAGAACTAACCAAATACAGAAGTGTCCATCAGATGTCAGCGGCCATGAAACGGGGCGGATTGCCTTGATTAAGAAATATTTATAGGTGGGAGACTAGGAGAGAATCGATGAAGGGCCTAGTGTTATAGACAGATAAGCAAGGATGAGAAAACGACTTTTAAAAATGTTTCATGCCAGGGAAAAAAATATAGGACAGTGACAGGAGAGTAGGAAGATCTTGTTCCTTAGTTCTTGTTGAAAAACTACGTATATATCTCTAGCATTCTCGGCACATTGTAATACATATATAGAGAATCTGTTTTGTTGCAGTTGCTGGGAGATGGCAGAGACCAGTACTCTTGCGGTGGTATCCAGCTCTTGTGTTTCTTTTCGTTTTTTATAGCTAACGAAGTAGCGATCGTGAAAGAAGGGGAGAGCAGTTTGCAGAGGCTTGCTTCATCTTCTGGAAGGTGCTTCTTGGTAGGACTTTACATCGTGCGGGACATGTCCATCCCCGTTAGCCCAGCTGAAGAAAAGCATAAGCCTGTTGGAGCAATACAAATAAACAAGATGAAGACTTCGCTAGACCTGCTTTTGTTTGTTTGTTTGTTTGTTTGTCCCATGGGGGAGAGACTCATGATGTGCTGACATAGTGTATTATTTCGTCCTCCTTTACGACGTCTAATCTGATTCGAATGTAGTAGACTAACTAATTCTGTTTCTGTATAAGGCGCATACATATTTAACAATGTATTACAGGCATTAGAGTGCCCAGCGCTTTGTATTTCACTTTGATTTATGCCCCAAACGGGGGGGGGGGGTGTGAAATACGTGGAGTAAGAATATGCTGCAAGCTGCACTGTGGATGTCTTCACGTTCTGATCTTTACAGTGAGTACCTGAGTGTAAAAATGATCGCGAGAGCAGCTGTGGGTGCGTAACATGTCAGAATCATTGCACAATTACGTGTAAATACATTTTAATGCTAAAAATAGCATGTCGGTCTGAGATGCCACAGAAGTAAATATATGAAGTTAGTCTGAAGGGCTGATATATGACATTTTATGTGTCAGTTGAGAAAGATCAAATCGGAATGACATAAATATTTTTAAAACATGAAGTGTCAACGTTAATAACAGTCATGGGTAGAAGTATTTTTCTGTACAAGTCGATACATTTTCTCTGTAGATTGATTCCATCGATTTTCCATTTTCTTTGAGAAACTACCGATTTCTTTCAGCCAAAGGCATTGTCCTTTTAGTGTACAATAACAAGCAATGTTTTTCTTAATATGATTTCCCCCCTAAGTGTATGCAGTGTCTGCCTGTATAACCTTGGAGATCAGTAGATGGAAAATATGTATAACAGTTTTTTTCCGTTTATTTCTGTAAAGAAATGCATGCGAATTTTTTTTTTTTATTTAGCATTTTCTTTTTACGTCAGCTCGAAAAATATTTTATAAAAGAAAACAGAAAACACAGGATAACATGGTGAATCTTTCACACAAAGACCGGTTCATCGATTCTGTACACCAGTCGTCTCTAATACAAATGATGACTAAATCTAAACATTGAAGAATCTTCAGCAGTTTTCGGTGTGTTTCCTGTACCCAGATAATGACTGTTGTAGTATGGTTCCCGCTGCCCCACACGCGAAGTGACACCGACAATTTACCCAGAGCGCTCGCTTTGAGTTTACATTGCTAAACATAACCAGCCAGTGGTAACCAGTCACTTCTTTCAGTTATTTTCGAGCTCTGATCAGACTAATTTATTTCTACCTTACACACTTTTTAGGGGGAAACTTATCATATTAATACAGGTATAGAAAAGCTCAAAGGAGCAGCATAATAATTAAATGTATAGCTTTACTATTTATAAACATAAGGTTATAAGACCTTGTGAGTTTGCTCCTGTCCCACGGAACAAATTTCAGACTTTCGTCCTCTTGTGATTAGTCTACCTACGTATCTGAAGAACAGAAACCACGCTCTCATTACTCTTGCCTTCTTTCTTAGCTACACTAACCATATATCTTCACTCTGGATGTAGTTTCCTTGTACACGCCCACCCCTCATGGCCAGGAACTTCAAGCTGTTGCGTTCTTTCTGAACGAAAGACATCATCCTCCTCCTTCTACTTCCACTACTCTACACCTTACACGACTTGTGCTGGTACTCAACACGCTTGAGTTCACTGGCTCATATTTCGAACAGATCAGCGATATGGCTATGGGCATAAAAATTCATTTTTATTGTTTTCAGAGAATATTTCCCAGTAGCTTTTGACTACGTTAAATGAATGTAATCTAGAAGACTTTTCCGTTTAATTTGAGTATTTTGGGATACATTAAGTTGTAAATAAGCATATGTGTCTAGTTTTTGGATGGATGCTGCGGCATGCAGCAGAGCATATATGGGGTTGTCCCTTCTGCAGTGAAACCGGAGTCTGAATTTTGAACCTTTGATATCTCACGGGTTTTAATTATTTAGAAGAATGTGCCTGAATAGGTTTCGATGTTTAAAATGAAGTGGTCTTGTAAGTCTATCTTTTAAATGAATGTGACTAGCTTTCTGTTCTTGTTCGAAGTAAACTTGTCTGATCATGTTACGCTGCTTAGATAAGTGTCTGGACTGATCTTTATTTTTATTGACACATATTTTTGCGTCCCTCCAAGATTCTGTTGAATAGGGGAGTATCATATCTAACGATGGCTGAATGGCATCGTTTTGCAGGAAACTGATTCTACCAGTATACGAATTCAAAGACTTTGGCGACAGTAAGATAGAAAATCACGTCGTTTTGTCAGTTATCTTAGACCCTTTCAGCCTCCTTTCTTTCAGTGTGACTATAATTTCCTTTTTTTTTAAAAATAACGCAACACCTGTGCTGGAGTTTGTTTGTGTATATACGTATGCATGGAAACGTACACATGCGCTCATTTCCTTGCAATTTGTGTGTCTGTTTCAGCAGACGTACTTTCAGCTTAATAATTCCTTATTCATGCATTCTCTCGCTCGTTATTGTTTGCGAAAATTGTCGAGAATAACAAATTATCCATTTGAAAGAATACACAGAGTGAAAGGTTTCGATCGGGGACCCCAGTCGGTGTAATGTATCGTGTCCATTTAGTTGACTTCTTAGGATTTTTGGAAGTAACCCTTTGCGTGAAATGTTGCTTCTAAGAAACACTGTACAGGCATCTGTAAGCTTAGGTAAGAAAAGTACTGTATAACAAGTGGAAAGGAAGATGATAGAAGACTGAGTCTTTGTAGAACATTATCTTTCTCTCTCTCTCTCTCTCTCACACACACAAATGAGACAATGTTCTACAATGACCCAGTCTTCTAAGATCTTTCCTTTCCGCTTGTTTCACTCACTCACTCACTCACTCACTCACTCACCCACCCACCCACATAAATGTCATGTGTTATATTTCCAGCCTGTGTGGATGATTAAAAAATTCAATCACTGATATAATTTTAAAGAGTTTTTTTTCCCATATTTGAAAATGTCATCTCCAGACGAGTCAGTGATGGAATTGTTACACCGAGTTTCCTGTAGTCTCGCTTACACGTGGAATTTTTTTTTTCATTGTCTGGCGCCGCCGCCCCCCCCCCCTCCCCGCCCTTTCCATTATCAGCATTTCCTTGGTATTATAGAATCACATTTTTCTTGGGTTTTTCCCTTGTGTTTTCCTTATAAGCCGTCTATTCCACTGATTAATATAGTCATTTCCCCCTCTATAGTGTCAGCTGTATAATTCATAGGTCTCTGCTTTCTTTAAAAATAATTTTGCCAGGGTTAATCCATCTCATCAGGATAACCCGAGCTAGTTGGTCTTCAAGATATCGTTGTTACATTTATATCCTTGGGTTCACTCGAGGTTGTTGTTTGTCGTCAAGATACCTCGTACCAATGTTAATTACATTTATGACCCGAACTATTTTCTTACCTTCAAGATATCGTTGTTAGTTACATCCGAACTAGTTTGCTTGCCTTCAAGACATCATTGTTAGTTACAATTATGACCGTGGGTTAACCTGAACTAGTTGCTTGCCTTCAAGATATAGTTCTTAGTTAGATTTGGACCATTTGTTAACCTGAACTAGTTGCTTGCATTCAAGATATCGTTGTTTAGTTGCATTTATGACCGTGGGTTAACCCGAACTAGGTGCTTGCCTTCAAGACATCATTGTTAGTTACATTTGTCACCGTGGGAAGTATATAATGTTGGGAAATGATCACTTATATTACATTTCGTTTGCCCAGACGAATCGGTAAGGAGCAGAATTACATAAGAGAAAGTGCATTCGATAGAACGATCCTGGCGGTTTCTACAAACAGCTGACATATACCGCCTCAGAATAATGTTCTAAGCATTTTCCTCACTTTCTGGTTTTCTCAAGGCCTATATTTGCTTGTATGAGTACAGAATTTTCATTTTTAAGACTCTAAATGCACCAGAGAACAACAGTGACACACAAACATTTTTGTCATAAAATAATCACCGCCATGAACTTTTACCGGGAATGATGTATATGATGCCTGTTTTTGATATTTGCATTAGTTTAAATTATGAACTTCTGACAACAGAACACACTCATACGATTGTACTTATTTTACTTTTCATTTTTTAAAAGGCCATTTAGACGGTCTCATTGTAGGTTAACCTTTAAAATTTTCATACAATACATAGGTTCATTCTCTGGTTAATCTACCAAAGCTCTTTTAGTCTCAGATAATCATTAATATGAAACAAGAGGACTGCAGTGTAACCTGAGTTCATTACACCGATGGACTGGCTAATCTGATTTTCAGTGCTGTCTGATGTCTCTGTTTCGTATAATCTGCGATCTGTTCCATTAGGTAAATAGAATCGTCAGCACTAAATATGTTAAGACCACATTTAGTTTTTTTAAAAAATCCTTGTGGTCTCTTTTCAGGCATTTACTTAATTGAATGTGATCTCGTACTGTAAATTTTTTTATCTAAGTAATCGGTGCATTCAGAAGTTTTTAAAATCGAGTTTACGTAAGGCAATGAAAAAGCAAAAAAACAGGTTCTTTGTTTCGTGGATTTTGTTTTTAAAGAAATAGCTTGCAGGTCACGATCGCGAACATGTAAACAGAAAAAAAATGTGTGGACGAATTTAGACGGTGATTGGTGGGAAAATTAATGGACACAGCAAAATTTGTATTTACTTATTCTGGAAGCTATTAGAAACAAATTGTTTGGTCTTTCGGTCGTTGATGTTGGTTCTGTTTTAATCATAGCAGTAGTAGAAGCCAAACCGCTCTGGTACACTTGATTTCGCAGTACACATAGAAGTTGATGAAGGGCCCATGCCTTCTCAGATTATTTGCCTCTTCTGTCTTATCATTAACGTCACCACGACGGGGTTCACATTTCTACATTCTTCGCCAGGCTGTTGTGTGAAAATATCTTTCTACATAGAATCTAGTGTGAAATGAGACTGGTTTTTCATTGATAGAACTTACTGACATTGCCTAAACACCTGCATCTACGTCGCCACTAGCCTTGTAACAGAACCCCAGCTAAGAAATATAGAAGGTAAAGGAAGCTATACCCAAAGGATACGATGTTAGTGCCTGTATTTTCCTTTACCTGTCTGCATAACTAGAAGTGATATGGCCAGTATCACAACTGGCCGCCTTTCCTTCTCCGACTCCAGAAGTAGCCAGGTACTTTTTCTACATCTGGGATAGCGAACACGTACCGCCGGATTCGAGCTGCCAACCTTCGCCATGAGAGACTTCTCCACGCACCGGATGATCATGGGGTTCAAAAATCTAATATCAGAAACGCACTTACTGTCTGACTATACACGTTTCAAGACATCACCTCCTGAACATAACTCGTGCTTAGATGTACACTGGGATCATCATTCGAATCGACAAAGTGAATGCCAGCGCCTACACATTCGTCCTAGAATGAGCGTGTTTTATCACAGAAACCTAATCTTTCAAAGTTTCCAAGAAATTTAGGAGACATGAACATTGATGTCGTTGCTGACTGCGCTAAAATGAAACTTCGACCTTTTACTGTTTTGTGAGTTTCTGCTTCGAAAGCTTGAGTTTCTGAGGATCATCACATTGTCATAAGAAACTTCTGTAAATTGTTCACAACTTTTTGATATGTCTTCTTCTGTGCAGTTCTTTCTGCTGTATTGATTCAGCCCATAATAATTGACGCACATTAAGCATTCTTTATCAGAGTATGTACACATGCATATAAGTTCATCTGCTTATTACTTTATTAAAGAGAAGAAAACTGAGATCTGATATTATGCATACATCAGAATTAAAGTCCACAGTGTAGTTGTTATAAGCGCTATTTCTTCAACAGGTCGTAGGTGTGTCGTCCTCATGCATTTTTTTTCCTTTGTTCCGTTGTCTTTTGTAATATTCTGCGCTACATTTATAAAGCGGTGCTTGCAGTATTTATTGGAAATCATAGGAGGTCAGAATGTTAGAGTTTTTGTTTTTTTCCTTTGTTCCGTTGTCTTTTGTAGTATTCTGCGCTACATTTATAAAGCCGTGCTTGCAGTATTTGCAGGAAAATAAAGGAAGTCAGAATGTTTGAGTTTTTTTTTTTCACTGCCTTTTGTCACCTTTTCGACACAATTGATTTATGTATAATCACATGTCGCTGTATCGATTGTTCAATTTAGATATCCTAATTAAACTCTGTAAGACTACTCCTTTTCTTCTCTGCTGCTGATATCAGAACGATCGGACACCTTTCTGAAACTCACCAGTCCTCGATTACTGATCAATAACTCCCACTGCTTCCTCGGTTACGTGGCCTGTAATAGAATAAAACGGAGGGCCTTTCCGCACCAGAACTTGGGCCACATCCGGCCTGAACACGACTCTTAAGTTACAGTGTGTCGAGGACAGAGCTGACACCGGCCTTGACAGGGATGATGGGCCCAGGTGTAATGCTGGATTTCTGTTTCTGTGTGCGGATACGTTTTTGTGATGAGTAACTGAGAGATAAGAGCTCTTATGTGATGTGTGTGAGTGGGAAGGAAGATGATTCAGACAAAGATTTTAATGAGACCAGAATCAGCTCTGATACACAGAAAAGGACGACGAACTGACAGCTGCACTCAAAAAAGGTGAACATTTGAAACCACTGGGTTTGCAAAAATTGATGAACATGATTATCATATAGAACAGTTACGCAGATCTGGAGCTAAACAGAAGCAAGATAAAAAAAAAAGTAATATTATGAAATAGAGTAAATATACAGAAGTGCAATATCCATTCAGATGTGAAGAAACTGACGCAAGTACATAAATTCAGTCACGTCGGAACGTCAGTAGCTGATAGGAAGTGCACAAGTGAAGTCAAATCACGAATAGGAAAGGCAAAGGCAGTCTTATACGACGTGAAGAAAATATTAATATAGAAAAGATAATCTTTAAACATTAGGGAAGAAGTGTTATAATGCTTTTTAATGTTTATATTATTACTCTTGTCCTCAGGTTTAAATGTACTCTTTTTATTTGTTAGTATTTTCTTCATGTCATAAAACACTGGTTTTGCCGTACCTGCATTCAGTTGTTGCTGTTCCGAGGTAACTGAAAAGAGTATTACGATACTCTATAGTGCCACTGTAAGGAGGCGAAGAAGCTGTCCCGTTTTGGCAGTCAGCTGATTCGAAGGTTCAGAAACAGACACCGGCGTCATTGCATTCAGGATAGCCTGAATGATGCGTGCCACAGCATCCGTTCAAGACTGTGTTTGCTAATAGTTCCCATCAAGTGTTGGTGCTTTACGATTCGTTTTCTGCCACACAGTTCAGATTTCCTAGCAGCGCCCTTAATTTGTACTAGTTCCAGCAATCACTTCACGGTTACTTTGTTCCTCCATTCCCGCTCTTCATTTTCCTGCAAATTTTCCAATACGGCTTTGGCAATGTCACCCTTGCCAGTTGTCTGCCACTTATTTAGCATGTCCAGTAAGTCTGTCTACCACTTCATTGTCTTGTACTCCCGCATAACCTAGACAATAAAGCCACTTTAGGCACATCGCATTTGACTGGCTTAACAGATGAACCCATTCTTTTCGAAGCAAATTTTTTCTCAGTCTTACGAAGCATACTCATGAATCCGTCACAGTGACGCCATAAACTACATCATCTGTAACCACATGGCTTGAACTCGTTATTCAGATACATCTAACATGCTCCTTCTCCACAATCATAATCCCTCCCCACTAAGTTCCATTCCTTTCTCACTTGTTACACATAGCTTAGAACCTCTTCACAGCTTCACATTACAACCTCTCTACCCCAACTATAATCACATATTTCACCTTCTTCTTCTGCGTTCGAGGTTGTTGGTCACTTCAGATCCTGAGCCCGCAATCCTCTCCAGATCCTGATAGGAGCCCCAAGCTTGTGTCCTCTGGCCATGTCTCACGCCTCAGGTCTGTATGGTTTGGGCACACTTATAGGATATGTTCTTGAGTCTGGACTCCATTGCCATATGGATACTCGTCTGCGTGAGACATTTTGAGTTGTGCAGGTGGCTCAGTAGTTTGCAGTGGCCTGTCCTTAGACAAAAGAGGATGGTTTGCTGATGTCTTTGTAGTTGGTGTAATGGATCTGGTTCATTGTTGCATTTCAGTTTCTTTTTCCATTCAGATCTGCACTGGTTGCGGATTATGGTTTTCGCCTCTTGGTAGTTTACTGGATGATTGGTTTGATCTTGATTGCTGGCAGTTTTGGATAGGCTGTCAGCTCTTTCATTGCCATCTATTTCACAGTGGGATGGTACCCATTGTAGGGCCGCGGTTGTTGATA
Organism: Achatina immaculata; assembly: GCA_009760885.1. Taxonomy (NCBI): domain Eukaryota; kingdom Metazoa; phylum Mollusca; class Gastropoda; order Stylommatophora; family Achatinidae; genus Lissachatina; species Lissachatina immaculata. The sequence continues at coordinate 25,944,074 of CM019716.1, read as the reverse complement.
GTGTAAGGTGGTTTCCTGTATGTTTGCCTGTGGTTTCTTTATTATTTTTAGAGATTCCAGAAGTGCCTTGCAGTCTGTGAAGATGGCGGTTTTGTGTGGTGGGTGCTGATTTTCTGTTTTAAGTATTCTGAGGGCTTCAGGGAGGGCTGTTGTTTCTGTCCTGTAGTTGGAGGAAATCCTTCCCGTCGCGAAAGCCTTTTTTGGTTTGTCTCCCATCTGTGCATCTTATATAAACGCCCCCACCTCCATTTTTTTACTCATATTTCACCTTCTCCTGGCTAGATTACCATTATATCACTCATCCCGAGTCTCAAGTTAAATACTCTCTACACTCCATCATGCGCGTTTCTGACAAACTGCGTCGGACAAGCCACAGCTTCTTACAAGTTACAGCTAAGTGCTCTATTCATTTTATTTTATTATTTAAAACAAATTTTTTAAACTTAGCATTCATGTGAATTTATAACTCCTCTCTCTCTCTCTCTCCCCCTCTCTATATAATTCGTCCTGTATGTTTTTGTATGATTAAAGCTCACGCCGAAACGTTACAGCTGTGTGCTTGTTAAGTAATAAAGCTGTTCCTACTCTCTCTTCCCCCCCCCCCTTCAGCTTATACATTAAACTACATCATGTGCAACTAGCCATATCTGACACGCTAGCTTCAGGTTTTACGAACCTAGCTAACGGAGTAGAGATCGGCGTAATCGCCACGGCAGTAGAATCTGCTAAAAAGCATTGCTCACCTCCTGCTTGTCAATTCCGCTCAGGGGAGGAAATAAAAAATAGCCACGTAACAGGCTCCCAAGTCGGCAAGAAGGTGTGCCTCAATATCTTCACCGCATCGGCTGCAGAGAACACCAGCTTGCATTTCCAGCGAGCTAGAAGAAGTGCCAGTATTACTGTGCGGTCGTGAAACTTGGACAGTTTACCCATTACATGATAAAGAAATTGGAAACGTCTGCAGTATTGTTCCGTAAGAAGGAAGTAACAAATACTATGGGCAACCAGAAAAGCTAATGAAGAGATTTCAGGGGAAAGCAGCTGGTTAAAATTATCAGAAAAAGAGTAAAAATTTCTTGTACAAGTCACAAGAATACAAAAGTAGGGAACCGTCACTCAGTCAGTCATTTGCATGTCCCTCACGGAACTTTGCATCCCTGACAGCGTTTCTGTAGGTCTCTCGGTTGTAAGCAAGATGCCCTGCTGCTGATGCAACTTGAAAATTCAAGGGAAAAGGAAGATAAAGAAGGAAAAGAGAAAAAAAAATATCACAGAGGACAGATCATGTAAAATGGAAAAAGCAGTTGAACTGATGGAAAGCACCAGAAGCGTGATTGTAGGGCTTGTTCGGCCAGGCACGTAGTGAATGAACGGCTAAAATGTTGGTACAAGACAAAACATTTCAGCCTTCTCTCGTAACACGATATATTTCTGACGTCGACAGAGGCTTTAGCGAATTGGTTTCTTATAAGGAAATTTGTGTGTGTAAATTCTCAGCGGGAAAATAAGGAATGAGATGCAGTGTGTGAATGTTGTCGTATCGGAATTCATTCTTATGTACAGTAAAGCATTATATACATACACACACACATTAAGTATTATATACAAGGGTCATACCGAAAGGCGTGAGCAAACATTTTTTTAAAAAATCAGAATTTACAGATAGAGAAAATCTAAATCCTTAACTGCATCCTTTGCAGTTCGTGTAGAGGTCACATGACATCACCATCATGTGTCATGTGACCGCACGGAGCATAAACAAAATGGCGGGTGATGAAGTTTCGTTTCGTCAACGTGCTGTTGTTGAGTTCCTCGTTATAGAGGAAATCCCCGCTGCTGAAATTCACCAAAGACTTCAACTTGCTTATGGGGATCTGTGTATGGGTTCTAGCAGTGTTAGGAGGTGGGTGAAACATTTCAAAGATGAAAACACGAGCATCCAAGATATGCCTCACAGCGGTCGCCCCTGAACTGCCTCACTGGACGCAACGCGGAAAGGGTTGACGACATCATGAAGACAGATGTGTCACAGTATCTGAAATTGCTTTAAATCTTGGAATATGACATAATGCAGCACAGGAAATGATTGAAACCGTAGGCTATAGAAAAGTTTGTGCCAGCTGGGTTCCACATGAGAGAAGGTCCAGAAAGCATTGCGTGTGTTCCGTCGGTCAGTTGGAACGGAAATCTATTGGGAGGGTATTTTCAAACTTGCAGAGCGATGGGAAAAGTCTGGGCAGATAAATGGAGATTATGTTGAAAAGCGAAGAAAAGGATGCAGATCGAGGTGTTACATTTATATTTTCTCTGTCTATAGATTCTGATTTTTTAAAAATTTGCTCACGACTTTTCGGTATTACCCTCATATATATATATGTGAGTGTGTGTGTAATGTATACATGTATGTATATACATATATGTATGTGTGTGTTTATGTATGTATGTATGTATGTATGTATGTATATGTACGTGTGTTTATATGTGTATGTATATAATGTGTGTATGCATGTATATACTTGTATGTATGTGTATATATATATGTATGTATATATGTATGTGCATATATATTTGTATGTGTGTATGCATGCATATATATAAGGGATTTAATGTCACAGATATACAGTAATTTCAGTCTGTAGCACAGTCATTCTGCATTGAGGAAAGCGCACAGAGATACAGACCGTGTGAATGGATGTCGTTTATAGCAGCGCTGCAGAAAATGGACAAATCCAGGTCTTAAATTTGTCCAACTTCCCTGCATGGCTCAATAATGGTAGAATTTTGAAGAATCGAGAAGGAGCATGACATCTCTGAATCAACTTGCAACGTTACCGTTTTTTTTTTCTTACTCCAAATAATTACAGAACGAATTTGTGAATGGTGTACGGAAAAGAAGAAAGAATGGAGAGTGGAGGAGAAATAGTTGGGAGATGTAAATCAATAGTTGAATAATTGCGTGCGACTAATTAATGGGTTTTTCGACGAACCAACGAATATACGGATTTGAGGAAACAGAATATATGGTTCATGGAACTCGGCATTAGGAGTTCACTCACTAATACACCCAATATTGAACACAGTCCAGCGAGTTCTAGAACACCCAGGCTGTATACCATGCATCATTTACATGGGTAATTTTGCCCCGCCTTCGAACATCAAACCTCTCCCTTATTATCAGTTTGAATTTAGAGGCTTACACAGTAAATAAGAGTTTACAGTTAATAAGAAAATAACACGACATTCCCACTTGGAGCGTTACATTTGCTCATGATTTTGTATGGATGGAGCACTTAGCTGTGACTTGTAAATGGCTGTGTTCAGAAGTGCGCAATGGTGGAGTGTTTAAATGGAGACTTTTGATATGTGATAGCTGGGTCGTAAGGGGGAAGGGGGAAACCGTGGAAAAGGGAGGGGTGATACAATGGTAATCTAACCGGGAGAAGGTGGAATAGGTGATTGGAGTAGAGGTGTTATAATCTGATGCTGTAGGAGGTTCTGATCTATGTGCTACACGTGAGAAAGGAGTGGAACTTAGTGCAGAGGGAATATAGTTGTGGAAGAGGGGAATGTTAGGTGTAGCTGAATTGGGAATTCGAACTATGTGGTTCCAGTGACCCATATTCCTGAATGTAGCGGTTCTCAAACGCTAGGCGGCTTCTGTCATCAGCGTGACATTATTTAATGGCTGTTACCAGAAAATCAGATTTGCCTCCATGGTTGGGGCCATTGAAATTATTAGGGACTGGTTTCGAAGCATGTTGGGTGATATCAGACAGATGTTTCGGCATGCGGTCACCTAGTCTGAGACCAGTTCCACCAATATAAGTTATTCTCATATAATGGCATATATCATATTACGGGACTCGCATGTTAATCCCTCATAGAGTGAGAATAGTTTTTGGAAAAGTGATCGTTTTTATTTCCCAGACTACAGGGCAGGTAACAGCGAGGGCGGTTACAGTTTCTGGTGCCGAAATATGCAAGATTCCGCTTCAGGTGTCTATGGACGAGGATGTCCTTAAGATTTGGTTCCTGTTTGTATGCTAATATGGGTAGATCATAGAAGATGTCGCGAGTGTCGGGGTCGAGTTGGATTAGTAGCAGATGGCGATAAAGAATTTTCTTAACCATCTGACCAAGTAGATAAAACGAAAGTACTAATTTAATTCTGTCGGATGAGGTAGCGGGCTTTTATGAATGTCTCTTCGCGGCTGACTTTTTGCCTTTCTGAAAGACATTTTCTGGAGATTGGTGATGACGGAAAAATTCTAATAATTTGTTGGACTGATCCATAAAGTCCTAGGTTAAACTGACATATGGGGGTGAGGACGGATGAGTTGGGAGTATGGGATGGAGCTCTTATCAGCTTCAGGATGAGAGGAGGTGTAATGTATATACATGTGGCTGTCGGTGGGCTTGGAAAATACAGAGGTGATAAGACTGTCTGTGCCAGTAGATATTTTGATGCCTAAAAAAGTTGACGGACTTGTCAGAAATTTCGTAAGTGAATTTGATGTTCTCATTAAGCGAGTTGGCGAATTGAATAAAAACATTTTCTAGCTCGTCTTTCGGCTTACTGGTGACGCTAATACCATCATCAGTGTACCTTTTATAGAATTTTTTTTTACATAACATTCGTGTGAATTTCTACTTTTTACATAGCATTCATTGGGAATTTCTATTTTATCTCCTCTCTCCATTTCTTTGTGCTGCGTGGTTTTTGTATAATTAAGGTTGACACCGAAACGTCACAACAGTGTGCTCGTTAAGTAATAAAGTTGTTCCTACTTTTTTTCCTAGTTTATTCAGATATTAGCAGTTTCTTGAGGTGGTCACGAATTTTGATAAGCATCCCTTGTCAAGGCACGTTTCCGTCAATACTTCTTCGTCTTAATTGATCAAGCTAATTTTTTGTAGCAGAGTCCAGTCTTTTAGCTTTCGTTTCTTCTGTTTTCAAGTTTGACTCTTTATTTTCGCTCATCATGATCGTTCCGAAATTCTTCACACTGGCTGGTGTTTATCCTTTGATTATTCACCGTTTTATCTACCTCATGATCACTTTCACTAGAGGATATCAGTATACAACATATCTTTGAGATTGTTATCCACTCTTACATCATACCCAAGACCTCGTGTTCTTACGCTACTGAATGTTGTAGTCATGAATCGAGTCTTTCCATGACAACACGTTCTTTCTTCAGTTTAATGTTCATTTTATTTTATAGGGTCAGCGAAGATGGAAACTCTGTTTCCTCGTGTCTCAGATACTCGTATGTTTGTTGTGGCTATTTTAGGTCCATGTAAGGGAATTCTGAGCAAGCAGATCAGGTAAATCAGATCACATATTGAATATCCAAACAACACCACTGACAAGATTTCCATACGCACTGGAAAATACTGCAACAACTTTGATGCAGAAGTTAGGGAAATTATTGCTGCAGCTGAAAAGCTATCAGACTCCAGAATTGATACGTGCCCCTTAGTAATTCTCACAGATGCAAGATCAGTACTGGAAGCTCCTCAGTGCAACAAACTGCCAGACCTTAAGGATGCTTTGCCGAAAATTGACTTACAACACGGAGTCACCGTGCAGTGGACTCCCTCCCACTGTGGGATACCAGGCAATGAGAAAGCTGACCGTCTGGCCAAAGAGGGCACTGAAATGGAGCAGCTAGACATTACCAATCATCTATAATCAGAAGAAAAGCATGAAAGAAACCTACAGGAAGCCACAATCGCCACCACATGATGACTATCACAGAAAGGAACAAGTCACCATTTTCCGTCTCCGAACAGGAGACAGTCGACTCCGAAGTCATATGTATACAAAGTTTAAGGTTGGTACTACCACTCTTTGTACATGTGCCCAAGTTCCCCCAAACTGTGGAACATATCCTCCAGAACTGCACCAACTACGAGACACTGAGAAGTAATTACTGGCCTAGTGAAACCACTAAAGAAGATAAGCTCTACGGTTCCATACATGAATTACAAAAAAAAAATTTAAAAAAAAACAGTGAAATTTGTCCAAGAGACAGGACTGCAGATATATACAGACAGTGCGAACAAAGAAGAAGAAGAAGATAAATCAGATCTTGTCTTGAACGTTTATCTTCCGTCTTTCTTAGTTTGCCATTTGTGGTAAGTGCATTCTTTTCTATTCATATATAGACTTCTTCTGGGGGTGGGGGTAGGGGGGTAAAGACACTGTCCCATTAGGCAATTAGCAACCCATAGCTGATATGCTAGCGTCAGGGTTAGCGAACTATACCTGACCAAGACCCTGTCCCACCTCTCCGTTGGCACCCGCAGTAACAGGCCTAGCCTGGCTAATGGGACAGGGATCATCAGTTCCCCCATGGTGGTGGAGTCTGCTAAAGAAGTATTACACAACCCCTGGTTTTAGGTGCGCCCCGGGACTGAAAAAATAGCTGCCATAGCCCGCTCCCAAGCCGATATGATGTTGTCTCTCAACATCTTCACAGCATGGGCTGCCAAGTACAGAATTCTACAAAGAACAATGATGTCTGGAGAGTCAGTATCCGTGAGTAATGCTCATAAGGGAGTGAAAGGTGGTGTTACATAGTCGTGAGTGGGTGAAAAGTGATGTTACATAGTCGTGAGTGGATGGGGAATTATAATGTTGGATAGTGGATGATGGGAGTCTATATAAGAGAAGGTGAAATGGATGATTATGGTTGTGGTAGAGGATCCATAATCTGCCACAATCACAATCATCCATTTCAAAGAAATTCTCTGTAAATCTGGATATCTTGTAGTTAGATGACGCAATTTCGTCGGCTCCATTGCCTCTTTAGAGAGGATTTGCAAACAAATAACACACTGTGGCAGATTTTGATCATTTATTGATGGAAAGAAACTGTACTTAATATATTCCACATCATATTTTCGAGCGTATTTAGTTTTCTTACAAGTATTAACATTAACGTCGTCTCGATCACAGCCACTTTCGCTGCCACAATTATCAGTTTGTTTGCGCGAGGTCGAAGGCTTACGTTTCACAAATCGATCCATTTTAGCGCCTAAAGTTTTAAAGTTTAAACAGTGAAAAAAGACTATTCGAAAAGTCTTCACGATCACTACGTGGGTTACTGGTATCCGTTGATTAATCCAATACGGATTACACAAAGCACCAAGACCGAGTAGCGGCTCTCAAGCCACCGAAATATGATTTTAAAACTAAAACACAGTTGCTGAAAATTATATTTCGCTTCTGCTCTCTCGCACAATCTACGCCGACTGTTCTCTAAAATTGCATTGTAAAATTGCACGTTTCAGCAACACGGTCAGAAAGACGCCGGTGTCGCAGTTCAAAAGCGACGCTGTCTTTTTATGTACGTCACATTTCTGTTTGATGCTGGAAGAAACGCTGTCTGGACCATCCTTTCTCCAATAGCCACTGCGGACATACTAATAAAGCGACCTACAATTTTGCGGCTTGCATCCGTGCAGTCTGACGCTATACATTGCGTGAAAAATGCAGAATAATTTTTTTTGTATATCTACTTTGTTCTCTCATTTTATTTTGCAGCTTTGAGACTTCAGCGCGGTTTACAATACACCCTGTCACGGCCCATGGGTTGAGGAACACTGCATTAACATAAGGAAATATAACCCTCAACATTCTCGTTCCACGCACACAGTTGTGGCCTATATTACACGTAGATACGGAACATTTCGTGATGTATAGAGGACACTGACCTTCAGAAATTCTGTGCTTGAAAACAGACTACATGTTAGTTGCACATACATCGATACACGTAACATAGCGTGGTCAGTCAGCTAATAAAACGTCATCGTCTAAGTAACACTAAAGCATTACACTTGATATATTTTCAAGACGACTCCCCAACTTTATACATTCTTAGGAAGACTCGACAACTTTATAAATTCTTAGGAAGACTCGACAACTTTATAAATTCTTAAGAAGATTCGCCAACTTTATAAATTCTTAGGAAGACTCCCCAACTTTATAAATTCTTAGGAAGACTCGACAACTTTATAAATTCTTAGGAAGACTCGCCAACTTTATAAATTCTTAGGAAGACTCGCCAACTTTATAAATTCTTTGGAGGGCTCGCCAGCTTTACTCTCTCAGATCCTTACATGCCCTTACCATGGCGTCGTCACAAATCGCATATTCTCTCAACTCAGTCAGTTCTCTCTTCCCCCAGCCACCCTCCCACGTCCTTTCACACATCCATCGTACCCATAACAACGCTGCTCACCTTCTCCCTCATCCCCGTCATCATTCCTTCCTATGTTTATGGCGACTTCTTTTAGGCCCAGACTTATCTTCATGTTCACAGCTACCAGACCAGACAAGATGTAAGCATCACATAGCGTGCCACTCCCCCGTATCCTGTGCATGGTCAGTATGCTAAAGAACCGAATAAACGTGACTCCCAGTACAAACCCACCACGGATCCTGACATTACAACCATAGAAAATTATAAGTCGTGAGGGACACCTGTGTGTTCCCACATCACTGCCCATCCTTCGTCCCAGACAAAGCTTCTAGGTCTCGCGGGGCAAGTGTCATATTCACAACTTCAGTGTTACGCTCTCCTTCGACATTTATGCCGTTCTCTTGGTTTCCTTCAGCTGGTGGTCAGTCCCAATTAACAAATGATTTCGAAGCATTCCCAACCGAACTAACCACTAATTCCTTGTTTTAAAAAAGGCAGACACAACTTCACAGTCATCTACACAGACGGTTCTAATGTTTGGGTCGCTCTTCCCTTGACAACTGTCTGCCCAAAAGACGCTCGAGGCAGCTGCGACCTTCCCTTGTCTAAACCTTGTATTACTTAAAAACACTAGTTTTGTTCAGTAATAACTTCCTACTTTAACCGCTTTTCTCCTGCATATACTTTTCTCTCAGTTTACTACGCTGGAATGCCTCCTACAATGCCCAGCAAAGATTGTGACTTCTGGTGCTTGTCACGAGTGCGGATGTTTTAAACAGTGAGCCGTATCATGGTTTCTCATTGAATGCATCATTGCTGTCTCTTTCTCTCTCTCTCTCTCTCTCTCTCTCTCTCTCTCTCTCTCTGTGTGTGTGTGTGTGTGCAATAGATGATTCCACATTGTTAGTGTCACGGGGTCGAGAACCCTTTTTCAGGGGAAGGTACCTAAATTGGCAGATTTTAAACAAAAATGTCTGCATGCCACTAAGAATTTTACTGTGAAGTGTCGGGGTTTTTTTTTCGAGTGCTCAAAAACATGACTAAACATTCTTCAGTGTTCCATCCCAGATCTATGGCAAGGAAGCAGTTCAGATTTCACCCAACTCTTGTGATCTTTCAACATTCGCTAATATCTTGGTGTAATATAGATCAACGTAGTGCGGAACTGCTTTCTGAGATCGATAAAATCAGCTAAGAGGGTCATTCCATATATTCTATATCTTTCCTGAAGCTAAATGCTATTACCAGACCACTGGTTGTTTGCCTGTCTCTAATGCTGCACTGAGAAGACCCTGTTTTATCAAATTCTCCAGGTGGTTCAGGATAACTCTTGTGATGGCTTCTATTGATTGAGAGAATGCCTGTGTCATTGCTGCAATCGCCATTAACTCTTTTATTTTTTAAACCACTTCTTCAGCACTGGACAAAGAAGTTATGGAATTGTGACAGAAGAACATGGTCTCTTTCAGCACTTTTCCCCCCTAATGTCTTTACTCCATCGGCGAGTTCCTGTTTGGTGGATTCGTCTTTTAATTCAGCCACAACATGGTTTTGTGGTTCTGTATGAAGTTTTAGATTTGCTGGGGTTTTTTTTTTCTGTGGAGTAAAGCTTCAGGTAATGTTCAGTCCACCTCGCAAGTTTCTTGTTTCTGTCTGTAGTAAGTTCACCTTCCTCATAATGTGTGAAATCTGTACTAGCGATATTTTATGTTTGTTTGTGCGATCTCCCTCTAACTGCGAGCTGTTGTTCTTCGCAGCCGATGCTGTAGTGGTGTTCAGGCACAGCATCGTATCGGCGTGGGAGCGTGTTATGGCATCTATTGTTTCAGTCCCGGAGTACAGCTAAAAAGCAGAAGGTGAGCACCACCATGGGGACTATGAAGATCCCTGCCCCGTTAGTCAGGCTAGGCCTGTTACTAGGGGTACCACGGTACGGTGGGACAGGGTCTTGGTCAGCTATAGTTCGCTAATCCTGACGCTGGCATATCAGCTATGGGTCGCTGATTGCCTCGTCGGACAGTCAATCACCAAGGAACTGCGAAATCGGTATTTTATGTATATATGTATCGTTTTAGGGCGTCTGAATGGCGAAGTGGTTAGTGCAGTAGTCTCTCATGGCAAAGATCAGAGATTCGAATCCGGGCGGAGGCGCCCCAGTCACTCCGCTGTAGATATGAGTACCCGACTTCTTTTAGAGTTGGGGAAGGAAAGACGGTCACATAACCCTATAGTGTGCCGACAGGTCAAGGAAAATATGGGCGCTAACACCCATGTGCCTCTAAGGCATAACAGGGTCAACTTTGCCTGTATCGTTTGGACATTACTCATGGAAGTGACGTTATGGATTGTCCAACATAGGATGGACCAGCGTGTACTGCATTTGTATTCACTAGGGGTTCATGTGGTCATTAGAATTCCGTTGGCGGATTTTTAAAAAATCTGCGAGGGTTTTTTTTTCTTCTTTTCGACATGCTTGCTTCATTGTGATTCATGACCTTCATTTAGGCGCAGAATCACATCGCTGTGAAAGATTGTTGTGCTGATAACGACCTGACTTTCAATGGAATCAGTGTAGTTTCTGCGGTCAGTTCTGACGATCATTAATGTAAATACACTGAGGAAAATTAAAAGGAGGACATCTGTCGCTGTTCAGAAAGTAAAACAACTAAAGAATCTGTGGAGAGGAACAGACAGAACTACAAAAATAAGATTTTTAAGGGCATGCATCTTTCCCATCGCAACATATGCCTGTGAGACCTGGGCACTTAACAAAACAGCTAAGAAACACATAAATGCCTTTGAATGTAAATGCTACAGAAGAGTTCTTCAAATATCATGGATACAAAAAAGGAAAAAATATTTCCATACTACAAGCTAGCAACATGCATGACCCCATTGCCTCTTACACCGTGCCGTTTGAATTCTCGTGATGTCTTTTAAGCATGTGGGGGAAAAAAAACTGTAGATCCATGGAGGCCACCTTGTACCAGGACCCCTTACCTGGAAGCTGTTTGTGATGCTGAAATTATCTCCAGTTGTGTGTTCTCAAGAGAGGCAAAGTTTCCTATCTTTTCTATACTTTTTGTTTATTTTCCAAGTCACCCTTGCCAATTAGGTTATGAGAGTTCGGGTGCTCGATGCCAAGTACATTTTCTAACACCCATTTCTGACAGTTCTGATCTAGTTCACAGGAACTGCAGTTAACTTAAATAGAGGTAAAGCGAGTGACGATTTCGTTCTTGCTCTTAAATAAAAAGTGCAGGCTTTCTACCTTTCCGTAACAATCTTTTTATCTCATTGCCTAGAAATACAAGGTTTCTTGTCGGTATGAATGCTCAGCCAAGGTTTCAAAATATCTTTAGCAGACTCGCTATTACAGTCTGGAAACCGGTTTTCCAGCAGTTTTAACAAGAAAGATCATAGAAACGTAAAATGTTGCATACTAAAATAAGTTTAAATACGTGAACGTTATTGAAGCTGTCGCAAACAGATACAGTGTAATTTTGTTTTTAATTGGCGCTTTTGTAGTCTCGTTAAAGCCATATTGTGACCCGCGTAAGTAAACTACGTACCACATCTACATCCAGAAGAAGAAGAAGGAAGAAGAAGGAAGGAAATATTGCCAGACTACATCTTTGTTTAGCCCTTAGTGACCGCTACTCAAGTGATTGTGACCCTCTGATGTGGAAATGAAGGACAGAGCAGTGATCCTTTTCCTTTGATTAGTTCAAATTCCTCGTTTCCTTATTCCAAGTATCTTTACTTTACCGATCCACGGGTTTTGCCAGTGTTCGGTCCTTCTCCCTTCAGCCTGACCGACTCCGTTAAGCACTCTGATGCGGAGTTATTTGACAACACAAAATGAGCTGGAAGATCGATAGTTCGTTTATCTTGCATGTTTAAACAATAAACGCCATTCTTACACATGCACGAGAAAGGACCTGATGCAGGAGCACACTTAAACACTTTGTCTTTCACAGATCAGTTTTTTTTTTTGGAATATTTTTTCCAAGAAGAAAAAAACTTAAGGGAATATACGGAGGTTTGGTGAACTTTTTGACAGCATAAAAGAAAGATCGGTTTGTATCCTGGATATAAAATTATATTCAGGGAAACTTTTCAGTGATCTGTTTGATTGACGTATAAACGTATTTCACAGCTAATAATAATTGTATGTGTGTTCTGTGCATGTAAAATCACCCACTGTTAACAATAGTTATTTAAAGATTTTGTTTCTTTAAGTGTTGGTTTTCTTGGCTGTCCATGGTACCTTCAGCATCATTCTTATAAACCACATCTCCATTGCCTCCATTTCTCCCTGTACTCTCTTACTCATGGACCATGCTTCACACCCATAAAACACAATTGGCTCGATGTAACATTTAAGTACTTGGAATCTTGTTTCCATTGATACGGATCTGTTGCACAAGATGTTTCTCATTTTCTGGAATGCTAACTTGGCCTGAGCACGTCTGCTTTTTACTTCGTTGTGACATTTCCCATCGGTTATTATAATCGTTCCTAAGTACTTGAATCTATCAACTTGTTTAAGATTTGTGCCATCGATGGTAATGCTACATTTTGGTGGTATTCTTTTCTTCGAGATGACCATAACTTCAGTCTTTTTGTTTTGTTTTGTTTTGTTTTTTGAGGGGCTGGAGTTAAAAAGCAAATCATAGCAAAGATCAGAGGCAGACAGGCGAGATTTATAGGACATTTCCTGAGAAGAGGAAAACTGGAACACACTGTGGCAACTGGAAAAATTGAAGGAAGAAGAAACAGAGGAAGACAGAGAGAGAAGTTACTGGATGGGCTATCAGTGTGGCTAGGAAGAAAGTCACCGGCGGATCTCATAATCAAGTCTAAAGACAGGGAATTTTGGAGAGAAATTATCCCCTACGCCACGCGGCATGGCACTTGAATTCTTTAAGCAATATGGATAATAAAATCAAGTAGTCTATGATGAAGCACATGATATTGTAAATCGTAAATGTCAGTGTGTTATTTGTGTGATTCTGTGTCCGTTATGTCAGACTATCAGTAAAGAGAAATGAAACCGTCGTTGTATTGTCTTTAATAAAAAAAAAGTTCTACAATGCAAACCTATAGGGATACTATAGAAGTGCAGGCTTATAAATCATATTGTGCGTCTTATGATGCCAGCCCATCAACAGATTACTTTATGAGAAAGAAACTTGGTAATTAGTATAAAAACGTGCAGCATCCACGCTTTTTTATACCCATAAAAAAACACCAGAAATAGTTGTCATAAAATTAAAAGTCTCGGCGACAAGTATCCAGTGACGCGAGAAAAACTTCATGAGTAAAGTTCTGCTTGTCACAGATATAGACACTCTTGTAATAGTTTTAATTAAAAAATACGTGTAGCAGTAATTATAAACAGGAATGACATCATGATACATTGTAGAATAATGCATAGCTGATAAAAATCTTGCTAGCCAAACTATATGTCAAAGGCTGATTATATTATGAAACAAAACCTCCGGCACCAAGAGACGAGAGGACCATAGGGGACACAATTTTACTATACCTACAACAAGTAGGCACTGGCCTTCACAAGTAACAGCAGAGGGGGGAGGGGGGGGGGGTCTTTTCAGCAAGACGTAACACCGGAAAGTTCAGATTGGCCAAAGAGATTTAAATTTATAACAGGCAAAATGTTTCAGTGCTTCTAGATTTGCTCGAATAAACATATTGGAGCCCCGGATGCGAGAACCAAGAACGAGGTCAATTAGTCTCGGCCTGATAGGGCCAAGATTAACATTATAGAGGCAAGGTTTTGTAGGTGCTATTGTTGCTGTTGTAAGAGTAAACTGGGAGCATGGCTGTTGCTGTTTACATGAATTATCTCACGTAGTCAGTGCAGCAGAGCACTTAGAAGTGATTTGTTGACTCTTGTTAATCAGGTAGAATTTTGTGGAACTCTGAGTTCGGTGATACGTCTTTCTTTCCTTCTTTCTTTCCTGCTCTCTCTCTCTCTCTCTCTCTCTCTCTCTCTCTGTCTGCCTCTCTCTCTTTCTTTCTTCTCCCAGCTTCCGAATGGTGATTAGTAAGAAATCCTCTCTCATATAAGGAGTAAAAGAGCTTATACATTGACTTCTTTCTCACTGTTGAAGACGTTATTTTACTCGTAGTTCTGGCTCAGACACACTTTCTCTTTTCTTTTTGTCATATTAATTGTCGACAATAATTTTCAGCAGAAAGACACCTCTACATCCTTCTAAAATTATTACAGTGTGTCTTTCTACAATTGCTGTTCCTTACCAGTGTAAATTCCCCAGTCACTGTTCCTTAAGAGTGTCTTTCCTCTGTCACTGTTCCTTAGACGTGTCCTTCCTCAGTCACTGTTTAGGAGTGTGTTTCCTCAGTCACTGTTCCATAGAGTGTCTTTCTTCAGTCACTGTTCCTTAGGAGTGTCTTTCCTCAGTCGTTGTTCCTTACATATGGTTGTTGTTCCTTACCTATTTGTCTCTCTAATCACTATTCCTTACCGGTGTATCAACAGAAGCTATTCCGTACCATTAATTTTCTACAATATGTGTTCTGTACAAGTGTTTTTCCCAGCAGTCCCTATTCTTTACCAGTGTGTCTTACTTCGGTTGTTATTCCTTACCACTGTGTCTTTCTTCAATTGTTATTCCTTTACAGTGTGTCCTTCTTCAGTTGTTATTCCTTACCAATGTGTTTTTCTTCCGTTGCCTTTCCTTGCCAGTGTCTCTTTCTTCAGATTTATTCCTTGCTAGTGTGTCCTTCTTCAGTTGTTATTCCTTACCAATGTGTTTTTCTTCCGTTGCCTTTCCTTGCCAGTGTCTCTTTCTTCAGATGTTATTCCTTGCTAGTGTGTCTTTCTTCAGTTGTTATTCCTTACCAGTGTGTTTTTTTTCTTCAGTTGTTATTCCTTGCCAGTGTGTCTTTCTTCAGTTGTTATTCCTTGCCAGTGTATCTTTCTTCAGTTGTTGTTCCTTACCAGTGTGTTTTTCTTCGGTTACTATTCCATACCAGTGCGTTTTTATTTGGTTGTTATTCCTTGCCAGTGTGTCTTTCTTCAATTGTTATTCCTTACTAGTGTGTTTTTATTCGTTTACTATTCCTTGCCGGTGTGTTTTTCTTCGGTTACTATTCATTGCCAGTGTGTTTTTCTTCGGTTACTATTCATTGCCAGTGTGTTTTTATTCGTTTACTATTCCTTGCCAGTGTGTTTTTCTTCGGTTACTATTCATTGTCAGTGTGTTTTTTTTCTTCAGTTGTTATTCCTTGCCAGTGTGTCTTTCTTCAGTTGTTATTCCTTGCCAGTGTATCTTTCTTCAGTTGTTGTTCCTTACCAGTGTGTTTTTCTTCGGTTACTATTCCATACCAGTGCGTTTTTATTTGGTTGTTATTCCTTGCCAGTGTGTCTTTCTTCAATTGTTATTCCTTACTAGTGTGTTTTTATTCGTTTACTATTCCTTGCCGGTGTGTTTTTCTTCGGTTACTATTCATTGCCAGTGTGTTTTTCTTCGGTTACTATTCATTGCCAGTGTGTTTTTATTCGTTTACTATTCCTTGCCAGTGTGTTTTTCTTCGGTTACTATTCATTGTCAGTGTGTTTTTATTCGGTTACTATTCATTGCCAGTCTGTTTTTATGCGTTTACTATTCCTTGCCGGTGTGTTTTTCTTCGGTTACTATTCCATGCCAGTGTGTTTTTAGTAGGTTGTTATTCCGCTTGATCTGGTCATATATCCTGTACCGGGAGTTGGGCATCCTGGGACCTATCTAGAGGCGACTCCAGATGGGGGAAAAAAGATATCGTTATGGAAACTCGCAGAGAAACCAACTGAGCATCGGGGATGCCAACTCCGAAGAGCTCATTCGTCGGCCCCAAACATGTGACAAAGATTGGATTATGGAATGTAAGAATGATGGCAACACCAACAAAAACTACTCAGGTCATCACAGAAATGGAGAGATACCACCTAGACGCAATGGGCATCAGTGAAATGCGATGGCCAGAAGCAGGTAAAAGATCGGCGGAAACGGTAAGTTAATAATACACTAGGAGGGGGTAGGTATTACTATATCAAATGTAGCAGCAAAGAGTCTTGTAGAATGGGAACCAATGAACAGTCAGGAGGGCTTCTAATGCTACTAGATCTTCACCTTGGCTTCAGCTCATAAAGGGTTTCTGATGTTACTAAGTCCTTCACATTGGCTTCAATTCACAAGGGCTTCTAATGCTACTAAGATCTTCACCTTGACTTCAGCTCATAAAGGTTTCTAATGTTACTGAGATCTTCACCTTGGCCTCATCGTTCAGTAACTTTTAGAACTGCTAGATCTTCACCTGGCTTTAGCTCACTAGAGCTTCTAATTTTTTGTTACAGAAACATCAACCATGAGAAACAAAATGTCTGAGATTTTACCGCTATGAAAGTGAAAAGTTTAATGGGGATAACTTGATTCGATAAAGATGAAATTAAGTGAAAATAAAAGTTACATTTGTGT
Source organism: Achatina immaculata (assembly GCA_009760885.1). Taxonomy (NCBI): domain Eukaryota; kingdom Metazoa; phylum Mollusca; class Gastropoda; order Stylommatophora; family Achatinidae; genus Lissachatina; species Lissachatina immaculata. The sequence continues at coordinate 25,927,360 of CM019716.1, read as the reverse complement.
ACCACGTTTTTCAATCGGTTAGTTATGATGGAGCTTGCACAGAAAAAGGATAAAGCATTTAGCCGGGAGGAGTTCTTAAAAATTATGAGATTTGCAGTACACTACTCCACTGCAGGATGAAAGAGTCATCTTTTAAGCCCCCGGAGTTTACTTGGAATAATAACAAAGTATCGGCTGCTTCCAGCAATCATTTCTTTAGAGAGATAACCTGCTACTTTTGTTTACTGTGCATAACTCTGCATCACAGAATTTTCCATCTTTCAGCATTATGTGAAATGTGTTTTCTGTATTGATACAGTCAGTCAGTCATTTGCATGTCCTTTGCGGAATTTTACCTCTCTAACAGCTCTCCTGTAGGCCTCTCGGTCGTTAGCAGGATGCTCTGCTGCTGATGCGTCCATTTGGAGATCATCAACGATGTCTTGCAGCCATCTTTGTTTTTGTCTTCCTCTCTTTCTTTTGCACATTATGTATCTTTCCAAGAGGGTATTCTATAACTTCTCATGACATTTAATGTGATCAAATATTTAAGTTTTCTTTGTTTAATCCTCTTTACTAGCCAGCCTTCTTCAGTATTAAGTTCTTGTAGCATGGATATATTTGTTCCTTTTTTGTATCCATCATATTTGAAGAATTCTGGTGGCATTTACATTCAAAGGCATTTATGTGTTTCTCAGCTGTTTTGTTAAGTGTCCAGGTCTCACGTGCATATGTTGCGATGGGAAAGGGTTAGGGTGCCCTACAAAATCTTTTTTTTTGTGTGTGGTTTTGTCTGTTCCTCTCCACAGATTCTTTAATCGTTTTACTTTCTGAAGAGCGATAGATGTCCTCCTTTTAATTTCTCTCATTGTATCTCCATTATTAGTTAGTAATGTTTCAAGATATTCAGAACTCTCCACCTCTTCCAATTTTTCCTCTATCTTTTTTGTTTTGTCATCAATTTAGTTTTCTTCGCATTAAGATAGATGTTTTGCTCTTCGCTGTTCTTACGGACTGACATAATAAATTGTTTTCATTCCTTTTTGTGTTGTGGACAGTAATACTGTGTCATCAGCGTATCTAATCTCTGGTATTTCATAACCTCCAATTGTTATAGCATCGTATTATTCTTTATCTACATTTTATTTAATAATCCTCATTATATTTTAGGTACACAAATTAAATAAGTAAGGCGACAGTATGCATCCCTGACGGACCTCTTGTTTTATGTCAAACCAAGTTGCTGTTTCACCATTTATTCTCATTGCTACCTGTTGGTCTAGATACTGCAGTGATATTAATTGTATCAAATGTGTTGGAAATCCCGTTTTTCCATTATTTCCCAGTTTCTGGTGTTCATCATCATCATCAGGCGCTGTGCCGAATGGAGTTGGCTATAATGCTTCTCCAGAGTACACGATCCTTCGTGCAGGCCATTAACTCAGTTGGTGATCTCCTCTCACACCATCTCGTCACACTTTCCAATATCATTTTTCTCTTGGTCTTTCTCTGGCTCATCTTCCCTCTGTTTTTTCCTGTTATTATAATATTTTCAGTCCCCCCCCCCCTCTTCTCATTGCATGTTATATGAAAGAACATTGTTTCTCTCTTATGTTTTTTTTAATAAGAATTTTTTTGTACCCCCAGCTCTTCTCAAACATCTCCATTAGTTAACTTTGCTCTTAATGGAATTCGCAACATTCTTCTAATAAATCACATTTCTGCCTCTTCCAATGATTTTTGTGCAGACCTGCCTAAAGTCCATGACTCACTTCCATATAACACGATAGGTTCAATATAACATTTTAGGACTCGTTTTCTGACATTCATTGGTAAGGATGTGTTGCATAATATTTTTCTCAATCTCTATATGTCTTCGCTTGGCCTATTACGTTCTTATTTTCTATTTTGCATTTCCAATCTGAGGTTAATACTGTTCCAAGGTATTTGAATTTCTGCACCTGCTATAGAATAGTTCCATTTAAATTTATACTGCACTGTGGTGGATTCTGTTTCTTAGACATTAGTCTCTGTCTTTTTGATGTTCAAAGTGATGTTCAGAGTTTATCTCTATAAAAGATAAATATAGATTCACATTAAATTCTCTGCATTTCTCTGTTATTATACTGAATATATGATCTCTTGTTCCTCTTCCTTGTCTAAAACAAGCTTGGACCATATTGACTTCTATTTTCTTACGAAGTCTACCCATTATGATTTTTAATAGAATTTTACTGGCAATACTAAATCAGTGTAAAGTTTCTTTAGTTTGTGCATAATTTCAAGTTCACATTTTTTGGCAGTGGTATGAATACAGTTCTTTTCCATTCTTTTGGCCAAATACCTGAATGCCATATCGTTTTACGTAGTGCATGATAGATTGTAGCACATTCCTTTCCTCCTGCTTTAATAAGTTTAGCTGTTATCTCATCATATCCTGGTGATTTACCATTTTTCAGATTATTTATCACCCATAAAACTTCTTCAGATGTTGGTTTGCCTTCTTTCTCCACCAATAATAGTTCACACTGTTGATTTCTGATTTCACAGTCAGTTGTATCATTCATTTTCCTGCAATATTCCTTCCATTGTTCTAGAATTTCCTCTGTCTCTGTCGAGGTCTTTCCCATCTTGTCACAAAATACATTTAGCTGAAGTGTGACATTTTTCGTCAATGTCTTCATTTCTTTAAACATTTCTCTATCTCTTCTGCGCTTTTGTAAAGGCAAAGTAGGTATTTAAAATATACATTGCAGAAGGATGTGTCGGGCCTAAGTCGCAAATATCACAGCCTGGGTACGATATAATGTTCTCTATAGAAGAAGAAGAAGAAGAAGTGCTCAGTCAGTCGGCACCAACTTTCACCATCATGTGCCATGCCCAGAGGAGTTCTCGACCATGTCTCTCCACGGTTTCTGATCTTTCATGTTATCCATCAGTTCTGTTGTTGTGTTTCTCCCATGTCATGCTGTGACGCCATCTGATATTTTCTCTCTTGGTCTACCTCTCCTTTCCTACCCTCAGTTTTCCTTGATGTCACCGTGTTTTCTATCCCTCTTCTTCTCATTGCTTGACCAATAAACCTTGACTGTCTCCCCCTTAGTGTGTTTATTAATGTTCGTTTCCCACTGGCTTTCCTCGGGCATTCTTCATTTGTTATTTTGGCTGCCATGGTATTCTTGACATTCTTCATTTGTTATTTTGGCTGCCATGGTATTCTTAACATTCTTCATTTGTTATTTTGGCTACCATAGTATTCATATCATTCTTCACAGGAACCACATTTCATTCGCCTCTAATACTTTTGTTGTTGTTTTTGTTAGTGACCATGATTCGTTTCTATATAGCAGTGCTGGCCAGATGTTGTATTTGAAGACTCTTTTCATACTATCTATTGATAAAGATGGACTGCACAAAATAGATTCTATTTTCTGAACTGCTACCTTTGCCTGGGATATTCTATTTTGATACCTGTGGTACACCTACCGTTTGATGTTATTGTTGTACCAAGATATTTGAATCTGTGTACTTGTTTTAATGTTATTCCTTTGATTTTTACGTTGCATTCTGGTACAGATTTCTCTGTGGATGCGACCTTTGTTTCTGTTTTCCTGCTGTTCAGTGACAGTCCTTTATATTCACTTTCTGCTGCTACTATATCTAGCAGCTCTTGTAGATCTTTGTCATTGTCTGCTATCAGGGCTTTATGTGGTCAGCGTATCTCAGGTTATTGATGTTATGTCCTCCAACTTTTATCCCAGGCTTGTCGGTAATGGCTCTCATAATATTCTCAGTGTAGAGAGAAAACACCTGAATCTGGGGAGGGGGCGCTACATCCTTATCCTGCTCCCTTCCTTATCCTCTGAAGTTTACCTACTTCGTTGTTTATCTTGATGGCTGATTTTTAGTTCTAGTATATATCTTTTTTATAATTCTTAGATCTTTACCATCAGTGTGTATGTCTTTTAGCAATTTCATCATTTCCTCTTGTTTTACCTTGTCAAATTCTTTGGTGTAGTCAATAAAACAAAGGCACATATCTTTTTTGTACCTCTAATGCTTATTCTATTAGTGCCCTTGGGGCATATATAGCATTTTGCTTTCCTTTGCCTTCAACAGACCCAGATTGTTCGTCTGCTGTCTCTAACTTTTTGTCTCGTCCTTCTCATTATTATTCTTAACAGCAACTTGTTAATATGACATGATAAACTGATAGTTCAATCTTCTTCATATTCTTGCTCACCTACTTTCTTTGGCAGGGCTATAAAGGTGGATGTCAGCGTACAGTTTGGTCTACGTCCGTTGTCGTAACGTCATTTAAAGTTTTTGTAATAATTTTCCTGCAAAATTCCCCGTAGAGATTTTCTTTCTTCCCGTGCAATGCTGTCTGCTCCAGTTGCCTCCCTTTTTTTCATATGTTCCATAGCGTCTATGATTTCTTCAATAACTGGTGGTCCCTCCAAGTCTGTGGTCTGTCTAAGTTTGTAGTCCGTCTAAGTTTGTTGTCCGTCTAAGTTGGTGGTCCGTCTGTGTTTGTGGTCCCTCTAAGTTTGTGGTCTGTATAAGTTCACTGTCCCTCTAAGTTTGTATCTGCCGGTCGTTCCGGTCTTTTTCGATCTTAGAAGTCATCTGTATATTCTGTTCATCTGTCTAGTTTTTCCTCTGTGTCCTTTTGATTTCATGCAGCCTGTAGTATGTCTTCCTTTCTTGTTAATTCATTTATATATTTGTGCAGTTTTAGTGTCATTATTTTGATGCACTTACTCAAATTATTTTGATTGTTCTTGTATCTGTCTTTCTTTAGCTTCCTTACATTTATGTTTTATTTCTCTGTTTATACTTCAGTATTCTTCTCGGTTGTTTTTACTTCTACAAAAGAAGATTAACTTTCAGCTATTTATAATTAAAATCTTGTTTCAAGATGGCCAGAACACGCCCACAGCTGTAAGCGACCTGTCATGGTTAAAGAGTTAACTCTGATGTCTCCCATGCTAAGAATATTTTTCTGTCTGATATTATCCATTGGGTTAACACATACATTAACACATTGAACTGAAAACATGTTGTAGAATCCACTTTATACGCAAGCAAGTTTGCCAGTTTTATATTCGTCTTTAAAGTTGCTTCATATTTTATTGATATTTGTATTCTTTTATGAAACATATAATAGATAATTGAAAACATAAATGAATACTAGTTTTAATTCTCTGTTTTATTTCGTTTTCTTCATTTAATTAGCAATTTTTAAAAATTGGGTTATTGAAATGAGTCTCTTCTGTTAGAGGATGTGTTGTCCTAGAAACAGCGCTGGAACTAAAAAACTAGTTTATCAATCTTCCACAGAGGAAAGGAAAGATCTTTCTCAGTCCAGTCCTTTTTGGCTTTAAGTGCTTCAGATGTTCTATAGCAATTAACGTGGCTAAGACCATAGACCATATTTACTATGTATATATATATATTGACGGTCAAATAATTATGAGGAAGATATTTCTCAAAAATGGTCCCCTTTCTCCTGTCCCGGGACCCCTATTTTTTTGTTGTTGTTCTCTTTGATCTCACTTGAATATCACTTGCACAAAGCGGAGGAATCATCCACATTATGATTACACTAATTCATCAGTTATTACAAACACCACATGACGATTATACTAATTTAATCGATGTTAAAATAATAATAAGGATAACGCAGATATTCGAGTTCAAAGATAGAACTCTGTTTCTAGTAAATATATCTTTAAAAGTCAAAGGCAGGGCTACACATGCTCATCTCCGGACTGATGCACTGGTCATTATTAAGACAGATATATTCACGAACATGTCTTACCAGACTTTAGTTAGAATCATAGCCTTTCTGTAGGTAAGCTGACCTGTACTTCGTCATAGTACCTCGAAAATGTATAAGAAAAAGCCTGTCACAGACTTGAGGAAATCTAACAAGGACATTGCAAATAATGACACATTGTTGCGATTACCCAGGCTCATTTTGATATAAATAAACAAGTTAATTGTGTTGGTAGCAATACCGAGTATACATACGAGGGGACGTCACTAAGTAACTCGCAAATATTGAAATATTTTATCAGTGGCAGTTATCAGGTAGTATTTAAGTATATCCTTAGATCGTACCATCATCAAATTTTACAATAGTTGTATGTATGGGGCGCTGGGAGTTACATGCGCAAAGCAATAACAAAATGACTACCCAACTGTTAGTGTGTACCAAAGAAGAACAGAAGTGTAGTGCGATTTTTGTGGGCTAAAGGACATTCAGTTGAGGACATTCATAAGGAAATGATTACAGTTTATGCTGAAAAGTGTTTATCATGTAAAGCGGTCTGTGACTGGGTAAAAGGATTTTCTCAGGAACACAACGAAATTGTTGACAAAGTCCGACTTGGCCGTCCTGTTCAGATTGCAACAGAAGCGACTGTGCAGCGTGTGAATGAGATTATCAGAGCTGATAGACGAGTAACGATAGACAATGTAGCAAGTTCAATCGGATATTCACATGGCTTAGCCTACATAATAATGCATGAGCAAATGAATTTTCGGGAAGTTTGCTCACGTTAGGTACCCAGAGGTCGGAATGATGGACACAAAATGAACCGATTTGGTTTGTCATTACAGCATCTCTGTCATTATGCATATGAAGGTGAAGACAGGCTCCAAAGGATTATTACTGGAGACGAATCTTTTTGTGCACCACTACCAACCCGAATCTAATATATGAAGGTGAAGACAGGCTCCAAAGGATTATTACTGGAGACGAATCTTTTTGTGCACCACTACCAACCCGAATCTAAACATGTCTCAATGCAATGGAAACACCTGTCATCGCCATGCGCAAAAAAAATTCAAGATTACGCCTACTGCGGGGAAGGTTATGCTGACAGTGTTCTGGGATTATCAAAGAGTGTTGTTAACCAAGTTCCACAAGTATGATGACTGGTGACAGTGTGAATTCTGTATCATACTGTGAGGTTCTGTCATGCTACGGGATACAATTCGAATAAAACGTCCTGGTCTGCTGACTAGAGGCGTGCTTCTCCTTCATGACAATGCCAGACCACATACGGCTGGGTTAACCCAAGAGAAAATTAGCCGGTTGGGTTTAGAAGTTCTTGAAAATCCACGCTGTAGACCAGACTTAGCTCCAAGTGATTTTCACCTGTTTGGTCCATTGAAAAACCACTTTGGCGGGAGAAGATTCTCGAGTGACGAAGAGGTGGAAACAGAAGTAAAAAATGGTTCAGTAATCGGACTCCCGATTTTTACGCCATCACTGATTACACGATGAGTCAAATGTATCAGTGTTGGTGGCGATTACGTTGAAAAATAGGGGAATAATGTAGGTTCAAAAATTTTAAGTTTTCAAATTACTGCCGCATTTAGTTGTTTTTTTCTTGTAACAGGCATTTGCGAGCTATTTAGTGACTTCCCCTCGTATATTTACGGGGCACAAATTTCAAAACTAATAACTGTGACAGCAATCATTAGGGCACAGCACATGATAATACTAATTTAATCGATGTTAGAAATATTTCAGTAGTTTGGGAGGCTGTAGTTTTTTTTTCGGACTCCACACCTCGAATTTCTCATTAACAGTTGTTTAAGAACACGATATTTTACAGTGAGCTTTTGTGTACAGTTTTACGCGAGATACACGTGATATTAGCTCGCACAGTCTGCCTGAACTTAGAGTTACTGCTGATGTACACAAACATGTTCAGGCCACCGTTCAGATGTTCAAGTAGATTTTTGAGACCATACAAGAGTATGACGATACTTTCCATTGATCCACCGTATGTGAAGCCAGGAACGAACAGTTTGGCAATGGTGAGGCACACTGTAGGAGTATTACAACAGACGAAGACAATGGAAGTAAATGTGACTACCTTGATGATGTGAACTTCTCTGGCTTGTTTCACTGAATGCTTTTTTCCATTTCCATCTTTATCACCTTTTCTCTTATCAGCTGGAAACGACAAATTCCTTAAAACGTTAATCACGTTGTGTTTCTTGATTTCAGTCTTTGTTGAATCTTGGTTATTGATTGTAAATTTTCTTCCATTCTCTAGTTTTCTAGTGTCTAAAGAAGTCTGAGATCCAGGTGGTTGTTTTGTTCCGTTTATTACAATGTCTGTAGCTTTAACATTTTGCACTCCGTGTCCAGCTGTCAACCTTGAATTCGAGGATAATTCACGAAACCTGGATGACGCTCTCAGAGAGCGAGTGAAAACAACAAGACAGAAGAGAACTATTACTTGTGTCAACGTCGGCTGCACGATGAGATACCCATCCACAAAATTCTGGAAACGTCTCCATCCGTCTTCATTATAAACAACCGATATGTTCTGGTTATTCAGCGCTATACCAATGTACTGTTCAGTGAATATTGAAATGTGCAAAATAAAGAGGATACCGTAGATACTGGCGTTCAAAGATAGAACTCTGTTTCTAGTAAATGTATCTTTAAAAGTCAAAGGCAGGGCTACACATGCGCATCTCTGGACTGATATACTGGTCATTATTAAGACAGATATATTCACGAACATGTCGTACCAGACTCCAACCAGAGTCAGACCCTTATTGTAGGGAAGCTGGCCTGTTCTTCGTTTGAGTACCTCAAAAATGTAGATGAAAAAGCCTGACACAGACTTAAAGAAATCTGACAAGGACATTGCAAAGAATGATACATTGTCGTTATTAGCCAGGCCCATTTTGACATAAATAAACAGGTTGATTGTGTTGGTAGCAACACCGAGTATATATATTAACGGGCCACAAATTTCAAAACTAATGACTGTGACAGTAATCATTAGGGCCCTGATTTTGTTAGTACTATCAGTAAAAGCAGACACGGCTGGCGTCGTTTCTCTATAGAAGATGGCTGTGACGTTGAGAATGGTCATCTTTACAATTCAGAAATCGGAGAGGAATAATAACACTGCAGCGTCTGGGTTCTATGCTGAAAAATTAGGAAGTTGTATAATGGTTTTATTATCTACAGAATAAACCTAATTCTCTCTATAAATTTTTTTTTAAGGAAAGGAATGAGCTAAACTCTAATTAATGTTAAACAAAGTCCAACTACAAAATAGCGCTCTGCGGTCAACACTGAATAATTTCTATCAGATTTTCTGCAATGCTTTAAAGTCTGAAGGTTTTAAACTCTTGAGTACTGAATAATAAAAATCATGAATGTTTAATTCTTTGCTAGTTTAGGTTTAAAAGAAACTCTTTCATGGACTTTTCTTTGTATTATCCGAACATCAAACAGTGGTCTCCCTTTATAAAATTTCTCGTGTTCTAAACTACCTTCATTTAAAAAATCAGAATTAGTTCTCATTTAAAAGAAATAGTCATGTTTTTTTATGCAAAAATTCGACCTTTCCTTAATCATATTTCAAGCGTAAGGGAATTTATCTTACGTTTAATAGATCCGATAATCAATAGTGACATACTGAAAAATAACTCCAGCAAGACTACTTAATAACAAGTAATTTTACTTTTGAACTAGACAAGTAAATTTATAAATTGGACACGACCCTGCATCATATAAAATGCTCGAAATTTCAAATCTATTATCATTTATAAATCCATATTATTCCTCCATAAAGTATACGAAATACGAGAGCACAGTAATTTTATGTCTCTTTCCGTCTCCAGACTTGATTATATTATTATACTGTTAAAAAAAAAACGCAAAAGTACTGTAGTCCTAATGGACACCACATTTCAAACTTGTATCAGAATTTTATTTTACGGAATTAATGTTTCAGTCTTCGTTTGAAAAAACTTTAACACTTTAACAATGAAGTGATGTTCACTAAATTTGGTTTGGACTTTTATTATTTGCGACTGAGGCCTCCGTTTGAGTAAGGTTTATGGCCTCCTCTGGCATGTTTCAGAGAACGACATCTTGATATAGATTCGATTAGCCGATGGATCTGTTGTTGTGGGATGGCTGCCCACTCTTCCTCCAGTGCAAGAGACAACTGTCTGAGATTGGTTGGCGCCACGTCTCGCTGATGGACTTGTCTATTGAGTTCATCCCATAAGTCTTCTGTTAGGTTCATGTCTGATGACACGAATGGCAACGGAATGGTCTGGACGTTGTTGTCAGCGAGGAACTGGGTGGTGAGTTGTGCCACATGAGGTCGAGCGTTATCCTGCTGAAAAATCGACCTTGGTGCAGCCAGAAGTGGAAGGACAGATTTCAGCGACGTATCGTTGGCCAATCATGTGTCCTTCAATTTGCATCAGGTCACTTCTTCCAATGAAGTTGATCGTCCTCCACACCAGTACATCTCCACAATCATGTGGAGGATCCTCATTCTTGGAGTTCTTGGCGTAGCGCTCACGGACTCTGCGGTAAACTCTTCTCCGTCTATCGTGTCGCTGGAGCAGTAAGCATGATTCATCACTAAACCAAACCCTTCTCCAAACATTCGTAGCGTTCCATTGACGATGCTGGTTCACTCACTGCAGTCGGTTCTGGCGATGGCGGTCCATAAGAACAGGATCTTTGTAGGGTCTTCTAGCCCAGAGACCAGCGTTGTGCAACCAGTTCCTGACCGTCTGATCTGAAATTCGACGAGCTGCTGTCATTGACTAGACTGTTGAGGACGCAGGTGCAAATCGATTCCAGCCGTATGAATTGGTCTTCGGCAGGAGTTGTGACTATGGGTCTTCCACTGCGCGGCCGGTCTGCAGCTGAGCCAGTTTCTTAAAATCGTCTCCAAAGGCGACTAATGGTGTCTCTAACCACATTGAATTGTCTTGCCACTACACTTTGTGACTGTCCAGTCTTTAAAGGTCCAGTAATGATAAGTCGTTGTTCTGTAGTAAGATGAGCCATTTTTTGCGCATTGAATTTTCAAATGAATTGATTCGAGGAACGTCAGTCTTTTATAGGTATTAAATAACGTGGTCTGTGAATTTTGTGTTCAGTAAGTTTCATGTGATTCTCGTGAACCTATCATGAGTTATTGTCAAATATGCTGTTTTGACTAGTGTCGCTTTTATGTGCTCATGAATGATCTGCTGAGTACAGTTCAGGTCAGCACGTGAAGTTCATGTCCAAATGAACGTTTCGTGTAATCTGCCCTTGTTTGATCAGCAAACTTCAGTTTAAATTGCAACATCGTATTTGTTGCGTTTCTTTCTTTTTTTTTTTTTTTTGAACAGTATAATTTCAATAGAAAATTCTATTTGAACTTCGTCGTGGCTTGAGCGATGTGTAATGTCTCATTTGTGTGTGTGAAAATTATATCACTTAGATACCATACGTGTTAGAGATACTTTTGCCTAAGGCCAGCGGTTCTAGCGTATTTTTATAGATCACACTAATTGAGCAGGACAGCATGTGCATTAAAACATCCTTCATTATACTAGATGTTTCATATAACACATATATTCTATGGATATCATGCTGGAAAAGGTTTCTTTTCCTTAGCTTTTATTTGTTTAATTTAATTATTTTGCGAAAGCTATCTGGATAAGGCCTGTCTTTCTGTCTATTTGTAATTGTTCTGGTTTCAGTTGATGGGATCTGATTTTATGATAGGAGGATATAAAAAAAAAAGTCATCCACAGCAGGCACTGTATTCTGTAGCTGCTGTTAAACTGCGTCTTTGTGGAAATTAAGACAAAGGTAAACTTCAATAACTTGTGCAAGACCAGTTATGTTGATTCAGCCAGCATTTCTCTGCTGTCACTTTTTTCTTTTAAAAATGCCTCCCTCTCTCTCTCTCTCTCTCTCTCTCTCTCTCTCTCTCTCTCTCTCTCTTACACCTTCCCCTCACCCTTAATCATACAAAAACATACAGGACGAAAAAATAGAGAGAGGAGATAAAGTCTAGATTCACGTGAATTTTAAAAAAAAATTAATAATGAATAGAGCACTTAGCTGTAACTGTAAGAAGATGTGGCTTGTCCGACAGTGTGTGTCAGAAATGGGAATGGTAGAGTGTAGAGATTGTTTAAATGAAGACCTGTGATGTGTGGTCGATGGGTCGTAACTGAGGGTGGTGGATGAGGAAACTGTGGAGGGGAGAGAGAGTGGTACAATGTTAACCTAGCCAGGAGAAGGTGAAATATATTATATAGTTAGAGTAGAGGAGTTGTAATGTGATACTTTGAGGAGGTTCTAAACTATGTAACAAGTGAGAAGGGAGTGGAGTTTAGTGGAGAGGGAATATAATTGTTGAAGAGGAGAGTGTTAGGTGTAGTTGAATAGTGAGTTTAACCCGTGTGGTTCCAGCGTCCCATAATCCTGAATGTAACGGTTCTCAAGCGCTAGGCGACTTGTGTGACATTGTTTGATGGCTGTTACCAGAAAATCAGATTTGCCTTTGTGGTTGGGGCCTTTGAAATGATTTGGGACTGGTTTCGAAGCATGCTGGGCGATATCGTACAGATGTTTCTGCATGCGGTCCCCTAATCTGAGGCCAGTCTCACCAATATACATTATCCTGCATCTTTTGCATACGATGACATATATCACATTGCGGGACTCGCATGTGAATCCCTCATGAAGAGTGAGGATAGTTTTGGGAAAGGTGATCGTTTTCTTTTCCCAGACTTCAGGGCAGGTAACGCAGCGGGGGTGGTTACATTTTCTGGTGCCAGCATATGTAAGACTGCTTCAAGTGGCTGTGGACGAAGATGCCCTTAAGGTTCGGCTCACGTTTGTATGTCAAAAGGGGTGGATCAGAGAAAATGTCGCGAGTGTTGGGGTAGAGCTGGATTAGTGGCAGATGACGATAAAGAATTTTCTTAACCATCTGACCATGCAGGTGGAAAGGCAGTACAAACTTAACTCTGTCAGATGAAGTAACAGGCTTTTTTTAAAATGCTTCTTTGTGGCTCACTAGTTGGATACGGTTGAAGGCTTCACGAAGGAGATTTTCTGGGTAATGGTGACGACGGAAAAAATTCTAATAACTTGTTGGACTGATCTATACAGTCCAAACTGTTAACCTTTGTCTATCTGGGCGCATTCTGTGCCCGTCTTCCTTACGAGGATAGGAAAAAATCAAAGTGTTTAATTTTTTCCTCTTTTTTGTGTGTTTATCTGTTATGTTAATTTTTTTTATGTGATCATTGAAAAAGGCTCTTGCGAAATATTAGACTGTTGTATGTTCTTCATTTATATGTGCTCATCTTACTTTCTGCCATTCTTGCTTCTGTCCACTTTGTACAACTGATCCGTACACCTCTGCCTACCTTTATTGTTAGAACTTACCTTATCGCAGTCGTCATTTCTCTCATCTCTCCCTCTCTTTCTCATCTCTCCCTCTCTTTCTCATCTCTCCCTCTCTTTGTCTTTCTTATCTCTCTTTCTTAACTCTCTCTTATCGCGCTCATCTCTCTCTTATATCTGTCTCTCATATATCTTTCTTATCTATCTCTTTCTCTCTCTCTCTCTCTCTCTCTCTCTCTCTCTCTCTCTGTGTGTATATATACACAATATTTTGACCGGCCATTAATTCTGACCAGATTTCTCATTATCGGTCTTGTCATACAGAAATATTCACCAACCTACTCATCAAAATTTCGCTTCCATTTGTCTGAAACTTCCTGGCCTGGATAGTATTGACCCGTCTGTTTTGCTTCAAACAATCTGCCAGGTAGTAAATCTGAAACTTCTCCAAGGATTGTAATCAGAAACTGCGAAGGTAGTCACTGGTGTCAGGATTAGAGTTGGACACAGTGGCATGTCTAATTACAAAATTACAGTTGTCATACGGATCTGAAAGGATGTAGTGAAGACAGTTCCCTTACAACACGGGTGAGAATGATGGAGGCCCAGTGATATTTACATGAAAGGATAACGACATGGATAAGACAGAAAATGATAACGATTTGAATACAGATAATACAAGAAATCACACTTCGCCTGAAGCCTTATACACAATATATTACACACAGCAATAAATGCTGGTATGTCGTAGATTAATAACCACTTCCGTACTGAAGCTTTTGTGTCGGTTGAGTTTTTAGATTTAATTTGGAAGAACTTGGCCTTTAAAATCTCTTACAATATCCACGTAAATATTGTCTTGTTACTTCTCCGGTGTGACGTGCAAGATGGCGAACGTTTTTTAACGCTTTCGCCGGCATGCAGAAATCGGCGTAATTATGCTTGATCTGTCACATATCATGGGCCGGGAGTTGGGCATAAGGCTAACAACCTTATCCTGGGACCTATCTAGAGGCGACTCCAGATGGGAAAAAAAAAACATATTGTTACGGAAACTCGCAGAGAAACCAACTGAGCATCAGGGATGCCAACTCTGAAGAGCTCATTCGTCGGCCCCAAACATGTGACAACGATTGGATTATGGAATGTAAGAACGATGGCAGTACCAACAAAAACCACTCAGGTCATCAGAGAAATGGAAAGATACTACCTAGACGTACTGGGCATCAGTGAAATGCGATGGCCAGAAGCAAGTAAAAGATCGGCGGAAAACGATAAGTTAATAATACATTCAGCCGAGAGGATGGGAAACACCAGGAGAGGGTGAGTATTATTATGTCAAATGTAGCAGCAAAGAGCCTTGTAGAATGGGAACCAGTGGACAGTCGTATAATAAGAGCATGATACAACCTAAGACACGGAAGAATGACAATAATACACTGTTATGCACCCACGAACGATGCAGATGATGATGTGAAAGACGATTTCTATCACCAGTTACAAAAAATCATCAACAAAGTCCTTAAACACGACATCCAAATTGCTGTGGGGGACTTCAGTGCTAAGGTAGGGAAAGACAACACCGACGTTGAGAAAGTAATGGGAAAAGAAGGAATTATCATGGTTAATCAGAAGGGAGAAGGATTCATTGAAATGTGTCTAACAGAGAGCATGGTCATTGAAGGCACAGTATTTCCGCACAAAGAGATACATAAAACAACGTGGATATCTCCAGATGATAGAACTAGAAACCAAATAGATCATTTATGTATTAGAAAGCAATACAGAACATCTCTGATAGATGTAAGGGCTTATAGGGGTGCAGATGTTAACAGTGATCACAGCCTGTGTATAGGGAAAGTAAAACTAAAACTGAAAAGCCAACACAAGAAGTCAGTACACAGAAAGATAAACAGCCACAGCCTACAAGAAGAAAGTACTAACAGTAATTTCAATCAGGAATTTGCCAGTCATTCCACAACACCCAGTGAAGTAGAGGAGATAGGTATAGATGAATTATTACAGCACAACCATAATCACAGCAGCAAAAGCAAGCACTGCACTGAAAAAACAAATAGAAAAGCATGGATATCAGAAAATACATGAAAGTACATACATGAAAGACGAGAAGCCAAATTAGACATGTTGAATGTAAAAACAGATCTTGGAAAATATCTGGCGAAAGCAACATACAAAGAAATAGACAAGAAAGTAAAATGTTCAGCTAAAAGGGATAAAAAGAGAATACATAGACAACATGGCGAAAGAGGCAGAGAAAGCAGCAAAAACAAGAGACAGCAAAACTTTATATTAACATACAAAAGAGGCTAACAGGTACTATTACATCTAAAGAAAGACCAATCCTTAGCAAAACTGAAACTCTGTTAACATCAAACATCAAGTAAAGACCAAAAGCAAAAATGGGCTGAACTCTTCCAAAAGAATTGTTAAACCTTGAAACCGACTTACAAGCCCCACAACTAAATGTCAACCTAGATGAAATTACATTGGATGAAATTGAAACAGCAGTGAATTTAATGGCTAACAACAAAGCTGCAGGTCGAGATGAAATAACACCCGGAATGTTAAAAGCTATCAACGTGAGACAACTACAGAGAATGTTTAATAAAATTTGGAAAGAAGAAAAGGTCCCTTCTAAATGGAAAGGAAGTAACCTTAATATCAGTTGTATCAAAAGTATTTTGCAAGGTTATTTTGAATAGACTTAAAGATATAGTGGATACCGCAATGAGATAAGAACAAGCAGGATTTCGAAAAAGGAGAAGCTGTCTCGACCAAATCTTTACTCTAAAAATAATACTTGAAGAACATATTGAAAAGCAGAAACTGTTAATAATGAACTTCATAGACTTTAAAAAGGCATTTGATAGCATACACAGAGATTCATTGTGGAGAGTTTTAAGTCTATATGGAATACCATCTAAAATTGTCAACATCATTAAGGACTTATACAATGGATATATCTGTGCAGTCAAGACGGAAGAAGGAATGAGTGAATGGTTCCAGATAGAAACAGGCATGAAACAAGGATGTATACTGTCTCCTTTGCTTTTTGGAATTACAATAGACTTCATAATGAAAAAAATGCGCACAGGTAACACAGGTATTGACTGGGTACATGGGACCCAACTAGAATATCTTGATCTTGCTGATGGCATAAATCTTATCAGTAATAATGTGAATTCCATGCAAGAAAAGACAGATAGCGTGTCTTCACTGGCTAACAAAATAGGACTTGAAATTAACAAGAAAAAAAAACAAAAATAATGAAACTTCCCATTAATCAAAATGGAAAAATACACATAGAAGGGACAGATATTGAAGAAGTCAATCAATTTGCATACCTTAGCAGCTACATAGACCAGGATGGTGACACCAGAAAGGAAGTTAGAATTAGAATTGCAAAAGCAGCATTGATCTTGAAGAATCTTGAGAACAAATGGAATTCAAAAGTTTTAAGCACAAAAACCAAGTTAAGATTGCTCAATTCAAATGTAATATCCACCCTCATTTATGCATGCGAAAGCTGGAAAACAACTAAATAAATAGACAAAAAATTAGACTGTTTTGAAAACAAATGCCTGAGGAAAATACTCGGCATCAAGTGGAACGAATTCAAGAACAATGCAAAGGTAAAAACAGATAACTGAACAACAACCAGTCTCATGGGTAATCAGGAAAAGGAGATAATGTTTGTCACTTGATGAGAAGAAATGATCAGAGAATCCCAAAACAAGCTGTCAACACAACAGGCCAAAGAAAAAGAGGCAGACCGCGTGAAACTCTGAAGAGGACATTGTTAAGAGAGGCCAAATTAATAGACATAAACTTGACAAACAAGCACACATATGAAAGAAACTTTCACAATAATTTTACTTAACAGATGAGAAGTGGTTTTTTTTTGTTGTTGTTGTATAGCCAGAACATGTATAAAACTGATAACTTAAAACTGAGGGAAATTAAAAAGGCATTATTTAAGATTACGTTCTAGGAAGAAGGGATGTATTTTCTCAGCTCTCTCTTTCTCTCCCTCTCCCCTCTCTCTGTATGTGTGCGCTTGCGCGTGTGCGTGTTCATGTGTGTGTTCAGTTTTATTTATGCTGTGTCTTTTTCCTCTATTTTCGTCATCACATTTTCCATCTGCAGATATTTGTTTTTCTTTTGACTTATGGTCTTCTATTTATTCATCACCAGGTTCCTTTCTCTGGTGCCTGCTGGCTTTCTCGTCCTTCATCATCTTTGTTTCCTTGATTCTCCACGACTCCGCTTTGTTAATTTTCACATGTTATTTCTCACTTCTGTTCTCACTTATGTTTTACTCCCGTCATAATTCTCACTTATGTTTTGCTCCCGTCATAATTCTCACTTATGTTTTATTCCCGTCATAATTCTCCCTTATGTTTTACTCCCGTCATAATTTCAGTGGGGTTTTTTTTTCTTTTGTGTTCCGGCCCCTTTTTTTAAAATTTGAATTATCTTTATTCCAGAATAACATCTTGATAATTAGCTTTCTTCTGTTCAGTTTTTCTCACTTCCTTATTTCTGTTCTGTGCGTACGGTGCAGTGACTAACATTCGTGTTTTAATTTTCAGGGACTGGACATAGCCGGTCAGTTTATGCGCTCCGGACACACCTATAGGTGCTCCGATCTCATATATACTATTCAAAAAAAAAAAAAAAGAAACGCAACATTACTGTAGTCGTAATGGACACCAACTTTCAAACTTGTATCTAAATTGTATTTCACGGAATTAATGTTTCAATCTTTGCATGAAGAAACTATAACACTTTAACAATGAAATGATGTTCATTAAATTTGATTTGGACTTTTATTCTTTTGAGACTGAGGCATCCGTTTCAGTAAGGTATATGGCCTCCTCTGGCCTGTATCAGAGAATGACGTCTCCTTGACATGGATCCGATTAGCCGTTGGATCTGTTGTTGTGGGATGGCTTCCCACTCTTGCCGCAGTGCAAGAGACAACTGTCAGAGATGAGTTGGCGCCACGTCTCGCTGGCCGACTTGTCTGTTGAGTTCATCCCATAAGTGTTTATTGGGTTCATGTCTGATGACATGGATGGCCACCGAATGGTCTGGACGTTGTTGTCAGCAGGGAACTGGGTGATGAGTTGTGCCACATGATGTCGAGCGTTATCCTGCTGAAAAATCGACCCTGGTGCAGCCAGAAGTGGAAGGCCGTGAGGACGAAGAATTTCAGCGACGTATCGTTGGGCATTTATGTATCTTTCAATTTGCATCAGGTCACTTCTTCCAGTGAAGTTGATCGTCCGCCACACCAGTACATCTCCACAGCCATGTGGAGGAGCCTCATCCTTGCAGTTCTTGGCGTACCGCTCACGGACTCTGCGGTAAACTCTTCTCCGTCTATCGTGTCGCTGGATTAGAAAGAATGATTCATCACTAAACCAAACCCTTCTCCGATCATTCGCAACGGTCCATTGACGATGCTGGTTCACTCACTGCAGTCGGTTCTGGCGATGGCAGTCCGTAAGAACAGGACCTTTGTAATGTCGTCTAGCCAAAAGACCAGCGTCGTGCAGCCTGTTCCTGACCGTTTGACCTGAAATTCGACGAGCTGCTGTCATTGACTAGACTGTTGAGGACGCAGATGCAAATGGATTCCTGAGATGACGCAGCGGTCTTCGGCAGGAGTTGTCACTATGGGTCTTTCACTGCGCGGCTGGTCTGCAACTGAGCGAGTTTTTTTTTTTTAAATCGTCTCCAAAGACGACTAAGGTGCTTCTAACCACATTAAATTGTCTTGCCACTACACTTTTTGACTGCCCAGTCTGTAAACGTTTAATGATGATGATGAGTCATTATTGCGCATTGAATTTTCAAATGAATTGATTCGAGAAGCGTCAATCTTTTATAGGCATTCAATAACATGTTCAGTGAGTTTTGTGTTTAGTAAGTTTCAAGATATTCTCCTGAACCTGTCATGAGTTATTGTCAAAAAAACGCTGTTTCGACTAGTGTGGATTTTCTGTGCTCGTGAGTCATCTGCTGAGTACAATTCAGATCAGCACGTGAAGTTGATGTCCAAGTGAACGTTTCAGGCAGTTTGCCCTTGTCTGATCAGCAAACTTCAGTTTAAATCGCAACATCGTATTTGTTGCGTTTCTGGTTTTTTTTTAACAGTATGTATTATGTCTCTCCAACAAGGGTTGGACTTATCAGCGCGAAGTAGCTGCAGGATAGCTTGGTAAACAAGCACACGTATGGAATAAACTTTCACAATAATTTCACTTAACAGATGAGAAGTGGTTTTCGTTGTATAGCCAGAACATGCAGAACTGATAACTTAAACTGAGGGAAATTAAAAAGGCATTATTTAAGATTACGTTCCAGGAAGAAGGGATGTATTTTCTCAGCTCTATCTCTCTCTCCCCCCGTCTCTCTGTCTCTCTCTGTGAGTGAGCGAGCGTGCCTGCGTGCGTGCGTGCGAGGGAGAGAGAGAGAGAGAGTCCTCGGAAAAGTTTCTCTGCATTTGGAAGAACAGATTGTTGTGATTACATCATCACTAACTGCACAATAAATGAATCATTTCAGAATTTTGCTATCATTAGCTCAGGCCTACAAGAGATGCATACCTTGATTACAGAAAAATACTCTTTTTTTCTTGGAGTGTCTTCTCTCGGTTTAAACTTCTCCACAAGCTCCACACGTCTTTCTTTCTTGTTAAATTCTACAATCTGTCTCCTGTACATGACATTCTGTCATCCGGTGCAAGCCCGTCCTTTTCTCACCCACGATATTACTAGCGCCCTTTCGTGTCATTTTTGCGTGATCTCAAAGCGAATGTTACTGGATGTATTTGGTCTTTGATTGGACGGCCGTCTGTAGTACAATGCCCCACCTACAGCTGAAGGATACAGTATTGTCTGTGAAGAAGTAGGGAGAAATATCCGTGACGGAACTGTACGCGTAATATTCGGCTAGAGTGGTGCTGTGATAAATTATGTGGCAAGTGAAGATTGAACGGATCGATTTATGAATTGATGGAGACCCCTCCCAAAAAAAGGGGGGATGAGAAAATAATGCAGAGGCAGATGTGGAAATAGATGAAGGAGCGAAAGAACAAACAAGCAGTCTTTCGCTAAAACAATATTTTCAGTTTTGGTTTGAAGTGGGAGGTTGGGGGGGGGGGGAACTATGATAAATACGTATTTTGTTTGTGATGGAAGCCATGTATGTATTATTATCCGCATGTGCTGGCATTTACGTACAATTTATTCCCAGACATTTTAACATCATTTGACGTTTATCGTTTGATATTTATAGTATACTGAATTGAAACACGGCCAGCCAGGCGTGTATAGATTTCGTTCACTTCTGATTATTGAATGCCATTATCTTCGCTGTGTAAACTCCTGTATTAAGTAACATTCAAGATAACGGTGTCTGTTTCGTGCCACTGTTTGCTCATCAGTGAATCGTCTCCATGCGCAGTCTTTGATAGTGGTACGTTGAGTCTATATAGCATGAGATAATAACATCCGATAGTTTGTTCAGACAGGATACTCTGTTGCAGAGAGCGAAACAGTACAGTTTCTTAACTCATCAGAGAAGTATCTATCCTCTTCTCCTCCTCCTCCCCCCCCCCCCAAACCTTCCCCATCCACCCCTTTAAACAAGTGTTTGAGTCCTTTAAATTTCGGACGATTTGGGGGGGGGGGGGGGAAGCTGTAGGTTATGAGTGCCTGACGTGTGTGACGTGCTGATTTATAATATTTAGTTTTTGAAAGTTTGTCCGGGAACTAGGGTTAGACTGTTGCTACTTAAGCAAGTGCGCGTATTCCTGAACTAATACATACATTTTCTCTTCGTTTTATATGTCACAGTGAGCGTATCTGTAACAAGCGTAGACAAATGAAGAGGGTCATTCGTGTGTGTACAATCCGGTCTCCCTGCCTGCAGCGAATCGTGTAATGTCCATCGTGTCCCTTGCTTTAGCTTACACACCCCCTCTCACCCTGTGTTTGTGTGTGTGTTCTTTGATCATAACGCACCATGTGGTATGTATTCTTTGATCATAACGCACCATGTGGTATACGGATCTCTTGATGTTTATATATCTTATATATTTCACCTTTGCTTACTGTTGGTTTTTTTTTTTTTTCAGGAATCTTAAAGTTTACCATCAGCCTTCTTCCATATAGCTGCTTTAGGTTTCTGTGTTGTACTCAATCTCTCACACAGCTCCTTCCTATTCTTGTCCCCCCTGGATTTCTGTTCTTGTGTTATCCACGCCACAATTTCTATAAGTAGTACCTGTCTCCCTCTTTCTCTCTCTCTCTCTCTCTCTCTCATCACTATTTGACTGCTCAGTTCTTTTTTTTAAATGTAACTGCTTTATTATAGAATTTTATCTATATATTCTAAATGGAAAGAACAATTGTTCCACTTCCCGCAGAAATTCTATGAATAATGCCTAAATCTGTCAACCAAAAACAAACACACAAACAAGCAAAAAAGTATATTAAAATATAGAAAAAGATCTAAGTCCTATATAATCAAGAGTAAGGTATCAAGAGTGAGAAAGATATTTGTTGAAAGACTACATAGACAAATCTGAATGCATGAGCGACAAGTCTGAACGACAAATCTGAATGTATGAACGACAGATCTGGATGTATAAACGACAAATAAGAATGCGTGAACGACACATCGATGTATAAACGACAAATATGAATGTGTGAACGACAAATCTGGATGTATAAAGGACAAATATGAGTGTCATTCATTCATTCATTTGCATGTCCCTTGCGGAACTGTGCCTCCCAGACAGCACTCCTGTTGGCCTCTCGGTTGTGAGCAAGATGGCCTGCTGCTGCGGCATCCATTTGCAGATCGTCAGCGATGTCTTGCAGCCATCTTCGTTTTGGTCTTCCTCTTTTTCTTTTTCCCATTATGTATCCTTCCAATACGGTCTTCTCTAAATTATCATGACGTTTAATGTGTCCAAAATATTTAAGTTTTCTCTCTTTAATCCTCTTTACTAGCCAGCCTTCTTCAATATTAAGCTCTTGTAGTATAGATATATTTTTTCTTTTTTGTGTCCACGATATTTGGAGAACTCTTCTGTAGCATTTACATTCAAAGGCATTTATGTGTTTCTTAGCTGTTTTGTTAAGTGTCCAGGTCTCACAGGCATATGTTGCGATGGGAAAGATGCATGCCCTTAAAAATCTTATTTTTAAATATGAGTGTGTGAACGACAAATATGGATTTATAAACGACAAATCTGAACATATGAATATTAGATCTATATCACCTTATGTCTCGTGCACGGCTCTCGTCTGATAGGCTAGAAATACCACTTTCTCCTCATTTACTGGAACTTCTTCATTTTCTCCTGCATATAATTTTATATATGACGTCATTCCTTTTCTCCCCCCCTTACGAATGGCCCAAAAGGTTACACATTTGCATTTCATTTTGTCATGCTGGATTTAAAGAAAACAAAAACTGAGCTAATTTATCATATATTTATTGAGCTAGTTTATCATATATTTATTGCCAATTCACTGAACGTGTGACCATGTTTTTGTTTCCAGTTCAAAGCTGTCTCGATGTGTTAAAGATAGGGCACTTCCGTGTGTGTGTGTGTGTGTGTGTGTGTTTTTTTTTTTTTGGGGGGGGGATATACCTATTGCCTTATGTTATTAATTTGTCCCAGATTTTTCCATCTCTGTCTGTCTGTCTGTCTGTCTGTCTGTCTGTCTGTCTGTCTGTCTGTCTGTCTGTCTGTCTGTCTGTCTGTCTGTCTGTCTGTCTGTCTGTCTGTCTGTCTGTCTGTCTGTCTGTCTGTCTGTCTGTCTGTCTGTCTGTCTGTCTGTCTGTCTGTCTGTCTGTCTGTCTGTCTGTCTGTCTGTCTGTCTGTCTGTCTGTCTGTCTGTCTGTCTGTCTGTCTGTCTGTCTGTCTGTCTGTCTGTGGGTGGGTGGGTGGGGGGGGTGTTTTTTTTTGTGCTAATATCCAACAAACTGTGTTTCATTCACACCAGTTTCTTCCTCCTCCATATCCCAGTAGTTCTGTTGTACTCTGTGCTTCTTCCTAGATATTTGTACAGAGAAGGTAAAGTTATGAACCCATGTTAGAATGACCGTTCTCCTCCAGGCATTGTTGTCCACAAACGTGATAAGTTCATAATAACACTGTTCTCTCTCTCTCTCTCTCTCTCTCTCTGCTGTTGCAAACAGTATTGACTCTCTGTAATTGACCGTATTCTTATTTCTCTGTTCAGACTTTTACTGATGGAGGTCATGCTGGCGGAGATGAGCGAGTTGCCTGGCGACGTTAAAGTGGAGGAAACCAGCACCGGCCAGCTGGCTGTTTCTCAAGCCAATCTTCAGTTCATCGCTGAGAAAGTCAAAACAGAATGCAACCTTATCCTCAAACTGAAGACGTCGGAGTCCACGGACCAGGAGGTTTGAAAGAGTTACCTTCTCTTCGTGTCTCTCACCTGATCGCTTTTCTCTTGTTCTCGTCGTATCTTCCCTCACGCCGCAGGTCTTATCAGTACAAACTTCACCACAGCTTTCACGTGTGTCTTCCATGGCAAGGTTACCAAGAACTCTTGCTGTTGTTGTTGTTGTTGTTAGTGTTGTTGTTGTTTTTGTTTTTGTTAGTGTTGTTGTTGTTGCTGTTTTTGTTTTTGTTGCTGCTGGTGTTGTTGTTGTTGTTCGTGTTGTTGTTTTTGTTTTTTTAGTGTTGTTGTTGCAGCTGTTGTTTTTGTTGCTGCTGTTGTTATTGTTAGTGTTGTTTTTGTTGTTGTTGTTTTTGTTGTTGTTAGTGTTGTTGATGTTGTTGCTGCTGCTGCTGCTGCTGTTGTTGTTGTTGCTGTTTTCCTTCATGAATGTTTCTGTGAGACTTTTTTTCCAGAAATACACGTTTGTGTATACTTTTTATGTTAATGGCATAATTTGTATTTGTATATTTACGTGTAATTTTGATGATTTTAAGCCTGCATTTTGACCTTCTTTTTTTTTTTTGGTTCAGAAAATCGGTCTGCCTTCCCACACAAATAATGTTGTTCGTGGCACATCATAATTCTATTTTTCACAAACAGCTATGTGCCCCTATTTTTTTTTTCACGACATTATAGTTTTCGAAAGACTACTGCAGTTTTTATTTTTTCTTCAGATAACTACACTCCATTATTACTTCACAGTACCCCGCCTTTTTTTAATTCCAACAATAAACAACTGTACCGCTGCTGTGCTAACAACTTTAATAGCTGTTGTAAATAGCAGGGGTTTTTTTTAGAACAGCAAAGACTGAATACTTCTTTATGTTCATTATTTTTATTGTCCAACATTTTATTGTCCAACCAGTTCCAGCAAACATTTTTTTGTCCTAATTCTGTGGTTAATCATTGGTGAAGTCAGTTTTGGAGGTTTTCGGGGAAATTGATATTGGTCAAGTTCCACAGCAAGTACCATCCAGAAGATTTGAAACCAGTCCTCAGACAGGAATGCCATTATATTTACATAATCCCTAGTTCTTAATTTTATATATGACCATTGTAAAACAGTTAAATGGGGGGGAGGTGCTAGAAATCATTGGCCAGACATCGAAGGGAATAACCTAAAGCCATGAAACGTGCAATATTTACCACATATGCACCTCGAAGTTAAAAATACTTGGCACATCGTTTCTCAGATTTTTAAAAACCTTTCTACAACCCCCCCCCCCAACCCAACCCCCCAAAAAATTCTGATTTCTGGTCACTGAAACACTGCTCTGTTGCTGCGATAACCTCCGAAACATAGGAACATTTCCTCCCTTTCAAACAGTTTTAAGATGGTGAAACATGAAATATTAAGACGGGACAGATCTGGTGAGTAGGGTGTGTGAACTGTGCACTCAAATCCAAAATTCTTTAAAACATCCAAATTCTTCAAAACATCCAATTTCTTAAAAACATCCAAATTCTTGTGAGCAGCTGCTTTGTCCCTTCCGTAGCTCTTCCCCTTCCGCAGCTTTTCCCAGCTTTTATTTCAGATCATCCTTTGGTCGGTGCAGCAAGTTAAGAGTAGTGTTCCCCGTTAACGTCTTCAACAGATTGTCAATCATCAGAATATTTTCCTTATCTCAAACAAAAGCAGTGGCAAAAAAAACCCCACTAGATGGCTCATTTCACTGGATATCTCTAGTGTATCAGCGAATGGTTTAGCTGAGATTCGTCGATTTCCAAAATCAAGTCAATGAGCATGATCAGCAATTTCTGGAGTCTACCAAATCTTACTGCATTTTCTTTCTCGAAACCTCCAGGCTGAGAGTTAGCACACAACTTCTCCACAGATGAGCATGATGGGCACTTGTCATTTAGTGTTTACGGCATACAGTCTTGGATTTCCTTTGTAGTTTTCTTCTGCATGAACAGGAACACCATGACGCCCCCGGGGTTCCACATTTGAAAACTCCACACATTTCGTTGACATGGGGAAAAAAAGGTAAAAGGCTAGCGGTATGATCCTACAAATAGGCACTTTATATTATAAAAATGCTCTTTCCAGCTACAGTGCCAAAATCATGCTCACATTTGGGGACGTGGTTCGGGCGGATAACTTTTCAGCGCGCGCACACACCCACCACAGGGCCCCCATGTAGCTAACAAATATACCGGCCCATTGTTCTAAGTATGTGCACCTTGAGACTGTCGACTCAGAAACTGTAGTGAAAGATCTTCTTACGTGGGCTTCGTATTGAAGATCTTAATCTCTGGTATCGTTTTTTTTTTAGTCCTGGGGCGGACTTCAGAAGAGACCCATCACCAGGGCAAAATGCAGGAGAGATCCAAATGAAAACCTTAAAATGTGATTATCGTGTGTAAGTTGTTTAACGCCGTTACTGTAAATCCGTGTTCGAAACCCTACACGTTTGCAGGGTCACTTGTGTTATGCATACGGGGGGGGGGGGGGGCGTGTGTGTTATGATAGGTAATTTTTATCTAGGTTGTGTGTGTGTGTGTTGGAGGTTTTTTTTTGGGGGGGGGGGGGGGAAGGGGGGGGGGGGGGGGGGCGTGTGTGTTATGATAGGTAATTTTTATCTAGGTTGTGTGTGTGTGTGTTGGAGGTTTTTTTTTGGGGGGGGGGGGGGGAAGGGGAACTGACCAGACGACTTACGTTAACTGTGGTCAGCAATCCGTAGCAGACTTCTTGCCTCGCGGTTTACGAACCATAGCTGGCCAAGACCCTATTCTACCTCTACGTGGTACCTCTGGTACGCAGCAGTGCGCTATTTTGTGTTCTAGACAGATAAGAGAATCAGTAAATAAACCTCTGTGTTGTAGATTTGTTTGTGTGTGCGTGCCTGCAGGTCATAAACCAACGGTTCCCATAGCGTGTTTATGGTGATCGAAGTCAGAAGACAAATCCAACCTTAAAAATACACCATACTGAAGACGGATATATCGAACCGAGTGGCAGAAATATCACAGCCCTGCTTATAATAGAGGGGCTTGGTCTGTCTTCTGAAGTATCACATGTACTTTGTAAGACAAGTTTGTCTGTTCTCGTAATGGTCGTGACGAAAGTTAGTACAATAATGTCTCTTCGCTTGTGTAGACGAACAACACTCAGGCGCACCGTGTGTGTCGTATCAGCCGAGGCAGGCAGGTTGGCCAGTTACAGATGAAGAGGCTTAAATTATAACATGATGGCAGTAATGAACGGTAGAATGACGAAGTAGATAAAGATAACGCTGATAACCGCAGCCACTCAACATCTTCCATACATGTCGCAGCGATTGCAGATAGTTTCCAGCGTGCAGCCACATTCATCATCATATCACTAGGGCCAGGCGCAGAAACAGAGTTTCCAGCGTGCAGCCACATTCATCATCATTATATTCACTAGGGCCAGGCGCAGAAACAGAGTTTCCAGCGTGCAGCCACATTCATCATTATATTCACTAGGGCCAGGCGCAGAAACAGAGTTTCCAGCGTGCAGCCACATTCATCATTATATTCACTAGGGCCAGGCGCAGAAACAGAGTTTCCAGCGTGCAGCCACATTCATCATCATTATATTCACTAGGGCCAGGCGCAGAAACAGAGTTTCCAGCGTGCAGCCACATTCATCATCATTATATTCACTAGGGCCAGGCGCAGAAACAGAGTTTCCAGCGTGCAGCCACATTCATCATTATATTCACTAGGGCCAGGCGCAGAAACAGAGTTTCCAGCGTGCAGCCACATTCATCATTATATTCACTAGGGCCAGGCGCAGAAACAGAGTTTCCAGCGTGCAGCCACATTCATCATCATATTCACTAGGGCCAGGCGCAGAAACAGAGTTTCCAGCGTGCAGCCACATTCATCATCATTATATTCACTAGGGCCAGGCGCAGAAACAGAGTTTCCAGCGTGCAGCCACATTCATCATTATATTCACTAGGGCCAGGCGCAGAAACAGAGTTTCCAGCGTGCAGCCACATTCATCATCATTATATTCACTAGGGCCAGGCGCAGAAACAGAGTTTCCAGCGTGCAGCCACATTCATCATTATATTCACTAGGGCCAGGCGCAGAAACAGAGTTTCCAGCGTGCAGCCACATTCATCATTATATTCACTAGGGCCAGGCGCAGAAACAGAGTTTCCAGCGTGCAGCCACATTCATCATTATATTCACTAGGGCCAGGCGCAGAAACAGAGTTTCCAGCGTGCAGCCACATTCATCATTATATTCACTAGGGCCAGGCGCAGAAACAGAGTTTCCAGCGTGCAGCCACATTCATCATTATATTCACTAGGGCCAGGCGCAGAAACAGAGTTTCCAGCGTGCAGCCACATTCATCATCATTATATTCACTAGGGCCAGGCGCAGAAACAGAGTTTCCAGCGTGCAGCCACATTCATCATCATTATATTCACTAGGGCCAGGCGCAGAAACAGAGTTTCCAGCGTGCAGCCACATTCATCATCATTATATTCACTAGGGCCAGGCGCAGAAACAGAGTTTCCAGCGTGCAGCCACATTCATCATTATATTCACTAGGGCCAGGCGCAGAAACAGAGTTTCCAGCGTGCAGCCACATTCATCATTATATTCACTAGGGCCAGGCGCAGAAACAGAGTTTCCAGCGTGCAGCCACATTCATCATTATATTCACTAGGGCCAGGCGCAGAAACAGAGTTTCCAGCGTGCAGCCACATTCATCATTATATTCACTAGGGCCAGGCGCAGAAACAGAGTTTCCAGCGTGCAGCCACATTCATCATTATA
Organism: Achatina immaculata; assembly: GCA_009760885.1. Lineage (NCBI taxonomy): Eukaryota > Metazoa > Mollusca > Gastropoda > Stylommatophora > Achatinidae > Lissachatina > Lissachatina immaculata. The sequence continues at coordinate 25,898,899 of CM019716.1, read as the reverse complement.
TTCACTAGGGCCAGGCGCAGAAACAGAGTTTCCAGCGTGCAGCCACATTCATCATCATTATATTCACTAGGGCCAGGCGCAGAAACAGAGTTTCCAGCGTGCAGCCACATTCATCATCATTATATTCACTAGGGCCAGGCGCAGAAACAGAGTTTCCAGCGTGCAGCCACATTCATCATTATATTCACTAGGGCCAGGCGCAGAAACAGAGTTTCCAGCGTGCAGCCACATTCATCATTATATTCACTAGGGCCAGGCGCAGAAACAGAGTTTCCAGCGTGCAGCCACATTCATCATTATATTCACTAGGGCCAGGCGCAGAAACAGAGTTTCCAGCGTGCAGCCACATTCATCATTATATTCACTAGGGCCAGGCGCAGAAACAGAGTTTCCAGCGTGCAGCCACATTCATCATATATTCACTAGGGCCAGGCGCAGAAACAGAGTTTCCAGCGTGCAGCCACATTCATCATTATATTCACTAGGGCCAGGCGCAGAAACAGAGTTTCCAGCGTGCAGCCACATTCATCATTATATTCACTAGGGCCAGGCGCAGAAACAGAGTTTCCAGCGTGCAGCCACATTCATCATCATTATATTCACTAGGGCCAGGCGCAGAAACAGAGTTTCCAGCGTGCAGCCACATTCATCATCATTATATTCACTAGGGCCAGGCGCAGAAACAGAGTTTCCAGCGTGCAGCCACATTCATCATTATATTCACTAGGGCCAGGCGCAGAAACAGAGTTTCCAGCGTGCAGCCACATTCATCATTATATTCACTAGGGCCAGGCGCAGAAACAGAGTTTCCAGCGTGCAGCCACATTCATCATCATTATATTCACTAGGGCCAGGCGCAGAAACAGAGTTTCCAGCGTGCAGCCACATTCATCATCATTATATTCACTAGGGCCAGGCGCAGAAACAGAGTTTCCAGCGTGCAGCCACATTCATCATCATTATATTCACTAGGGCCAGGCGCAGAAACAGAGTTTCCAGCGTGCAGCCACATTCATCATCATTATATTCACTAGGGCCAGGCGCAGAAACAGAGTTTCCAGCGTGCAGCCACATTCATCATTATATTCACTAGGGCCAGGCGCAGAAACAGAGTTTCCAGCGTGCAGCCACATTCATCATTATATTCACTAGGGCCAGGCGCAGAAACAGAGTTTCCAGCGTGCAGCCACATTCATCATTATATTCACTAGGGCCAGGCGCAGAAACAGAGTTTCCAGCGTGCAGCCACATTCATCATTATATTCACTAGGGCCAGGCGCAGAAACAGAGTTTCCAGCGTGCAGCCACATTCATCATTATATTCACTAGGGCCAGGCGCAGAAACAGAGTTTCCAGCGTGCAGCCACATTCATCATCATTATATTCACTAGGGCCAGGCGCAGAAACAGAGTTTCCAGCGTGCAGCCACATTCATCATCATTATATTCACTAGGGCCAGGCGCAGAAACAGAGTTTCCAGCGTGCAGCCACATTCATCATCATATATTCACTAGGGCCAGGCGCAGAAACAGAGTTTCCAGCGTGCAGCCACATTCATCATTATATTCACTAGGGCCAGGCGCAGAAACAGAGTTTCCAGCGTGCAGCCACATTCATCATTATATTCACTAGGGCCAGGCGCAGAAACAGAGTTTCCAGCGTGCAGCCACATTCATCATTATATTCACTAGGGCCAGGCGCAGAAACAGAGTTTCCAGCGTGCAGCCACATTCATCATTATATTCACTAGGGCCAGGCGCAGAAACAGAGTTTCCAGCGTGCAGCCACATTCATCATTATATTCACTAGGGCCAGGCGCAGAAACAGAGTTTCCAGCGTGCAGCCACATTCATCATCATTATATTCACTAGGGCCAGGCGCAGAAACAGAGTTTCCAGCGTGCAGCCACATTCATCATCATTATATTCACTAGGGCCAGGCGCAGAAACAGAGTTTCCAGCGTGCAGCCACATTCATCATTATATTCACTAGGGCCAGGCGCAGAAACAGAGTTTCCAGCGTGCAGCCACATTCATCATTATATTCACTAGGGCCAGGCGCAGAAACAGAGTTTCCAGCGTGCAGCCACATTCATCATTATATTCACTAGGGCCAGGCGCAGAAACAGAGTTTCCAGCGTGCAGCCACATTCATCATTATATTCACTAGGGCCAGGCGCAGAAACAGAGTTTCCAGCGTGCAGCCACATTCATCATTATATTCACTAGGGCCAGGCGCAGAAACAGAGTTTCCAGCGTGCAGCCACATTCATCATTATATTCACTAGGGCCAGGCGCAGAAACAGAGTTTCCAGCGTGCAGCCACATTCATCATTATATTCACTAGAGCCAGGCGCAGAAACAGAGTTTCCAGCGTGCAGCCACATTCATCATTATATTCACTAGGGCCAGGCGCAGAAACAGAGTTTCCAGCGTGCAGCCACATTCATCATTATATTCACTAGGGCCAGGCGCAGAAACAGAGTTTCCAGCGTGCAGCCACATTCATCATTATATTCACTAGAGCCAGGCGCAGAAACAGCTGGCCTCTTTCCCCAGCCACGCTCTCGTGAACTACGCCTGGCTCAAGCCTTTGCCCTGTAGTGTGCGATTACTAAGCCCTGTAAACATTAGGTGCTGTAAGCTACAGACCGTGACACAACACAAACAACGCCCGTTGGAGGGACAGCGCGAGAGAGGATATATGGCCAAGATCTGAAGAAATAGAGCTTGGCACAAAAGCGTGAGATAAGCCACGTATCCCATATTGCTGTATAATACCACCATCTCGCATTAACTTCCGAATCAAGATTTTTTTTTAAAATCATCCCTTGGCAAGACAGGAGAATTCACTTATCTTATTTAACATCTGACTCTGACACGTGGACTAAACAGCGGGGGTTGTGAAAACAACACATGTTTAGAATCACTACATATAGTTGGGGGAGGGGAGGTGGCGTTCTGCCTTTTACACACATGATCACTTATATCCTCATTTAGCTTGATAATCTTCATCTGAATAGCCCATAGAGTACGTATCTGAGATGTTTAAATCCTTCTGTTACAGGCCATTATTCGTTCTTTCGTTTTATGGGCATAGTATATATTACATTTATTTCTGTATTTGTGCCTTATTGTAAATTATATTGGCAGAAGAATTCCACCAGGCTGTGTGACTTATATATGTGTAATATTTTATGTCGTGGAGACCTAAGAAGAAGTTAAACTTCGTTCTGTTATTGCTTTATCGCCATAAAATTTGTTGCGCTAGACAGATAAGGGATTCAGTAAATAAACCTGTATGTTGTAGATTTGTATGTGTGTGCCTGCCTGCAGGTCATAAACCAGCGGTTCTACTAGCGTGCTTAAGCGGAAAAACATTAATTCTTTCCCACACTTGTAATCCTGCAAATCACACAGACGAGTGTCCATATGGCAGTGGAATCCAGATTCCAGAACATATCATTCAAGAATGCCCAAGCCATGCGGACATGAGGCTTGAGACATGGCCAGAGGACAAAAGCTTTGGGGCTCCTATCAGGATCTGGAGAGAACTGTCTGACATTTAAACATGTTGCACAGGTGATGCAGCCACGGGTTAGAACCATCTCTTTGTACAATCACTTAGCAAAATATCATGTATCCAGAAGCGTTATCAGACACTGAGCCTGGGAGTGAGTTAATACACCTAGTGGTACCGTCTATGAGCCTACTTTGCATCAGTGAATGGAGAAAGGAAGTATGAAAGAGATGATGATACTGCCTCCCTTTGTAGAAACACAAAGGGTTAATCAAGTTCAGTTTCTTACATTATGTTTTCATCATCAGGTGCCATGTCCGTAGACACTGGCGATTCTGCTTTTGTATTTTTAGTTTGGAGTGGTGGTAAGTATCTACTGATCACGCAGTCGTTGCAAAGCGCTTTGTGGTTAAATGGAAATGACTGTAAAAAGATTGTAGGGTCAGTTTTTCGAACTGGATGTGTATTTTATTATCATTAAGTGATACAACATGTTTTTTTCCCTTTCCGTTGGCACTCTGTTTGAGCCAAGTGGATATCCACTTAGTAAAGGAGATAACCTGGAAAAATCGTAGACAAAAACGCTTTACACGGAGTGAAAGAAAATAGTGAGTAAGAGAATGGCTGTGAATTGAACGCACGAGTCTTAGTATAGGCAAAATACACGTCTAGACACGCAAGGGCAACGCACTAGCAACTCATCACATGAAGCATCTCTTTCATTTCCCTGCATCGATACAGTGAGAAGACAAATCCAGTGCTTATCAGTCCCCTGGTGAAGCACAAACTCTCAGTTATGTCCAGGCCTGTACTGTCTGGAATAATGCGGTCATACAGCTCTTTCTTTCACGCTGTTTTATTTCTGTCATTTCCTTTTTCTTTTCTTATCCATCAAAGTGTCACAGTGAGATTGCTTTTTCAGCTTTGCAGTTGTGTATTCTTATTAGAGTTAGATTGCTTGTCGTTTTATAGTTTCTGTTAGATTGCTTGTCGTTGTATAGCTTCTGTTTTGATGTATGTGCTGCTCCTTTTGATCAGACACATTCCATCATTTTGTCTGGTTCCCACAATGCTCTTATATCATGCCCGTACGGCATACTAATCTGACCACAGTCTGGCGGTATGTCGCAACTGTATCCTTTCTTCGGGACTAGCATCTGTGATGTGTTGAAGGGATCTGCAACGTGTGAACTTTCCTGTTTTACTGCGTGACTCTCATGTGTTGAAGGGGTCTGCAACGTGTGAACTTTCCTGTTTTACTGCGTGACTCTCGTGTGTTGAAGGGGTCTGCAACGTGTGAACTTTCCTGTTTTACTGCATGACTCTCATGTGTTGAAAGGGTCTGCTACGTGTGAACATTCCTGTTTTACTGCGTGACTCTCATGTGTTGAAGGGGTCTGCAACGTGTGAACTTTCCTGTTTTACTGCATGACTCTCATGTGTTGAAAGGGTCTGCTACGTATGAATTTTCCTGTTTTACTGCGTGACTCTCGTGTATTGAAGGGGTCTGTTATGTGTGAACTATCCTGTTTTACTGCGTGACTCTCGTGTATTGAAGGCGTCTGCTATGTGTGAACTTTCCTGTGTTGAAGGGCTCTTTTACGTGTGAACTTTCCTGTTTTGCTGCGTGACTCTCTTCTTTTGAAGCTTTTACGTGTGAACTTTCCTGTTTTACCTCGTGACTCTCGTGTGTTGAAGGGGTCTTCTACATGCGAATTTTCCTGTTTTACTGCGGGACTCTCCGTTGATACGCCTCGTGGCTATGAGAGCTGGAGTTTTTTGGTGTGGTTGCCTTGTGTGTTGTTTTACGTTTATTAGAGCGGCCATAGTGTACACCTGTATGTCTGTATAAACGTGCCTTAAATCTTCTGCGTCCAGTATGTTTCTTTCTTTTATTGTGTGTGTGTGTGTGTGTGAGAGAGAGAGAGAGAGAGAGTATATAGAGAGGATCCATTTGTCAGTAAAAGTTGTACACGAGAACTCAGTAACATCAAGTATGTTGCAGGAGTCAGTAACTGTGAAGAGATTTCTAGTCTATCTGTAGAAGTTTATTGATCACCCTGTCTACGCAAACTGTTTTATGGTCAAGAAATGTAAATAAACTCCAGCAAAAATGTTTCCAGCTGCAGTAAGCTCATGTATTTGCAGATCATGAGCCCTCGCATGTCCCCCCCCCCTCTTTACTTCGGCTCTTATTTGTTATTAACCTTGTGTATGTCAGAACTGTACACGCCGAAGTGTAGTTTACAAATAACTGTCTCTTATTATTTACTGATAACTAACTGGTATATTAGTTTTTTTTTCTCAGGTGGAGAGTGTGAAGATGTAAGAATCCTCATAGAATATATCCAGCACATTTTGTTTTATATGCTATTCTAAAACTGCCCTTTGGCCTTGACTTGTACTCAGGTGTAATTTTCCCAGTTGTGTGTAATATTTGTATTTCGTGGCATGTTTTGATCGCCACGATCGTACGTGAGCATTCATGACTTCGTGCGCATTCCTTGCTTTTACGCATATTTCCGTTTATTTTTTTTTCTTATTTTTTTTTTCAGGTGACAGTCATTGTGAGTAGCCTTCTGATATTGCAAATGGCTGTTCCGTTCTTATAATACGTTACATAAATGTTGAACATTAGTTTACTGATTTCAGTTTTGCATGCCACGATTTTATTTGAGTAGCTGTGTTTATTCCATAACACATTTAAGTAGCTGCGTTTATTCAGTAACACATATTTCAGTAGCTGTGTTTATTCCATAGCACATTTGAGTAGCTGTGTTTATTCAGTAACACATATTTCAGTAGCTGTGTTTATTCCATAGCACATTTGAGTAGCTGTGTTTATTCAGTAACACATATTTCAGTAGCTGTGTTTATTCTTTAACACTGATTTGCAGTAACAGTTACCTGTTTATTTGATGGCCAGTTATGCATGTCAGTAAAACTAGCAACGGCGTTGTGTGTTGAGATACTGAGTGGTTATTGTAGACAGAAATTAAAGTGTTTTTCTTATTAAAAATGTAATATCAAACAGGTGAATTCGCTTTCTATAATGGTATAGCCGTGACACTTGCGTGCTATATGGGCTTATATAAGGCTTTGAGAAAATTTGTTTTAAATAAACCAAGATCAGTCACTTATAAGGAAGATATCTGTGAAGCATTTACGATGCATCTGGCATAAATTACATTGGCGGTTGCGAAATACCATTGCACTAGGCTGCATGCAGCCCCAACCTAGTGGCTATCATTGAAACATTTGGGTTTTTTAAATTTGCATAATTAACCACGTTAAGTACGTAATATTTTGTTTCCCAGGATCACACTGTCGACCGTACACGAAAATAGCCCGATCATGCGAATTCCAGAGTAAAGACGGAGAGACAAAGTTTTTTTTCTCTTTATCTTGGGGAACTTTGGCGACACTGCTTCTGTTCCACCAACTTGAACAGAACAGTTAGTATCCTTTGTAATGGTGGCAAAAGTGATTTGCTCCGAGGATTATAGCCAGTCTTGATTAGTTAGCACTAACACCCTGCCACAGGGTGAAAAGCTGGGACTGAGATAGGAAGAAACTTGAGACTTGCTCGAAACTGTGACTTTATTGCCTACAGTGCCTACATTATGTACGTTCCGTAGTTCATAACGTCGTCAGATTTCGATTACTGTTGTGAAACTTCCACCATTGACTGCCTAAAAGTTGTCCCGATTGATAAGGGCACTCTTTCACACGGCATGGTCTTGGTGATCGAGTAAACTGCAGGATAGGCATTTGTGATAATGAAGGTTATCAGAATAATGACTAGTTTTGCTATTAAAATGCTGTCTTTCCTCTTTATAGTAGGAAATGGAAGTTTTCCCTGGTTATTTATGATTAGATCAAGCTTCCTAGAGTCAACCATACGATCAGTTGAGGATTACTTTAAATAATACTGGCAGCATTTCTCAGATAGCAAGAACATGGCTAGAGACACAGTACAGACCTCATAATAATTTATTACAATTTTCTCAGCCTCCTACAAACTGCAGCTACTTCGGTTTCACATAACACAGCAGTTCTCCCTCTCTCTGTCTCTCTCTGTCTGTCTGTCTCTCTCTCTCTCTCTCTCCTCTCTCTCTCTCTGGCAGAATGTAAGACGGGCCTGCGTGCCCAATTCTTTACCCTTGAAAAATAAAGATTATTCATTCATTCATTCTCTCTCTCTCTCTCTCTCTGACATTAAATGTATGTAACGTTTCTTCTTATAAACATCGTATCGTACCACTAGCTTCTTTATTCATTGAAAGAAGCAGCTTTTCGGCAGCTCCACAGTCCAGGTCTGCAGAGATGAAGCTTTTAGGGGACCGAAGATGTGATAACTGCATGGCGCCAGATCAGGGCTGTAAGGGCAGTGAGGAAGACGTTCAGATCGCTGCTGTAACATGGCCTCCACCGTCCCGGCCTTTGCAAGGGGATGTGCGTTGTCGTGGTGCAGCAAGACTATCTTTAACAACGTTCCTCTTCTTTGCCACAAAATTCAGATACCATTTTCTAAGCACAGCACCACTGTACGTTGCGCTGACCATTGTTTGTTTGTGGTCCTGAAAATGCTTCCTTTTATGTCCCAAAAGAAAGTCATCGTGATTTTCCCTGCAGAGAAGTGCTGTCTGGCATTTCATCTTTACTGGAGAACACGAGTGTTTCTACTGCTGCTCTGTCTCATGCTTTCCGGTTCACATTGTTGGAGGCATGTCTCGTCGCTGGTAACACTTTGATCTTCTTCATAACCTTTTACAGAAATCGAGTCTCAGCCTCCACGTACATTTGCTTACGTATGTACATCAGTAAGCGGTTTTGGGTACCCATCTTGCGCAGACTTTACGGTACCGAAAGTCATCATGCAGTATGACATATGCGGTTCCATAGCAGATATCCGAACCTGCAGAAACAGGACAAGTATAAAACTTTCTGTCCATTCATAAACTTTTCTTTCTTTATTTCTTTTTAAATGCCGGTTTTAGCAGGTTTCACTCTCTGTGCCCAAAGAAATCTCACTACAGCGCCCAAAGAAATCTCACTACAGCGCCCAAAGAAATCTCACTACAGCGCTTCTTTCAACAGTGGTGTAGTGCCACATTGAAGCGTCCACGTTCATTTGACCTTGGCTTTGTCCAAGTAAAGCGCTGCTCTGTGCCTGAACCACCCCCCCCCCCCCCCCCCCAATCAGCCATTGCGAATGTGTTGTGTATGCGTCATTTTCTATTCTTCGCGGTTACCACTTAAATTTTCAGATTGCCTTTCCCTTTGTGATTCTTTCTGCTTTTACTGGCAGTCATCCAAGTTGCTGTGTTGCTGTTACAGCCTGTGTTTGTGTGTAAATTAGATTCACAGCCTGTGTTTGTGTGTAAATTAGATTCACAGTCAGTGTCTGTGTGTAAAAATTAATTTCATCCTATATCTATTTTTCGGTTTTAAATGCATTTGCCTCTTCATCATAAATCAGAGTAACATGTTTTTAACGTCTTGAACCAACAAAAGTTAACGTATTGTTCTTCTAAAGTCCGAATTTATTTTTTAGATAATAACGGATGCACAAATTTGTCTAGTTATTAGCTCTGAATGCACCAAGAATACAGGCTCAAGCCCTGCGATACTCTGAACCTCTTGTGGTCCTTTCGGGGACCACACAAGAGACCACGGGACTTAACGAGGACCACATGCGTAAATTCAGTAGGATCACAGTGCGGTCTTGGTGGTAGAAGCGAACGACGACGACGAAGAAGAAGAAGCAGCTCTGAATGTTTGTACCTGAACACAGGCGGAACGACGAACATTTTGCTCAAAATATGATCATGGAAACTGTTTACAGGTTTCTTGATAATAAATTGCTGAATTTTTTTTCCCAGTTAAGTGATCCGAACAAACGATTATGATTATACGAGTATTATCTAGACCAGGATTGTACACGAAAAATTCACAGAATTTGTTGCTTTCTACAGTCTTTTGTCTTTTGTGTCTCCTTGATAAGAATTTAAGACCTAATAGCAAGCACCTAAGCACTTAATAAAACACCTGAAAAACACATAAATGCCTTTGAATGTAAGTGCTGCAGAAAAGTTATTTGAATATCATGGACACCGAAAAAGGACAAATATATCCTTACTACAAGAACTTAAAGTTGAAGAAGGCTGGCTAGTAAAGAGGATTAAAGAGAGAAAACTTCAATATTTTGGACACATTAAATGTCATGATAATCTAGAGAAGACCGTCTTGGAAGGGTACATAATGGGGAAAAAGAAAGAGAATAAGACAAAGGCGAAGATGGCTGCAAGACATCGTTGATAATCTGCAGATGGATGCATCAGCAGCAGGCCATCTTGCTCACAACCGAGAGGCCTACTGAGAGTTATTAGGGAGGCAAAGTTCCGCAAGGGACATGGAAATGACTGAGCACGGACTGTTGTGACTAATCTCCTGTGTTATAGTAGCAAGCACTGTTGCGACTAGTCTCTTGTGTGCCATCTTTTCTACAAGTGACACAACTTTCCATTCTTTGCCAGGGCCGAACACACAGAAAAATCACAAAAGAGAGCAGGGAAGTCTGAAGCGAATGCAAGGTAAACAAAACTGGGAGCTGCTACAGACTTGAAGAAGCGGAAAATATCGCTACATGCTGAGCTTCCGGCTCATATCCAGCAGTTATATCTCAGAGAGAAAGTCATCAGCCAGCACCGAAATGTTAGGGACGTGTCTTAAAGCGTGAGGGCAAAATGTGCACGAGTGTAAGACCTTGGGGAGAGAAGATGATGAGAGAAGAGGAAGGTTATAGATAACACTGGCACATAACTACATTTTGACGAAGCTTGTGGAACAGAGCCACCCGTACATCCGGGAACAGGAAAATATGTAGATGTCCATCAGTGATTGTATGTATGAATGGGAGGGGGGGGGGAGAGAGAGAGAGAGAAGGATGTCCATATGTATCCTGGCTGTTAAATAAGAAAGCTGTAAGGATATAGACTTGTAGGAAATAAATGGTCAGCCACAAAAAAAATATGACCAGGTCAGATCTCCTAGCACAAGGTGAGTGTGCTGTCCTCATACTTGATGTTTACCCTCGAAGTAACGGTAATACTCTGTTAACATGGACGCTATGCAACCAGACGGACCATGGCGGCATGACTGACATAAGGCGGAAAATTCCGTTAAACTATCTCCTCGTCCAGATGTGGAAGCAGCTGTCGTTTGGTGCAAAGAGTGGACACCGAGTTTAGGACGTGAAGTCAAACGTTTGTTACCATCCCGCGACCAGACCACAGAGTCAGTTATTTGTTGAGGTTTGTGTCCTGGATATGATATTTAGACTAGAACTTCCAATATTCTTCAAAGGTTTCTTTTCTTTTAGTGTGAATAGAATATGGTATCTATATGAAGCAAAATGTGAACAACAGAAATGTACTCGGAGTAGATAGCAAGTTAGTGGAGGAGGTCAACGAATTTGTATACCTTGGCAGCAGAGTAGTAGAACATGGAGACAGCACAGAGGACATCAACAGCAGGACTTACTAGAGCAAACCAGGCTTTTGCAGTGCTGCAGGAAATAAAAAAAAACTAAGCATAAATATGAAAATCAGGATATTTAAGAGTAATGTTCTAAGTGTACTACTCTATGGAAGTGAATGCTGGAAAATCACCAAAACCATAGAAAACAAGTTGAATTCTTTCCAGACTAAATTTTTACGAAGAATTAGAAAAATATTTTGGCCAAACACCATAAGAAATAACATCTTATTAGCAGAAATGCAGATGAAGCCACTGACAACAATTATTGAGGAAAGACGCTGGCGATGGTTGGGACATGTGCTCCGAATGACTGACAACTCACTACCAAAAATAGCACTAAAATGGACACCACAGGGGAGCAGAAGTAAGGGTAGACCAAGGGAGACATGGAGAAGAACAACAGAAAGGATGTTGAGCAATAGAGGGCTCACCTGGGCAAGAGCAGAAAAAAAGGCGAAGGACAGGCATTTGTGGAAAACCCTTGCGGAAGCCCCATGTGCCCTGGGCACTTAAGGTTCAGAGAGAGAGAGAGAGAGATCTAGCGCCGGGCAGTGAAGGCCCAGCGCCACTCTGCTGTCATAGCTATAATAGATCTTGTTGTAAATCTGTAAGTAAAGACTACCTTCTACTCTGTATTTTTGTGGAGTCGACAAGGATTTGAAATGTCTCCAAGATGATGGATAAAGACGTGGACTAGCAGTCCTGGTGAAGACTCTAGATGACCCAGATAACGTAGTATCTGACATATGACGGAGAATTAATCCTGATACTCTTGTTTCACGAAGCCTATCATTTTATCGGTAAACTTACTGTCATGACTGTGTTCTGGGATTTCGTTACACAACTTAAGAAACAGCAGAGATGATTGCGTTTGGATGAGCGTTGAGAGATGAAGGGTAGAAAGTCAGACGTGCGCGCGCGCTTTCAGTTCCTCGCCCTTTAAAGGGAAATACAATTCTTTCTTTAGTAGTTGCTTCTTTCTTTCATTCTTTGCACTCTTTCTCAGATGCTTAGTCCAGTTTCATATGTGAAATTTAATCTGAAGAGTTGTCAGATTACACACAAAAAATTTTCGCACAGAGGAATTTCTGTGACCTTAAACATAGCAGGCAATCATCACTTTTATAACATGTATTCAACAGTTCACTGACAAGCTGCTACTAGGTCATGTATTAAGTTTGTTCACAAGATGGTGTTTGAGTCGACAGTGTCCTCCTAATCCAAGTCAGAAAATGATAACTTGCTCATGCACTGTTAGAATGTTGACTGTCTGCGTTATGACATGAAGCCAGTAACAACCAGGATGCAGCAAGACACAGAGGATTGTGAAGGGTAGAAGGGAAATGAAAGCGTAAACAGAAACAGCTGTTAAATTGTCCACTCAGATCTTCACGCAGCACGAGACGACACTGAAGTAAGATGACTTGCGTAACATGAAAACGTACGTCATTGATTCATGGAAATGTGCTTCATAAGAGGGGTGTTGAAGGCACCATAGACAGCTAAGAATACCAACGAAGAAGTCTTGAGAGGCTCGAGTTAAAAGGCAAATTACAACAAAGATCAGATTTATAGATTTATAAGATTTATAGGGCATTTTTTGAGAAGAGGAAAATTGGAACAGATTGTGGCAACTGGAAAAGTTGAGGGAAGAGAGTCAGAGGAAGACATTGAGAGAAGTTACTGGATGGGCTGTCAGTGTGGGTAGGAAGAAAATCACCGGGGGATCTCATAATTAAGTCCAAAGACAGGGAATTGTGGAGAGAAATGATCGCCTACACCACGAGGCACGGCACTTGATTGATTGAAGTCATTGCGGCTCAGGGTACTTGTATAATAATGTTAAACTTACAAGCACTATGTTAGGTACTTGTATAATGTTAAACTTACAAACACTATGTGGTACTTGTATAATAATGTTAAACTTACAAGCACTATGTTAGGTACGCGTATAGTAATTTTAAACTTACAAGCACTATATGGTACTTGTATAATAATGTTAAACTTACAAGCACTATGTTAGTAAGCGTATAGTGTTAAACTTACAAGCACTATGTTACGTACGTGTATAATAATGTTAAGCTTACAAGCACTATGTTAGGTACGCGTATAGTAATGTTAAACTCACAAGCAGTATGTGGTACCTGTATAATAATGTTAAACTTACAAGCAGTATGTGGTACTTGTATAATAATGTTAAACTTACAGGCACTATGTTAGGTACGTGTATAATAATGTTAAACTTACAAGCACTATGTTAAGTACGTGTATAATAATGTTAAACTTACAAGCACTATACAAATAGTCACCACAACGGTGTATAGTGAACCACAAAATTAGGGGCATCTACGGAAAAAATGAGGAAAGCGCGTTATAATTACTGTTATGCATGCGTTATATTATGTTTATTATTTGTATGTTGAATGTTTGTTTCATATGTTCATTCTTAGACGTATTTTGTGCCCATTGTTTGTTGAAATAATATGATTAAGTCTGAAAATAATAACGTTGATAGTTTTTTTTTAAAAAATTCCTGTGAATGTGAGTTTGTTTTAGCTAATGGAGTGTTCTTAAGATCAGAGCATTTCAGACCATGGTACGCTGTCCCACTAGTGACACTGGCCATGGTTTCTTAACAAAAACTCCTGTATATTGCCTGCCTTCTCTCTCTCTCCCCCCCCCTCCCCCCCCCCCCCCCCCACTAGTGACACTGGCCTTGGTTTCTTAACGAAAACTCCTATATATTGCCTGCCTTCTCGGTCACGCAGAATTTCTAAGGCCCACAACTTTTAAGCCCCGGGGGAGGGCAGGAGTGAGCTAGAAGAAAGTAGAGAAAACTTGAAAAAATATGAAACTAAAAAGTGACTTTATTATTCGGTTCCTTGTAACTTGAAAAAATATGAAAGTAAAGAGTGAGTTTATTATTCGGTTCCTTGTAACTTGAAAAATATGAAACTAAAGAGTGAGTTTATTATTCGGTTCCTTTTAACTTCAGAAGTATGAAACTAAAGAATGACTTTATTATTCGGTTCCTTTAATTTGAAAAATATGAAACTAAAGAGTGAGTTTATTATTCGGTTCCTTTTAACAAGCTGTTGAGATTTTACTGTGTCTCGGGTTACATATGTTATTGTGATAGTGAAGTGTTGGGGAAATCAAGATAGCACTGCCCTAATAGTCCACTCAGAGAGATTATGGCTGAGAACCTCTAATGAAGCTCGTGCGCTGACCTGTTCGTCTGACACTCTGGTAACTGCGCAGAATTAACGCAGACCTGTAACATAAATTTCATCACATCCGCTTTACACAAGAAGTCAGTAGCTATGCTTTGAGAAGCCTGCAAAGGAATTACGTTGTGTAACGCCAGTGTAGTGGTCTTTAAAGCTTTCACCATCTTCTTCTGCCATCTACCCGGACATTTTATCTTTTGTGTGCCAAGGTTATTACCTGATTTACCTGGTCAAGCTGTGTTCGGATAATTAGATAATTTTGAACAAGGTTACCTGTGTTCAGATAATTAGATAATTTCTGAACATCAAATGGCAGCAATTGATTCCTGATACTGAAGTCCTCACAAGAGCTAAAATTCCGAGCATCTACACAATGCTTCAAAAGGCGCAAATCCGTTGGACAGGGTATGTGGTCAGAATGAGTAACACTCAACTGCCCAAACAACTCCTATATGGGAAACTTCTGAACAGAAAACGGAAAGCAGGAGGGCAAAAAAAAAAAGCGATACAAGGCTCAAAACCTCACTCAAGGCCCTCGGGATAGATGATTAACTCTTGGAGTCCAAAGCACGTCACTCTTGGAGTCCAAAGCACGTCAGCCCATCATATGGAGGGCTGTAACCACTCTGGGTGCCCAGAGAGCTGGGTGCTCAAGGACTGAAAGTGCCCAGCACAAACGCGCAATGGGAAAAGCCAAGGCTGCACAAGCACCCACAACTGAATCTGGACATGTATGTTCCGTGTGTGGCAAAACTTTTAAAGTTCGTATAGGGCTAGCTGGTCATGAAAGGGCACACCTCACCCTGTTTAGACCAAGATGAAGCTGTGGTCATCATTGAAGAAGATGGACAAACAACAACAGATAATTTCTAATAAGGTCACCTTTAATCAGTAAGGGTAAACACTTTATACACACACAAAACATGCAGGACAAATAAACAGTGAAATAGGAAAAAAATCGAAATTCTGTGTACATTTATATATTTAGTTTGAATATACCCCAAAACTGGTTAAAGATCCTTGTCTTGATATCCATTTATTTCAGCGATTGTAATCTTCTTACCACTTATTTCCCTTCTTTTTTTTCCTAGAAAACTTTCGTTATAAACTCATTACTTGTAAATTCTTATTTCTCTTATTGTTTGTTTCTTTTAAATTGCAGTCTGAATCTTTTATGTTAGGATCTTTACACACGAGAATTAAGGACTGAGACATTTTTTTCTTCAACATTCGAAATATCAAAGTTAAAACAAAGCAGAGAAGGGTGTTGAAGCATACTAGGCTTTTTTTTTTCTTCTTAAATATTGATTTGGGATTATGTTTTTTTTAATTTTGTTATTTGTTTTTAATATAGATAATTTTACTTAGAAAACAGACAGGAAAAGGTTAAAATATGTAGAAATATTACATTTTCAGTGGAGTTGGTGGGGGGGGGGGAGAGAAGAAATGGAGATATTTTTTAGGGCTATTACATTTTCATAAACACACTTTGGGTAAGATGGTAACATCATTTGGGTAACATGCAGAATATATAATTGTTTGTGTCATGTTCCCAGGAGTTAGAATTTGTTTATGAAATATTTTATAGCACGTGGGACATTGGAAAATTCTTATCTTTCTAGCAGTAGTTAGCTGTGACACTACATTTGCTGGGATAGGATTTTTTTTTTTCTGTTGTTGTAGAAGAAAAGAAGACATTAGTGTTATTGTCCAGCAGGTAAAGAAGGAATTAGTTTTTAGTTCCTTCAGTTTTATAGATAAGTGTTGTGAGATTTTGTTTTTGTTTTTTTTTTTTGTTTTTTTTGTGGGGAGGGGTGTATAGAGTACAGGGAGGTTGAAAAATCTGTTCTTTAAAAAATAAAACCACAAAGATAGCTTTTAGTTGAGAGATTCTGATTAATTTCATGTATTTGGTCAAAAGCTGTTTTGAATCTTGACATGTTAGTTCATTTGTTGAGTAATGTACTACTTCTAAATGCCCTGAGTACACTATCAGGTATGAGGAACCCAACCGGACCATCTAACATTCTTACAGAAATGATCAGTGAGCAATACTTTATTTCTATTACAAATAAGCACCAATCACATCAGCATCAGTTTTCTTATTCTTGCATGTTGAAGAATGACAAAGAAAACCCATTAAAATGAAGCCGTTATTTGCTGAGCACAAAAACATCTTCCATTTTTTTGCCAGGATTATGTTATTTTCTTAATTACTTTCTCTGTGGCCGTTAACAGTATGGCTAGAATTGTGGATTCTAAAAAAGATTGCATGGATTTTCAAATGTCAGAGAAAAGCAGCTTAGATATTTGTTGTTCTAATTAATGTATCTTCTGTTATCTTAAATATGAATGAGTTAAACTGCTTCCAAGATGCACTATAGTTCACAGCTGTCTTTATTCCAGAATTGAACAACCACAAAGGACAACCAAGTTTTTCACTATGGGATCAGCCGCTAAGAGCTTCTAGCTCGCAGCAGCATGGAGATCTACCATCACCATAATTAAATATGGTTATATGTTAGAAATATATTATCCTTTCTATATTACAGTATGTGATTTAAACAGTGTGTGGAAGAGTGAGCACGCTGACTGAACCAGATGCCTGTACATGGCACTGATCTATAGGGATAGAACCAGCAGGCTTATTATAAACAATAAGTGTTTATGTGAGAGAACTAGTAACTGAGTACATAAGTCGGCACTGAATGATAGATCAGAATAGCTAGAACGATGATTAGAAGAGACCTGCCTCGCTGTACATTTATGAGCTGGTAGTCATAGCGAACATAAGTAAACAAGCATGAATGATGTGGGCAATAAAGACTGAGCCAATGATTTGAGTATGACAAGGTATTTTAGAGAAAATTTAATAAGTTTATAAATGAATATGTGAGAAATTAAATGCATTATGTTTGGAGAATAAATGAATTAGTAAGTAATGAATAATGCTGTTTTCTGTATCAGTGCAGTTAATTTTAGGACATTCATAGCATGCTTTATTTAATTCACAACAGATTAGGTGCAAGGGCCTGAGAATTTTAAATTTGTGGCTCATATTTACTGGCTTTTGTCCTAGGGTGGATTGCCCTGGGAAACAAGTAACCACTGTGTAGTCAGGAGTCCATTTCCTATCTGAGATTTATCAAAGTTTTGTCCAAGGTTTTGTGTGATTAGCAGCAAACCATCACTAATATTTCCTGTGCTATATATATTCTTTTTTTAATAAAATGCATACTATGATTCTTTCAATACCAAAAAAGAAATGAGTTTATGCTAGGAGTACAGGAGATGAGTTTTTACAGCCAAGAAAAGAACAAAACACTATATAATTTCTGCTAATGAGAGAAAACCAAAACACTTAAGCTGTGGTTTGCTTGGTTATCTGTTTATACAGACGGCGCTTGTGATTGCCAAAGAGCTGGAGATACTGAGCATTGCAGCCCAGCATATTTGTCTGTATCCAAGCATTCAACAGGATGACGAGCTCCTCAAGTGTACTGTCAGTGAGTATACATAGAACAACATGATCCATGTTCTGCTCCATTTTTACTTTTCTTATTGTGAAAATACCTTGGGGAGTAGCCAGCAGTAGCTGCATAAGCACATATATGTAGGAGGAAACATACAATTTGCATTGTCCCTGTACTTTGAAATCTCACTTTGAAATGTTCATGTGAAACAGTGGTTGATGTGAATAAAGTTTGTAAGATAGTGGCTTCACAGTGCTCAGGACTAAACTTAAGATAGTGGCTTCACAGTGCCCAAGACTAAACTTAAGATAGTGGCTTCACAGTGCCCAAGACTAAACTTAAGATAGTGGCTTCACAGTGCTCAGACTAAACTTAAGATAGTGGCTTCATAGTGCTCAGGACTAAACTTAAGATAGTGGCTTCACAGTGCTCCGACTAAATTTAAGATAGTGGCTTCACAGTGCTCGGACTAAACTTAAGATAGTTGCTTCACAGTGCTCAGGACTAAACTTAAGATAGTGGCTTCACAGTGCTCAGGACTAAACTTAAGATAGTTGCTTCACAGTGCCCAAGACTAAACTTAAGATAGTTGCTTCACAGTGCTCAGACTAAACTTAAGATAGTGGCTTCACAGTGCCCAAGACTAAACTTAAGATAGTGGCTTCACAGTGCTCAGACTAAACTTAAGATAGTTGCTTCACAGTGCTCAGGACTAAACTTAAGATAGTTGCTTCACAGTGCTCAGGACTAAACTTAAGATAGTGGCTTCACAGTGCTCAGGACTAAACTTAAGATAGTTGCTTCATAGTGCTCAGGACTAAACTTAAGATAGTGGCTTCATAGTGCTCAGGACTAAACTTTTCTATTTCATTAACTACATTAGTTCACAGTCAGAGAACAGCAGCAATTTCTTTCCACGAACATGAAGAAAATCTTGGAAGAAATTTGTGGAGCACTGTCAAATACTGTTAGGTCAGAGCTGACCCAGAATGTGGTTTTTTTTGTTTTTATATTCTTTATCATCATCATTATCGTCATTGCCTTTCACTCCCTTGAGAGCATAGGCCACAAATAAAGATTCTCCAGTCATCTATGTTCTTGGAATTATTCTCTGCTTCCTTCCATGTGTATCCTTTGTCTCTGAGCACTGTCATCATTTCTCTTCTCCCAGTAAGTCTAGGTCTTCCTCGTTTTCTATTTCCTTGATTATTTTATTATTGATATGGCATGCTAGTAATTACTGTATATGGCAGAATAGTGTTACTTAATATTTCTTGTTGCCATAGATCTGTTGGCCAGTATACATGACATTGGCAAGTCTGGCAACAATGTGTTCAGCAGGGAGGAGAAGGCATCTGCTGAAGACTCTGTAGACCCCCATCATCCTGTGTTTGGACTGAAGAAAGACCTCATCAGACTAATTGCAAACATGGCCTATAAGCACAAGGGCAATCAAGATTTGGTAAATTTTTTAGCCTGCTTGTGGAGCTGAAAAGCTTAGTTTTTTTTTTTTTTTAAGTTTTTTTTTCTTCTTATAGATCTCACGGGGGCAAAGACACTATCTATTTTCACAGTCAGTGAGCCATAGATGACATCCTGGAGTCAGAGTTGGTGAACCATAGCTGACCAAGACCCTGTCTCACCTCTCAGTTGGTTCCCCCAGTAACGGGTATAGCCTGGCTAACGGGAGCAGGGATCGCCATAGTCCCGATGATGGTGGAGTCTGCTGAAGTAGTATTGCACACCACCTGCTTTTTTTTTTTGTTTAGCTACACTCCGTAACTGAAAAAAATAGCTGCCATAACCAGATCCCAAGCTGATAAGATGCTGTGCCCAAACACTTTCACAGCTTTGGCTGCAAAGAATGCCAGCCTGCATTTCCAGAGAGTTACAAGACAAGATTTTAGATGTCATATTTTTTTACATCATTTGGAGTTAAACTTGTTTTGGTTTTATATTTCATTGACATAATGTTTGAGCGTATAAGCAGTTAGGATCTTTGTAGCCACTTTTTGACTGTTCATAGTTTGACATGTCAAGAGGAAAAAATTGTTATTACTTTGATAAATTTATAACATTTTATTATATCTTAGTTACATCATATAAAATATCAGTATCTTTAATTTCACAGCATTCTGAAATGGACCATTTTCTTATTTAAAATTGTGATTCTTTTATTTCTGAATGTACATATGTACTTTTTTCTGTCTCTATATGTATGTATGTGTGTGTGTGTGTGTGTGTGCGTGCGTGCGTGCGTGCGTTTTTTTTTTTTTAAATGGCTTGCCATTAATAAAATCCTTTCCATTTTTTTTATTAACAGTCTCATGTCATTGATTATGTATTATTTTTCATATAGTAAGAAGAGCCTTTCCAGAGGCTGCACTGTATAACCAACATTCCTAACACCATGTAAAACTGACATTCCTAACACCATGTAAAACCAGTTTCCTATTTCACATATATCTTTCTTTTACCAGTTTCTCATATTCTTTTCCCAGGTCAGGGCACTGGAGGGCATTCCACTGCTCTTGGATCTCACCATGATAGACTGCCATAATCCTTGTATCCTTACTGTTGTTAATAATTATTTTTTTGTGCATAAAAGTTCACAGAAATTTCTGAAGTACCACAGATTTTAATGGTAGCTTACCTTGGAAGTGTCAGTTCAGTAAGAGCTGTCTTGCTCAAAAAACAAAGGTTAGCCAAGTTCAGGGGTACTGGCTCATCCCAGATTTTGTAGAAATATGTTGTTATGAAAGTCAGTTAATGTCAGTTTTGCTATTTTCATGTGACTCAGAATGCAGGCTGACTTGTGAGTATTGATTTTTAAAGTGCTTTGACATTTGTTTTATCAGAGCATTGTGTTTTATTGAGCTAGTCTTGTTGTCACACAGGTTACCTCCCTTAACCACAGTCTCCTAGTCATAACACAATGGGTAGTACTGGCAATTAGGAATTTAGTGGAAAACAACAGAGAAAACAGAGATGTCCTTTCAGGGATGTCCTTGCAAGGAATGGCAGGTCATATGGCCATGTTGCGAGAAGCAGGCATCCAAACAGAACTTCGAGGAGGCAAGATTGTAGTGAAGCCAGTGAAGGATTAGGTGAGCTTTGTTGCTGTAATTTTACATTTCTTCACACTGGTTGACTTGTGATTGCTTTGTGATTTCTAGAGTTCTTGGCCACTGAGGTCTTTGATGAAAGTGTTGGAGAAAAGATATCGGACTGGAATAGGTGTGGGCTGCGGTGAACTTCTTCCTGCTAGTGGTTTGGACTATGGTTCCTTCATTCCTTAAACTAAACTTTGCATGATATCATATTTTCCCTTACTTCACCAACAGCCATGTGTGCAGTGCAGTCCAGTCAAGTGTGCCTCACTTTGCAGCCAGATATTGTTTATCTTTGGAGGCCTTGTTTCCATGGTGCCATTTTCTTCAGTAGGGTAGACTGGAGGGCACCAGGAACAAGTCCTGAACCCACAGCCTAAGAGAGAAGGCCACTTACTCTCATCACCATGGTAACTCTGTTGAGCAGACTTAAGAAACAAACTTGGTCACCGTATGAACAGTTTGATCTTCATCACGATGGTCATACTAAAGAGAATAAAAACTTTGCTCTACAGCTACCACAGAGATGTAGTATAGAGTCTAAGCTGGCTGTAGCTCACAATCCCTATCTCACAGATACAATCATCTCCAGTCATACACAGGCAAATTTAAGTCTGATTATGTTATACTAATTTATGAGGTAATATTTCACAGTTTGATAAATTTAGACTAGTTAGTGAAATAACCGTAGCAGGACATGTGCAATTTAATTCCCCAGAGGCAGACATTATCTATTTATTGAGTTTAGACACTATCTTCTTTAATTCATTTATGCTTTTTTTTTTCATCAGGCAAGTATGTTAGAGCCTGAATTCCATTTTTATAACAATGGATGTTTTACGATGGCGGTTTGTTGGGCCGTCGATCAACGATATAGCACTTCTGAGCTCCACACACTTTGATGCGCAAGAGAAAAAAATCAGACTCCAAAATATCTCTAAACAAATTGGCCTCGAAGTCAACTCAGCAAAAACTAAAGTTCTTGATCTCACCAACAAACCAGACAACATTAAACTTAATGGCTATGATCTTGAAAAGGTCACTAGTTTTACATACCTAGGAAGCAAATTAACACCCGCAGGAAACATATCAACAGAAATTATGACCTGAATTGCTTTAGCGTCAAACGCTTTCAACAACCTGACTAACATCTGGAAATCAAAACAACTCAGTAAGCACACGAAACTAAAGATCTCCAACTCCTGTGTAGTGCCAGTACTAACCTGTGGCTGCTAGAGTTGGAGAACATCCCCAGCCATGGAAAAGAGACTAGATGCTTTTGAAAATAAGTGCCTTTGAAGACTGCTAAATATCTGTTGACACGACTTCAGACCAGTTACATCAAGAAACTAAACTAAACTAAACAAGACTATGTATCAAACTTTATCAGAAGATGTTGCTAGAACTACATCAGCCACATACTTAGAATGGACGAAAAATGACTCCCACACCAAGCATTTATGTGGTCACCAGGGGTAAAAGAAAGCAGGGAAGACCCAAAGACATACTAAGAAAAGTTATCACCAAGAAGTGTTCAACAATGCTCATCAGAAACATCAAAGATCTAAAGCAAGAAGCAAGGAATCACCAGACATGGAGAGCCTTGTCCTCCACCCTATGCACTGTCTTTGGCCCAAGAGGATCAACTAACTAAAATAAGTATGTTAGAATTAAAATTGCAAAAGCAGCACTGACCTTCAAGAATCTTGAGACCATTCAAAAGTTACAAGCACAAAAAACAAGTTAAGATTATTCAGTTTAAATGTAATATCCAACCTCATTTATGCATGTGAAAGCTGGAAAACAACTAAAGAAATAGACAAGAAATTAGACTCTTTTGAAAACAAATGCCTAAGGAAAATACTCAGTATAAAGTGGAATGAATTCAAGAACAACGCAGAGATAAGACAGATGAGCAAACAACAACCTGTCTCATGGGTAATCAGAAAAAGAAGAGGGACATATGTCCGTCATGTAATGGGAAGAAACAATCAGAAACAAGCTATCAAATGGAACACAACAGGCTGAAGAAAAAAGGTCGACCACGTGAAACTCTAAGGAGGACATTAGTAAGAGAGGCCAGTTTAATGAGCATAATATCCCTTGATGAGATTGAAAAACTCGCCGAAGACAGAAAATCTTGGCGAACTACCATGTGGGCCTCATGTGACATTTAGCACCATAGGAAGGATGTAAGAAGTATGAGGGGTGATTGATAAGTTCACGGCATAAAGTACAAATGCTTGAAACACACTTGATTTTAGGTGCATTTGTAGATCAGGTTAATGTATGATTAAACACCAAGTTTCAAGAAATTAACTGCAACCAATTTTTTTTTCAGGCTACTGAACTGATAAAGGGTGGCAGAAATTGAGAAAATGGATAACATTTCTCATCGAGCAGTCATTCGCTACCTCTGCATCAAAGGTTTATCATCAAAGGAGATCCATGGGGATATGGTAGAGACTAGGGGAGAGTGTCCCTTCTAACAGCACAGTGAAGAAATGGGCAGCTCAATTCAAACATGGAAGGGAGAGTCTGGAAGATGATCCCCGTCCAGGAAGACCAAGAACAGTAATCATCAATGAAATCACCGGCAGAATTCATGACATGATAATGAAGGATCGACGACTAACTGAGCAGTACCTTGCTACTGAGTTGGCCATCTCCCAGGAACGTGTTAATGCCATTATTCACAATGATCTTCAAATGACAAAGGTCTCTGCTCGATGGGTCCTGAAACTTCTTGGAGCTGATCACAAATGACCGTGTCTCAACATGTCAAGAGACAATCTTGGCCATTTTTTTGCAGATCCTGAAAAGTTTCTTCAGCAATTTGTGACTATGGATGAGACTTGGGTTCATCATTTTCAACAAGAAACCAAAGAACAGTCAAAGCAGTGAAAACGTCATGGATCCCCACCTCCAAAGAAAGCAAGGGTGGTTCTGTCTGCAGGCAAAGTGATGGTTTCCATATTTTGAGATTCAGAAGGTGTGCTAAATGTAGACTATCTTCAAAAAGACAGAATGGTTACCAGAGCCTATTACACTAATCTTGTGAAGCAACTGCGGGTCAGATTGAAGGAAAAGCGTCGAGGGAAATTGACGAGAGGAGTCCTTTCAGCAAGACAATGCTCCATTTCACAAGTCGGTGGTGGCAATGGCTGCCATTCATGAATGCGGCTTCCAGCTTCGTGAACATCTTCCTTATTCCCCCGATTTGGCCCCTTCGGACTATTACCTGTTACAAAACTCAAAAAGGAGCTCAGTGATCGCAAATTTGCTTCAGATGATGACATCATTCATACTGTAGACCAGTTTCTACTGGCACAAGATGCTGACTTTTACAAAGAAGGGATCCATATGCTCCAGGATCGCTGGACTAAGTGCATAAACTTGCAAGGGTACTGTGTTGCGAAATAACCCAAAAAAGCTGTCCACAAATAATCCGTTGTACCTTATGCGGAGAACTTGTTGATTACCCCTGGTATGTTCAGTATGAAGTACATGTATTTGACAAAACCTGCAGGTGTACTTGGGTTAAATAACTTGCCTACAGAAAGTATATATTGATTCATTTCATCAGCAGGGAGTGCACTAACTGGAGCAGCAAGATGAGAGAGAAAGATCTTCAAGAAACAGCACAGAGCTTTAATAATAAAGGCAGACCAACAGTGGCCATTCTTCCAGGTTTAACTACAGAATCTTGCTTCATCAAGATCAAGAGGTGAAATTATAGCTTCCATGAAGCAGATGGCTAGCAAAACCACCATATACTCCATTATTTGTGTGCAGTGCAGCATAGAACATGATGTATATCAGATTATCTACGTAAAATAACATCTAGTTCCATTATTTGAGATAGCCTTTTGTTCTGTGATATGTTGCTTAAATTTCTTGTGTCTGTTTTCATGGAATGGGAAGTTTTGTTGTGGAACCCATTATATCTTGAGCTTTATTTGGTTATTTCAGTATACAAAAAAAAATATGCAGCCCCATCATGCCATACAGGCACAAAGTTAAACTGCATTGGTGTACATATTTTCCTTGACCTGTCAATGCATAACGGTGTCACGCCAGTATTACTGGGGCTTCTCCAGTCTGGACATAAACCACAGATCTTGTCATAAGTGGCAAGAGCACTTAGCACTCAGCCACCCTATTTTGGTTCATTTAATTTGTTAAAATTATTTGTGCCATGCTTACATTCTGGTTTATATATGAAAATTTGCAGAAGGAATCACTTTAAAATTGTCTGATAAAGATAAGCCTGGGTTCATTTATTCTTTGCTGTTTTTTTAATTTTAACAGATATTTTTGTAATAAAATGTGACAGCATGTCCAAGATTTCTGTGGCCTAGAAAGCATTAAAACTGCTTTATCTGAGAATAATTTCAAAGAGCAGCATTTATGATTGAAATCTTCAGTCTGGTTTCCATTTTTGAGTCTGAAATTTGATGTGTTTTCAGTGAGGGTGAGATGACAACAACTATTTGTTGATTTCATATAAGGAAAGTAGACAGGGGTGTATGATTCAGTTTTGTGCCTACTTTCTTACTAGGAGGATACTAGAAAAGCTAAGTGTTTAATTTTTTATCTGTTTTTTTTTCATAGTTTTATCTATCATGTTGTTTTTGTATGTGATCCTTGAAAAAAGCTTGTGCCGAAATATTGGATTGTTGTATGTTCATCATACATACTGGTCTTACTTTTTTCGGCCTTTCTTGTTTCTGCCCAATTTCCTCTCTTTTTTGTTTTTTTTTTGTAAAACTGAAGCATCCACCTCTGTCTACTTAATTTACTAGAACCAGTTTCACCACGGTCATCATTTCTCTGATTCCATATAACACTAATCCAGCAAAAACAAACAACATAATTACAATTCCTGACAATCAAAGACATTTGTTGTACTGTTTTTTTTTCCATGATCAAAGCTTTAATTATAACAGGGTTTCTCTTTTTTTTCTTTCAATTTTCTTAATTGCTACTGATGATGACCATCTTTGGAAGATTTCATTGGTATTTGTGTGATGAAGCCATTCTTGCCCAGCAGTGATAATTCTTTTTTCAGTTGTTTCAGTCGTATACTCCTCGTCTGTCTAGAGCAGCCTTTTTCAGCCCTCTTATTTTACCCCTGTCAAAACCTTCAAATAAACTTTCACATCTCATGGAACTAATTTCATTAAAATGATAGTATCTACATCTCACAGAATGCTAGGCTGATCAGTAAAGTGAGGGTATTATGATAATTATTAGTAGTAAGTCCCATTGTTATTTTTTTTCCCCTGTAGATCTGCATATAAATATGTTTTTTAATATTAATTATGATCAGTCACAAAATTGTGAAGACCACTCACAGAAAAGAGGACATCTATCGCTCTTCATAAAGTAAAACAACTAAAGAATCTGTGGAGAGGAACAGACAGAACCACAAAAACATGGACACAAAAAAGAACAAATATATCCATACTACAAGAACTTGATATTGAAGAGTGCTGACTAGGAAAGAGGATTAAAGAGAGAAAACTTAAATATTTTGGACACATTAAACATCATGATAATCTAGAGAAGACCGTCTTGGAAGGGTACATAATGGGAAAAAGAAAGAGAGGAAGACCAAGGCGAAGATGGCTGCAAGACATTGCTGATAATCTGCAAATTGATGCATCAGCAGCAAGCCATCTTGCTTACAACCAAGAGGCCTACAGGAGTGGTGTTAGAGAGGCAAAGTTCCACAAGGGACATGCAAATGAGGGAATGAACTCCTCACAGAAACTGTAGGTTTCCATAGAATCCCAGTCAAGAAATGCAGACCTAGAGCATTCTTTCTTGTCCTGGGATCTGTGGATCAAGTCTGGATTTTCTTCTTATTTTTATACTTTATACAAAGAGGTAAATCCCATCAGCTCTCACATTATGTACATTTGGGTAGTTTTTATTTAATACTGAGCTGCTGAAGGAAGTGCAGGGTTATATTTTTCAATTATCGTTGGACTCAGGGATCTGAAACCTGAAAAAAAGTTGAGAACCACTGATAATTGTGTCTTTTTTGTAAGAAGATCCTGGTGTAAAAAGTTTCTTAAGCAAATTTATATGGCTTTTTAAAATCTGATTCATTGGTTATCAATTCTTTCTGAAGAGTGACTTGCTTAATTCAAACAAAACAGGACTATCTGGTCACACATGACTGAAGTAGATCTTCCAGATCACATGAAAAATATAGAGTAAAAATAAATTAGATCCCACTCAGGGAAAAATACTTATGGTGCTCATAATATCTGCTAGAAATGTGTTGTAACCCACACAGTGCTCACTAATATGGTAATGGTAATTACTACAATTTAAAAACATGATTCAGTGTCTTACACATATCAGAAAGCATGCATGAAATAGTGCTATTTAATTGAGTCAGATTACCTTAGAGTTTCCATCTTCTCATCTTGCACGCTCTGAACAAAAAAAAAAACCACTCATAGCAGCTGTGGTCAAGACCCTGCAAAATGAGAGCTGTGGAGTAGCAAAAGAAATGTGAGCATAACCCCCTCATGATGATGATTGTACAGATGAAAGAGTCACATAACACTTAAAGCTAATCCTGTCATGCCTCAGAGGCACATAGGAATATGGTGTTAGTGCCCATATTTTCCTCGACCTGTCAGCAGACCAGAGGGTGATATGGTCAGTGTCACGCCTGGCCGCCTTTCCTTCTGCAACTCCAGAAGAAATCAGGTATTCATTTCTACAACTGGGTGACTGTATTTATGCCTTTAAAGTAGTCAGTTCCTATTAACTTTAATATAAGAGGAAATAATATGGCATCTGAAACTTAGCTCCATGAGCTACTGTATTTCAGTACAGATGCTCCTTGATTACAATGATTTGACTTAAGATGATTCACCTTTACAAGGCTTCAGTAGTGGCAAACATTTAGCAGCCATCAAAAGCTGAACTTTGATCTGTTGCCATGCTTGTGATATGCCATAGTTTCAAACATGTCCACCCTCAGACCAATTGGATAACGCAGTTTGAACAGAGCTGGTGTGCTGTGACCTGACTACATTAACAGTGAGAAAGTGTACAGCATAGATCACTACCTGCACTGTAACTGTATTGTCCTTAGACAATCAAGCCATTGTAATGGGGTTTTTTTTGTACAGTACATTACTGTACATTTATTGATGGAATAAACTTGCATTCATATTTTTTTTAGCTTTACAGTTACTTGTGTCTAATTAGTTTCAGTAATTATTTGTTTATTTACCTGCTAATTTATCATATCATGTTTGACTTAGTTATTTACCTGCTAATTTATCATGTCATGTTTGACTTAGTTATTCTCAGCTTACAGTGGGTTCTGAAAAGCTTCAGGTATTTAGGACACATGATAACCAGGGATGGAAAATGTGAAATGGAAATTAACAGATGAATAGGAATTTCAAAAATCACCTTCATCAGAATGAGAGGAATCCTTACATCAAAACAAACATCTCAGCATTTGAGATTATGCATTGTAAAATGCTACATATACTCAGTATTCATTTATGGTATAGAGGTCTGGACCTTGAATAAGACAACAGACAAGAAAATAAAGGTCTTTGAAGTGTGAGTATATGGAAGAGTAGGGGGTATCCTGTGGACAGTAAAGAAAACAAAGGAAATGCTAAACCAGCCAGAAGTGAAAAGAAAGATGAGCATGTCAAGAGGCATAATTACTGTATTGAAGAGCCTTCTTGAGGGCATGATCGAAGGGAAGAGAGCAGTAGGAAGACACAGATGGGTGGACAACATCAGGGTCCAGCTTCACCAGGTGCACTATGAAGACAAGAAACAGGAGAATGGAGTCATTGCAGCCAGCCTTTTGTAGGGAGGCAAGGTGATGATGATGACAGTATGTTCATTGGAATGTAACTCCAGCACAAGTCAAGGAGCTTCTGTACATAACAGTGAAGGTTTATGCAGATTTTATAATGCATGAAAAATATTCAGTTTTAGTGTAGGGAAACTGTTATGAAGGGTTGTTTTCTTTCATTGAGTTTTAAACTTTATTTTATAGAAAGATGTATTTTTGAGACAAGAGCTGTGTGTTTTTTTTTTTCAGCAGAAGTTTCTAGAGGTTTTTGATGTGAAAAGGTTGTTCAGTTTCCAGGTTCAGCTGCTGTCAGTAGTCATCATGAAACTGTTGGTTTTTTTTTTTTTAAGCGTAAGCACATTCAAACTAGACACTTTTTATATGACGTGGCATGAATGTTGGCTGGTCTTTAAAGATTTCACTGTCCTCGTTTAAGTCTCCTCAGGAATATTTGTGTGTTTGAAGGAGTTTCCAAGTGCAGTTTTACAGAGAGTTTGAAAGCTAGAAAAGAAAGGAAATGAGAGAAAACAGAAATAAGAGCAGTCCAGTATTTCAACAGACCACATCATGGACAACAGAAAAGATACAAAATGATGGGCAAGCACATAAAGAAAAGCACTTTCGTCTCTTAGAGATTCCCGTTTTGAGCCTATTCAGATATGCCTGGACAATCAGTGCTTTGTGTCGATGAAGATGACAGAGAAGAAGTGGGTACAGATGTGTTTACAGCTGGTTAACATTCTTATACAGAACATTACAATATAAAATTTTGATGTTTTTTTTTATCATGGCATGTGTGATGTTAAATAAAATTTTGATTGTTACTTGACAACTTGTGTAATGTTGGATGCAGTGCTGGAAGAACATTACTTACAGTAAAAGTAATATGAGTGAAGTGTGCAGTATATGAAAGGTTAATGTGTTTTCATAAGTGAAATTCACCGTATCCATTTACTTGTTATCTCCTACTTAGGATAATAACAGGGTATGTTTAATATGAACTTTTCCTTGAAAATCATTAAGAGCCAGGGAAAGTAAGCCATGTTGTGTTATTGAATCAGGCATACTTACCTCCCCTTTCCTCACAACAATCAACAGTTGTAAAATAAATTTAAAATAAGTACATCAACATAGTTTTGTTCCATTGTTTTTTTAGGACATTCAAATTTTTAAACTGCCATATAAGTTAAATGAAAGCTTCTGGTTATTTACCAGTAAAATCATGGTGGCTATGTTTACTGTGGAATTATTTAGTGCGGTCTTGATCGGCTGATGTCAAGGTTTTTTTTATCAAGCCAGATATAACATATTTTCACATGTGCATAAATATTTGTTATTTTGTATAGAAGTTATTTTATATAGAAGATTTAATGCATTAATAACTAACAGAATTGCTTTGACCAAAGTTGCTATGATTTTGTATTAGCATTTACAAAGTGCAGCTGTGAGCAACTAACAAAATATTAATCTGTTTGTTTTTTTAAATATAGATTTAGATAATGTTTATGTACATTTGCTCAAATATCTATGATCACTTTGTGTGTTTATTTGAGCATAAACATATGAAATATATTAATATGAAACTATTAACAAAGCCACAACAACAAAAAAATGTACAGAATGTCAGCTGCACCATCCTGCCTGATTTTGGGGCCATAGTGAGACCAGCATGTTACACAAGTGCATTATTTTAAATTAAGGTTGCAAACAGCTGTATATTACAACAGTTATCATGTCAGCAAAATGGGGACACTAAAAATAAGCAATACTGTATGTATAAGCTTCTGTCAGAGCTTAGTGGCTGATGTACAATAGCTATAACAGTAGGAGAGAAGAGAAAGAGGAGAGATGAATATTGAAGAATGAAAAGAGCCAAACGTGGTAAAAGTATTTAGAGAACTTTAATGTGCTGGAAAAGATACAGAGAAGGTCATACATATATGCATGAAACAGTTGTTATAAAAAATATATATTATAAGAGTAATAAAAGCAAAATAAAAATGAGGTGTTGTCATTCTTCCTGGTTTTATTTTATACATATTATGAAACTACATGGACATATCTTAATCGTCCTTCTTTTTTATATAAACACATGCATGTCATTTTTTTCACTTGGTTCAGTCATTTTTTCACTTGGTTCTATCATTTTTCACTTGGTTCAGTTATTTGTTTCATTTGGTTCAATCATTTTTTCACTTGGTTCAGTCATTTTCCACTTGGTTCAATCATTTTTCAGTTGGTTCAGTCATTTTCAACTTGGTTCCATCACTTTCCACTTGGTTCAGTCATTTTTCACTTGGTTGTTTAGATGATCAGTCCCTATATAACTGGGTTTTATGCAGCAGACAGCTGGAGGATAACTTATAAAACAATCAACAGAAGGTTAGATGGCTTTCTTAACTTTCTAGTCTGGAGACTTGAAGAAGGTTAGATGGCTTTCTTAACTTTCTAGTCTGGAGACTTGAAGAAGGTTAGATGGCTTTCTTAACTTTCTAGTCTGGAGACTTGAAGAAGGTTAGATGGCTTTCTTAACTTTCTAGTCTGGAGACTTGAAGAAGGTTAGATGGCTTTCTTAACTTTCTAGTCTGGAGACTTGAAGAAGGTTAGATGGCTCTTCTTACCTGAAGAGCAGAATGTAAGACAGGCGTGCATGCCCAATTCTTTACCCATTAAAAATAAAGATAATTCATTTCTAGTACATTTCTAGTAAATATATATATATATATCTTCTTATATCCTTCTCGTGCCATTAAATGTCACATAGGGCTCGTAAAGTAGTTCACCAATTATTCCTGTCTTCGGCGAGTCTTTCAACCTCATCAAGGGATTTTATGCCTGTTAATTTGGCCTCTCTTAACAATGTCCTCTTCAGAGTTTCATGCAGTCTGCCTCTTTTTCTTTGGCCTGTTGTGTTCCACTTGATAGCTTGTTTTGAGATTCTCTGATCATTTCTTCTCATCAAGTGACCAACATATGTCCATCTCCTTCTCCTGATCACCCATGAGACTGGTTATTGTTCAGTCATCTGTCTTATCTCTGCATTGTTCTTGAATTCGTTCCACTTGATGCCGAATATTTTCCTTAGGCATTTGTTTTCAAAAGAGTCTAATTTCTTGTCTATTTCTTTATTGAATTGAATAGTCTTAACTTGGTTTTTGTGCTTATAACTTTTGAATTTAATATGTTCTCAAGATTCTTGAAGATTGATGCTGCTTTTGCAGTTCTAATTCTAACTTCCTTTCTATATATGTATTTCTGATAATTCATTTCTACTTTCTAGTCTGGAGACTTGAAGCAGGTTAGATGGCTTTTCTTACCTTTCTAGTCTGGATATAATAAACATACTTCTCACTATGGACTGTAATTTTGTGGACCAAAGTAAATCTTCCTCTTTTATAAAACCTGAAGTAACAACTGTTTCTAGGAACACATTCATCATCATCATGTGTCATGCAACAGGGCATTAGTGATTGTTCTTCTTGGTTATATTTGCCATTTCTTATAAGCTCTTTTATCTTTCTTTTCCTGTGCCATATAGTCAGATATTTTTATCTTTCAATTTCCTTCAGCTAACACTGTTTAGACAAATATATCCATACTACAAGAACTTAATATTGAAGAAGGCTGGCTAGTAAAGAGGATTAAACAGAAAAAAACTTAAATATTTTGGACACATTAAAAGTTATGATAATCTAGAGAAGACCGTCTTTAAAGGGTACATAATGGGAAAAAGAAAGAGAGGAAGACCAAGGCGAAGATGGCTGCAAGACATCATTGATGATCTGCAAATGGATGCATCAGCAGCAGGCCATCTTGCTCACAACCAAGAGGCCTACAGTAGAGATGTTAGGGAGCCAAAGTTCCGCAAGGGACATGCAAATGAATGAACACTGTTTAGGGAATGTGAAAAGACTTGGCTTACTAGCATTGATATCTGTACTATTGTGGATATATCCATATCAGCTCTGGATACCTTCTATTTAAATTAACCATTGGCCAAAGAATTTTAAGCGATATAAAAAATATTTAATATGGAAACAAAACACTCCCTCAACTTCCTAGGTCACATACCCAAGTTGGTCTATCAAGTAAGCATTTAGGCATTGTAAAAGTTCTGAAACTTGGGCAAGGTTTGATTACCGTTAGGTTTATCAGTTACACCCGTTTCAACGAAGCTATACAGAATTTACTGAAATATGTTCTTATCAAAGACAGTCATTGTAATGTATGGAATGCATTATACTGATATATATATATATATATATATATATATATAAAGGGACAAGCAAGGGCATTGAGAAGCCTTTCAGAAACAGCAGAAAAGGCCTCATGCTGGCTGTGGAATATGCGAAACAAGCATTGGGAACATAAGTAATTTCATTTGCCACAACCAATACCAGTCCTCCGTAGCTAAATCGCTAAAGACGCAGTTCATAAAGTGCAGTGCCAACTGGAAGACCATGGGTTCGATCCCGGGACCGGAAAAAGCAACAACTCACAAGACCTCTTGGAGTCATGATCCAGAGGGGCCCACCCCCTTAGAGTGTCAGGAGTTTAAAGGGCCGAAACACTTGTCTGAGGGGGGGTACTTCCTCTGATGATCTGAAGGAGTTGTGTTGTTCCGCTCTCTACGGTAGAGAGTTTCCTGCATATTGAATGCATTATACTGAAATATGTATAAATATATTATATATATATATATATATATATTTCAGTATTTTGAGGTACACTCAACTGCAGAAATAGGTAACTGATGTCTTAAGGAGATTGGACCTGATATAATGCTGACCACTACGTGTGCTGACAGGTCATGGAAAATAAGGACAGTATCATGTAGGTGCCTCTATGACATAACACATAACCTTTACTTTACCTTCTCTCCTTTAGTCACTTTGTTCATTTTGCTTTCTCTCTCTCTGTCTCACTCAGTACTTGTTTTGAAACGGTTAGAGATAATGAATGAATCATGTTTCACATAATTATGAAGTCGTTGTTGTTGAAAAAATATACACAGTTCAGGTTGATACTGCCAGAAGGTAACCTCTGAGGTAACATGACGTGTTTAGGGCAGTCATTCTTAACCTTCTTATGGCCGTGGACTGCCTTTCCGGCCTGAGAACAGCTGTGGACCACCTTAAGATCTCTTGCATAAATAAACCATACCATGTTGTCAGCATAGACCAAAAGCACTGTTGTATGGTAGACCATATCAGCTGTATGTAATATATATATATAATATATATATATATATTATATATATATGTTATATATAACACCATCCCAGCTAATACTACAACCTTTCCATACATACCTATGGGTGCACCCAGCACATAACACTATCATCCTTACAAAATCATCTCTACTAACCAAACTCATACACAACCAACCTATCAGTCCGGGGCGCTCTATGGGGTCATAGCCAACAACCACATATCACATATACTTACAACATAATCAATGCATAGCACAATAACACTGTATATACTCCAATATCAAGAACCAACCACATCTACAAAACCGCATGATGGCTCGCCCAGCGAGACATATCCTGAACTAACTGGAAAATATCTTTGCAACAACGTGTATAGTGTTCACAGCCGCTGACAACAGGCTCTTTACACAGACACGTGGTTTCTTAGAAATTCTACCTGAACTCAAACTCTCTTTAAAAAAAACTTATTCGTGCACCTCTATATGTATTCTCTTTTCTCCTGGAAAACGTCTAAATAATCATTATTTTTTTCATGTGTTCTCCAACATCTCTTTAGTCATCGTCGTCAAAGCATCCGTTATCCTTGTTTCAGTATCAGAAACTGAGGAGCCAAACACTTTGTCCTTAATTAATGTCTAATATAAGCCCCGTAGCATGTATACGCTGTAGTAGGGGTGTGAAGTGTTAGTGCCTTCACGTTTCTAGGCTACCACAGATTTTGAGGTAGGGAAGCCAAAACCTTGCCTAGTTTCTCTCCTTGGGAAACCCTGGGTACACATTTTTTTGAGGTTGGGTTGACTTCGATGACAGTCGCCCCGAAACAGTTCCGCCCTAGCGAAATCGAACAGGGTCTGATCGGCAAGCGAGTGCACTAACTACTACACCACCGCGACATCCTGTCCTTAGTTTACCCCTATAAAAAATAATAAAGCCAAAAGGAGTAATATCGGGTGTTGGAGCATCCCTCCCTGTTCAACGGTTGGAAAGTTTGCATTCATGAAATGACGACCAACGTAACCCTAGTGTGATGGTGCACCATCTTGCAAGAAAGCTACCCATAGCCGAGGTTCAACTAACTGAGGTGTCACACAAAGTTCCAGCATGTCCATGTAAGAATTTGTTGAAATGGTGCGGCTGTATATATGTATGTATGTATGTATATGTGTGTGTGCGCGCGCGCACTAATCTTGTTTTGCGTTAGACGGTATCAAAAATTCACGTTTGGGTTACCTGTCTCTTTCTCTAGCACAAAACGTGGGTTCTCTGAACCCTAAATGCAGAATTCGTACTTACTCGTGCATATCTTCTCCAAGGTACGAATGGTAACATCAGTAGAAAAGCAAACGGGATTAAGGTAATCATTGTCTTCATTAATATGTCGCAGGATCTCTGTGGCAAAAGCAACACGTGGTGAGCGGTCGTCTGGCTCCAAAGCTTGAACTATTTGCATTTTGTATGCATGTAAGAGAAGCCATTTGTGCAGAATTTGAACCACTGTGCTCTGGGGTATGCGAAGTTCACGTGAGTCATGACAAGTTGATTTCCAGGGACTCTGTTGAGAAGGGCCAACAGTTTCTTCATTTACATGAGGTTCACAGGTTCTTTTAAGATCACCAACTCTGCCAGTCTGTACACCAACAAACTTTGGTGCTTTTAATATCTAACGGATGTCACCCATATTCATTACTGAATAATGTTTAAGGTTTAACTGCTGTCTGTGACACCACAAAATAAACTGGGCTTTCCTCTTCATAGGCGCCATTTTGATACTAGTGATTGCAGTCTCGTCCGTCACGTTGTCACAACGTTAATGTGTCTATCTTTTCTTATACAGGGAATGACTTTGTGACCATCTGTACAGTCAAGCACTTTGTGTACCTGATCTACACATCATTTTCCGTGCGTTGTTTTGCACATTAAGTTGTTTACCAGTAACATTTACAAGTAATGAATGTATTTTACGTCTAAATACACATGAAGGGAAGTAACTGACCATATTTGCAATTTGATATTTTCTCCATTACAGCCCCTTAGAATCAGTAGCGTTAGGTGAACAAGATTCATTCATTCATTCGCATGTCCCTTATGGAACTTTGCCTCCCTAACAGCACTTCTGTAGACCTCTCGGTTGTGAACAAGATGGCCTGCTACTGATGATCCGTTTTCAGATCATCAAAGATGTCTTGCAGCCATCTTCGCCTTGGTCTTCCTCTATTTCTTTTTCCCATTATGTACCCTTTCAAGACGGTCTTCTCTAGATTATCATGACGTTTATTGTGTCCAAAATATTGAAGTTTTCTCTCTTTAATCCTCTTTACTATCCAGCCTTCTTTAATATTAAGTTCTTGCAGCAAGGATATATTTATTCTTTTTTGTGTCTGTGGATATCTGAAGAACTCTTCAATAGCATTTACATTCAAAGGCATTTATGTGTTTCTCAGCTGTTTTGTTAAGTGTGCAGGTCTCACAGGCATACGTTGCGATGGGAAAGATGCATGCCCTTAAAAATCTTATTTTTGTAGTTCTGTCTGTTCCTCTCCACAGATTCTTTATTTGTTTTACTTTCTGAAGAGCAATAGATGTTCTCCTTTTAATTTCCCTCATCAAAACTCTCCACCTCTTTCAGTTTTTCCTCAATGATACATATTTCAGCTGCCTTGTTTGTTTTGTCAGTTATCATCAATTTAGTTTTCTTCGCATTAAGATAGAGGTTTTGCTCTTCGCTGTTCTTACGGACTGACATAATTAGTTTTTCCATTCCTTTTTGTGTTGTGAACATTAATACTGTATCATCAGCATATCTAATTTCTGGTATTTCATAACCTCCAATTGTTATGGCATCGTAATATTCGTTGTCTACATCTTCTCTAACAATCCTCGTTATATTTTCAGTATACAATTTAAATAAGTAAGGAGACAATATGCACCCCTGACCGACCCCTTGTTTTATGTCAAACCAAGTTATTGTTTCACCATTTATTCTTACTGCTACTTGTTGGTCTAGATACAGCAGAGATGTTAAATGTATCAAATGTGTTGGAAATCCCATTTTTTCCATTATTTCCCAAAGTTTCTGGTGTCATCTCATCCTATACAGTCATCAGGATTTCGAAACGGTTCTTCACTTCTATACCATATTGTTCTGGTATTTTTGTAAGATCAAAGTGGAGTGGTCTTGATCCCGTAACTGTCTTTTTTATCTTTATCTTCATGTCTGCTATTAATAACTCATGGTCCGTGTCACAATCAGCACCTGGTAAAGTTTTTACTGACGTTATACTTGATCTTCACCTTCTCTGCACTAAAATGTAATCTATTTGATTCTTGGTTTTCCCATCAGGAGATGTCCATATGTAAAGTCTTCTTGGATGTTGTTTAAAAAGTATGTTAGCGATCATTAGTTCATTTTCCATGCAAAACGCCATTAGATTGTCTCCTGCCTCATTTCTATGTCCTATGCTAAATTTCCCCACAACATATCCTTCCTCTTCTTCTCTTTCTGTATCAATCTTTGCATTAAAATCCTCCCAATATTAATACAATATCATATTTCCGTACCTGGTCTATCGTCATTTGCAGTGTGTTATAAAAGTCTTCTACTTCCTCTTCTTCTGCTGCCGATGTAGGTGCATATATCTGGATGATTGTTATATTTCTAGGAGTGCCATTAAATCTGACTGTGAGAATTCTATCACTTACTGGATTGTAACCTAGTAATGCTATTTATGTTAATTTGTCAAAGTAAAAAGCCACTCCATTCTTTCCTCCTAATTCTCCACCAGAGTATATAAAGATATTATCATTCTCGCTCTTGAAGTGTCTTGATCCTTTCCATCGATCCTCGCAGATTCCTAAAATGTGTATCCCCATTCTTTTCATCTCGTCACTTATTATATGATACTTTCCCTCATACATACTTCTTACATTCTATGTTCCTACTCTTATTTTTCTGTTTAGTTTGATGCAGGAGTTTTCCTTAGTAACACCGTCAGGATTTTGTTCTCATCACAATTACTAGTACTGACCTCTGTCTCACACTCTTTCCCAGTGTTAAAATTAGATCTATCTGACCTAGGGACTCACCACCAGATCTTTTTCCTATTTGAATTTCCATGTTGCTGTTTGCGTTTCTTGGTATATTTCCAGAAGATAGTTTACCATTGCTTTCTTTCCAGTCAGTGATTGCACTAGTCAGTGATCGTAGCCATTGTTCCTACATTGAGATCATCTGCCTACTATCATAGAATGGTGACCATAACCAACATTATATGTCGGTTGCTCTCCCATTCCATCCATCACCTGCTCTTACTGTAACAGAATTCCTGAATTCTGGAATTCTGTTCTTTTATTTAACGTTATAGGGGAGGTAACCATGGATTTATTTTGTAGATTGACGTAGTGTATAATAATATGACAATCTGCCGCTTGGTTTAACAACAAGTACCAAGCTTACGGCAACAACAACATGTAATAATTCAGTATAGTAGTTTTCAAATCTTTAATAGCAACAGACGACTCTATACAAGTGTCATCTTTTCACACTCGTAATCTCCCAGTAGCTGCGCTCTAGAGAGAGACAGTAATACTATTCGCAGTTGATGATAAAATATTCCGCCAGATAATTGAAGAGAACCAAATTCTGGTTTAGCTGGTGCCATGTTGGCACATCAGTACTCAAGCCCAGCGAAGTACTACTTTACCATGGCTTAACGTCACTCTGATCGGGGTGGCTATACCTGTACTCCACCTTGCCAAAGGGTGTCACGTAGACTGACGGAGGTAAGGAGGAACAGGACTAGAGGCCCAAAAAGGCAAGGAGCCCGACACCGATAAATATAAAACTATTATTGCAGCACAAGTCGTTGTGTTTGTCTACCAGAAGTGACATATCAGTTGTATTTGCTCTGTGTTGTTCAAAGGCATATAATAACAGAACAGATCACAACTAAATAGAAATCAGGCCCATATATCAAGAGATGGACAGTATGGGTCGGAGGAGTTTGGGGCCCCTTAAAGGTGTATATAACCAACAAAAGTAACTGGGGCTAATGGGATTTTTTTTTAAAGCAGAAACTTCTCAATACAAATCTCTTCATGGGTACTGACACTCTGGGAGTAGATTATCCTCAAAATAGGACAAGGGCGAGTCTAGAATTAAAAAAAAATTAAGGGAAATAATGATTGAAAAATATGTGAAACGACTTTCTGACTTGCCTTTAGCCTCTTTATATGTTCTTAATTGTTAAATCCCTTGACTTGGGGTTATGTTGTTTTTATTTACTAGCCTTCCTTCAAACGTGTTGAGCCGGTTCGCCTACGAATGCGGGTGCACGAAGAGAAAGAAGATTGTATGATAAAAGATTTTGCTTGTTGCGATGATCACTGCTGACAGACATTTATTTTAATGAGACAACGGAACTGGTTACTGGAAAATGATCTAAATGTGAACTTAATTTCTGTTTGTTTTTCACGTATACAGTATGTCTCTATCTTATATTAAATAAACCACCAAATTTAATGTAAATCATTTGTTGATAAGATGGCCCAGAATTGAGCAGTTGCCATTTTTTTTGTTTTACTAGCAAACACGATGCTAGCAATTTGACCCCCAAATTCATTGTTTCAAAGAAACTTTTCTAACTACAGTTCCGTAGCCCTAGCATTTATTTGCTCCACCTATTATTCTAAATATTTTTTGTAGTCACTTCACTAATTAATATTTAACCATTGTTCTAATCGCTGCCCATTATTCTATCAACGGTCCTAACCTTAGTTCTGTCCATTTATCTAACTTCTATTCTAACCATTGTTCTAGCCATTTTTAAAACATTGTTTTAACCACATTCTAAACCGTTACTGTAGCCAATACTCTAACAATTATTCTAGTCAGTGTTTTAACATTTGTCATGGGACTCTGGTACCATATGGTTTGAACTTGCAATTCGCCTACACCCAACATTCTCCTCTCCCACAATCACTTTCCCTCTGCACTAAGTTCCACTCCTTTCTCACTTGTAACATATTTCAAAACCTCCTCATAGCATCAGATTGCGACCCCTCTACCCCAGCTACAATCACCTTTTTCACCTCCTCGCGGCCAGACTATCACTTTATCACTCTCTTCCCTTTTCGCGGTTCCTTCCCCACGCTCTGAACCCTCTTGTTTACAATCAACCTTTCACACATCACCGTTTAAACATTCTCTACACTCCACCATGCGCGCTTCTGGACACAGCCTCTTACAAGTCACAACCTCTTACAAGTCACAGCTAAGTGCTCCATTTATTTTATTCTATTCTATTCTTTTTTTTTCATTCCTTCTTTTTAGCATAGCATTCATGTGAGTTTATATTTATCTTCTTCCTCTATTTTTCGTCATGTGTGTTTTTTTGTATGATTAAGATGCAAACCGAAACGTCACATTTGTGCGCTCGTTAATTAATAAAGCTGTTCCTACCTTTTTCCTAGTTTATATATTTTGTTAACATTTGTGCTAGTCAGTATTCTAACAACTGTTCTAATGTTTTATCCAACAGTTATGTGATGACAGTCATGTTCTATAAAATGTTTTAGCAGTTTTTCTCGCCAATATTCTAACAAATGTTCTAGTCAATGTCCAAACAGTTGTTATTGTCAGTGTTCTTAACAAGTGTTCTAGTCAGTGTCCTAACAATTGTTCTAGTCAGTGTTCTAACCAGTGTTCTAGTCAGTGTTCTAACAATTGTTCTGGTCAGTGTTCTAACAAGTGTTCTAGTCAGTGTTCTAACATTTGTCTTAGTCAGTGTTCTAAAAATTGTTCTGGTCAGTGTTCTAACAACTGTTCTAGTCAGCGCTATGACAACTGTTGTAGTCAATCATTTCCTGAAACTACCGATGATGTTTTTATTGTTTCAAAAGCTCCAGGACCAAGATCTCTTCATGTTTTTCTTAGTGCTGATGATGATGATGATAACTGCATTTAGATGTTTTTTTGTTCCCGTTAATTACCCCCACACACGTTCTTCCGTCCAGTTACAGTGCTACATGCTCCACTACGAGAGCTACAGTTCACCAGCCACTGCATCAAAAACAACACAGGTCACAGTGCGTCACCACTACCCTCACTTAGCTACCCTTACTTAGGCTGAACAAGCTTAAGCTCAGGGGCCTGGACAAGAAGGGGCCCCGACGTCGAGCAATTTTTGAAAAAAAATCCTACAAATTACTTTTACGAATTTGTATATCAGGAGAGGAACAGTATAATGGCAAGGGGCCCTTATTAAGTTTAGCCTAATGGCCCCAGGTGGTAGTTAATCCGCCCTTGACTGTTGTTGTCATATGTCGCGATTACTTTTATCTATCATCACTGGTTCTATCCTTACATGAGAATGAAGAGCACGATCACGTCGAAACAAGAACAAGAAAGAAGAAAAAGAAGGCAAATCAAGCACATCCTACAGTATATTTCATGCAGGCGATAACACAGTTTAGCGGAACGTAACACAGTTTAGAAGAACGTAACACAGTTTAGAAGAACGTAACACAGTTTAGAAGAACGTAACACAGTTTAGAAGAACGTAACACAGTTTAGAAGAACGTAACACAGTTTAGAAGAACGTAACACAGTTTAGAAGAACGTAACACAGTTTAGTCAATCAAAAGCTGTTACAGGAAATAATAGTGAGACTTCTAAAGATGGTATATAGGACCTATACTACTTTATGTACGCGAAACACGGACTATGAACAAACAATTAGAACAAAGAAGAAAGGCTACTGAAATGTGGTTCCTAAGAAGGATGTCTGCATATCATGGACAGCCAGAAAGACAAACGAAGAAGTACTACAGCAGGCAAAAGAATATGCCAAACTGGTGCTATACATAAGAAAAAGAAAATCAAAGTTTCTAGGACATGAAGGTCTCGAAAAGCTGGTCATCACTGGAAAGGTATTTGGCAAAAGACAGAGAGGGCGAGGAAAACAGACATACCTAGATGGCCTGACTGCATGGTTTGGTGAGAAGACAACTGTTGAACAGATTCGAGACACGGAAGATGGAGCGAGATGGGGAGAGATAACCGTCCACGGCTGTCAGCATGGTACTGATCTGATCTGAACAAAGTTCCGCAAGGTGTACCTAAATGTAGCGATACCTGTTGAAAAAAACCTGTGGAAGTTGTCTGCCTTTTCACCTGTGGCTGCATGTAGCAGTGTGTGATAAAAGTTGCCTCATCTTTTCACCGGTAAAAAAAAACCGAAAATTAGGAGCGTATTGATAATCTTGGTGCACACAAGGCAACCTTATCCTGCCAGTGAGGTAGAATTGATGACATCCCGGGGGGGGGGGGGCGGGTTGGGGGGGAACTGCTTTCACGGATTCTGTAAGGAACAGATTCTTCCAGGTTAGATTCCGATTGTATAAACCTGCTAAATATATCAAGCGGATGGTGAATTCCCCAAATGCTACAAAGTTTAAAAAAAACACCAAAAATACATAAATAAAATAAACAGCAACGCGGGCTGAACTTATGGACACAATTATTTTGTACAAGGTCGGTGATTTTTTTAAGCCTATTCCTAAACCAACAAAGGTATGTGATCCACGACCCTAAACCAACAAAGTTTTGTGAAACAATACCCTAAACCAACAAAGTTTTGTGAAACAAGAACCTAAACCAACAAAGTTTTGTGAAACAAGAACCTAAACCAACAAAGGTATGTGATCCACGACCCTAGACCAACAAAGTTTTGTGAAACAAGACCCTAAACCAACAAAGTTTTGTGAAACAAGAACCTAAACAAACAAAGTTTTGTGAAACAAGAACCTAAACAAACAAAGGTATGTGATCCACGACCCTAGACCAACAAAGTTTTGTGAAACAAGACCCTAAACCAACAAAGTTTTGTGAAACAAGAACCTAAACCAACAAAGTTTTGTGAAACAAGAACCTAAACCAACAA
The DNA here is from genome assembly GCA_009760885.1 of Achatina immaculata. Lineage (NCBI taxonomy): Eukaryota > Metazoa > Mollusca > Gastropoda > Stylommatophora > Achatinidae > Lissachatina > Lissachatina immaculata. The sequence continues at coordinate 25,856,025 of CM019716.1, read as the reverse complement.
AGGTATGTGATCCACAACCCTAGACCAACAAAGTTTTGTGAAACAAGACCCTAAACCAACAAAGGTATGTGATCCACGACCCTAAACCAGCAAAGGTATGTGATCCACGACCCTTAATCAACTATGTGATCCACGACCCTTAATCATCAAAGGTATGTGATCCACGACCCTAAACCAACAAAGGTATGTGATCCACGACCCTTAATCAACAATGATGTATGCTCACGACCCTAAACAAGCAAAACTAACTATGTGACCCGTGGCCCATGAAAAAGATAAAAATATTAAAATTCAAAGGAAAACCATTGCCGAAGCTCCATGTGCTCTGGGCACTTAACGTTCAGAGAGAGACACACAGAGAGAGAGAGAGAGAGAGAGAGAGAGAGAGAGAGAGAGAGAGCTTAAAATCCAGCAAAAATTATATAAAATCTCTCTAGATTACTTCAGACGCCAAGCGAGCTTAATTTGTCTCGCTCCTGCGTCTGGAGACCATTGTATTAGATAGTTTATATAATGAAGACAGTGAAGTGTGAGAACCCCTGTACTAGAGAGTATTATATAATTAAGACAGTGAAGTGTGAGGACCTCTGGACTAGAGAGTATCATATAATCAAGTCAATGAAGTGTGAGGACCTCTGTACTAGAGAGTATCATATAATCAAGTCAATGAAGTGTGAGGAACTCTGTACTAGAGAGTATCATATAATCAAGTCAATGAAGTGTGAGGAACTCTGTACTAGAGAGTATCATATAATCAAGTCAATGAAGTGTGGGGACCATTGTACTAGATAGTATTACATAACCAGGTCAGTGAAGTATGAGGACTTACGTATTAGATAGTATAATATAATCAAATCAATGAAGCATGGTGACCATTGGACTAGGTTATATCATATAATAAATCAGTGACATTAAGTTAGATCATATAATCAAGTTTATAGTTACAGAAATACAATGCTTTGCATTTTGTAGTTATACATAGATGCAACATCTCTACAAGTTTGTAGCTATAGATAGATACAACATCTACACAAGTTTGCATAAATACAAATACAACGCTTTTACATTTTTGTGTTAACAGATAAATACGACACTACAAACGTTTATAGTCAGAGAAATACAACGCTTCTATAAGTTTGTTATAGATAAATACAACATCTATACAGCTTTGTATGTTACAGGTAGATACAGGATACAACATCTACAAACTTTTGTAGTTATGCACATACAGTACTTTCACAATTCTATGTGTTACAGGTAAATACAAAATCTATTTAAATTTGTGCCGTTTTGGGGATACACCATCTGTGCACAAACTTCGTCTCGAACAAGTCAGAACCTAAGACAAACAGCCAGCGTGAACAAAAACCAGTCTCCATTGTTCGTAAATATATAATACAAAAGTTGTATGTTGCTGTAAAGACTTTCATGATTGTTTGTGTATTCTGATGAAAGAATACCTCCATAATTAAATTCAGCTCCTTCAAGGTCGAAGTAACAAGACAATATTTACGTGGATATTGTAAGAGATTTTAAAGGCCAAGTTCTTCCAAATTAAATCTAAAAACTCAACCGACACAAAAGCTTCAGTACGGAAGTGGTTATTGATCTACGACATACCAGCATTTATTGCTGTGTGTAATATATTGTGTATGAGGCTTCAGGCGAAGTGTGATTTCTTGTATTATCTGTATTCAAATCGTTATCATTTTCTGTCTTATCCATGTCGTTATCCTTTCATGTACATATCACTGGGCCTCCATCATTCTCACCCGTGTTGTAAGGGAACTGTCTTCACTACATCCTTTCAGATCCGTATGACAACTGATACTGTCATAGATGACATTTTGTAATTAGACATGCCACTGTGTCCAACTCTAAACCTTGACACAGGTGACGACCTTCGCAGTTTCTGGTTACAATCCTTGGAGAAGTTTCAGATTTACTACCTGGCAGATTGTTTGAGGCAAAACAGACGGGTCAATACTATTCAGGCCAGGAAGTTTCAGACAAATGAAGCGAAATTTTGATGAGTAGGTTGGTGAATATTTCTGTGTGACAAGACCGATAATGAGAAATCTGGTCAGAATTAATGGCCCGTCAAAATATTGTGTATACATACAGAGAGCGATAGAGAGAAAGAGAGAGAGAGAAAGAGAGAGAGAAAAGAGAAAGAAATAGAGAGAGAGAGAAAGAGAGAGAGGGAAAAGAGAGAAAGAAAGAGAGAGAGAGAAAGAGAAAGAGAGATAAGAGAGATATATGAGAGAGAGATAAGAGACATAAAGATAGGGAGAGAAAGACAGAGAGAAAGAAGAGAGAGAAAGAGAGAGAGATAAGAGAGAGAGGAGAGAGATAAGAGAGATATATGAGAGAGATATAAAAGAGAGAGATAAGTGGGAGATAAGAGAGCGATCAGAGAGAGATAAGAAAGAGAGATAAGAGAGATAAAGAGAGGGAGAGAAATAAATGAGAGAGAGAAAAAGAAAGAGAGACAGAATGATGATTCCTCTTCGGTATTGAAAAACAAGAGCGACTGACCCTTGGAAATGGTAAACAGATAACCTGCGGGGACGGGAACCATGACACACCCCACTGATATTAGAGTATGGGGGGTGGGGGGGTCAGCAGTGGTCTAATTCTGATTATCTAAGGCAGATTCTCATCTTGGCAAAGCTGCCCCCAAGCGACCAAGTCAACTTCTGGTAGTCATCAGTAAAATAATTAATATTTTTTCCTTCTTTTTTTTTTTGGGGGGGGGGGTAAGAGATTTTTTTTGGGGGGGGGGGGCATTTTTAAAAGAAAAAAGTGACAGCAGAGAAATGCTGGCTGAATCAACATAACTGGTCTTGCACAAGTTACTGAAGTTTACCTTTGTCTTAATTTCCACAAAGAGTTTAACAGCAGCTACAGAATACAGTGTCTGCTGTGGATGACTTTTCTAATGTATATCCTCCTATCATAAAATCAGATCCCATCAACTGAAACCAGAACAACTAAAGATAGACAGAAAGACAGGCCTATTATCCCAGATAGCTTTCGCAAAATAATTAAATTAAACAATTAAAAGCTAAGGAAAAGAAACCTTATCCAGCATGGTATCCATAGAATATATGTTATATGAAACATTTAGTATAATGAAAGATGTTCTATTGCAACTGCTGTCCTGCTCAATTAGTTTGATCTATAAAATACGCTAGAACCGCTGGCCTTAGGCAAAGGGTAACATGTACTGATCTCTAACATGTATGGTCTCTAAGTGATATAATTTTCACACACCAAAATGAGACATTACACATCGCTCAAGCCACGACGAAATTCAAGTAGAATTTTATATTGAAATTATACTGTTTAAAAAAAAAACTGCAACAAATACGATGCCGCGATTTAAACTGAAGTTTGCTGATCAGACAAGAGCAAATTGCCTGAAACGTTCACTTGGATATCAACTTCACGTGCTGACCTGAACTGTACTCAGCAGATCATTCATGAGCACATAAAAGCGACACTAGTCAAAACAGAATTTTTTACATTAACTCATGACAGGTTCACGAGAATCACATGAAACTTTCTGAACAAAAAACTCACTGACCATGTTATTAAATGCCTATAAAAGATTGACATTCATCGAATCAATGCATTTGAAAATTCAATGCGCAAGTATGGCTCATCTTACTACAGAACAACGACTTATCATTATTGGACTTTTAAAGACTGGACAGTCACAAAGTGTAGTGGCAAGACAATTTAATGTGGTTAGAAGCACCATTAGTCTCCTTTGGAGACGATTTAAAGAAACTGCTTCAGTTGCAGACCGGCCGCGCAGTGAAAGACCCATAGTCACAACTCATGCCGAAAACCGCTTCATATGGATGCGTCACCTCATGAATCGATTTGCATCTGGGTCCTAAACAGTCCAGTCAATGACAGCAGTCATTGAATTTCAGATCAAACGGTGAGGAACCGGCTGCACGACGCTGGTCATTGGGCTAGAAGACCCTACAAAGGTCCTGTTCTTACGGACTGGCATCGCCAGAACCGACTGCAATGAGCGAACCAGCATCATCCATGGACCGTTGCGAATTATTGGAGAAGGGTTTGGTTTAGTGATGAATCATCCTTTCTACTCCAGCGACGCGATAGACGGAGAAGAGTTTATCGCAGAGTCCGTGAGCGCTACTCCAGAACTGCGTGGGTGAGGCTCCTCCATATGGTGGTAGAGGTGTAGTGGTGTGGGGGAACGATCAGATTCATGAGAAGAAGTGACCTGATGCAAATTGAAGGACACATACGATACGTCGCTGAAATTCATCAGACATGAACCCAATAGAACACTTATGGGATGAACTCAACAGTCAAGTCCGCCAGCGAGACGTCTCGCCAACCAATCTCCGGCAGTTGTCTCTTGCACTGCGGGAAGAGCGGGCAGCCATCCCACAACAACAGATCCAACGGCTAATAAGATCTATGTCAAGGAGATGTCGTTCTCTGATACAGGCTAGAGGAGACCATACACCTTACTGAAACGGAGGCCTTAGTCCCAAAGAATACAAGTCCAAAGTAAATTTAGTGAACATTATTTCATTGTTAAAGTGTTAAAGTTTTTTCAAACGAAGACTGAAACATTAATTTCGTAAAATAAAGTTTTGATACAAGTTTGAAATGCGGTGTCCATTAGGACTACAGTAGTTTTTGGGTTTCTTTTTTTTTTTTTTTTTGAACAGTATAATAATATAATCAAGTCTGGAGACGGAAAGAGACGTAAAATTACTGTGCTCTCGTATTTCGTATACTTTATGGAGGAATAATATGGATTTATAAATGACAATAGATTTGAAATTTCGAGCATTTTAGATGATGCAGGGTCGTGTCCAATTTATAAATTTACTTATCTAGTTCAAAAGTAAAATTACTTGTTATTAAGTAGTCTTGCTGGAGTTATTTTTCAGTATGTCACTATTGATTATCGGATCTATTAAACGTAAGATAAATTCCCTTACGCTTGAAATATGATCAAGGAAAGGTCGAATTTTTGCATAAAAAAAACATGACTATTTCTTTTAAATGAGAACTAATTCTGATTTTTTAAATGAAGGTAGTTTAGAACACGAGAAATTTTATAAAGGGAGACCACTGTTTGATGTTCGGATAATACAAAGAAAAGTCCATGAAAGAGTTTCCTTTAAACCTAAACTAGCAAAGAATTAAACATTCATGATTTTTATTATTCAGTACTCAAGAGTTTAAAACCTTCAGACTTTAAAGCATTGCAGAAAATCTGATAGAAATTATTCAGTGTTGACCGCAGAGCGCCATTTTGTAGTTGGACTTTGTTTAACATTAATTAGAGTTTAGTTCATTCCTTTCCTTAAAAAAAAAAGATTTATAGAGAGAATTAGGTTTATTCTGTAGATAATAAAACCATTATACAACTTCCTAATTTTTCAGCATAGAACCCAGACGCTGCAGTGTTATTATCCCTCTCCGATTTCTGAATTGTAAAGATGACCATTCTCAACGTCACAGCCATCTTCTATAGAGAAACGACGCCAGCCGTGTCTGCTTTTACTGATAGTACTAACAAAATCAGGGCCCTAATGATTACTGTCACAGTCATTAGTTTTGAAATTTGCGGCCCGTTAATATATATACTCGGTATTGCTACCAACACAATCAACCTGTTTATTTATGTCAAAATGGGCCTGGCTAATAACGACAATGTATCATTCTTTGCAATGTCTTTGTCAGATTTCTTTAAGTCTGTGACAGGCTTTTTCATGTACATTTTTGAGGTACTCAAACGAAGAACAGGTCAGCTTCCCTACATCAGGGCTATGATTCTAACTAAAGTCTGGTACGACATGTTCGTGAATATATCTGTCTTAATAATGACCAGTATATCAGTCCAGAGATGCGCATGTGTAGCCCTGCCTTTGACTTTTAAAGATACATTTACTAGAAACAGAGTTCTATCTTTGAACGCCAGCATCTACGGTGTCCTCTTTATTTTTTACATATCAATATTCACTGAACAGTACATTGGTATAGCGTTGAATAACCAGAACATATCGGTTGTTTATAATGACGACAGATGGAAACGTTTCCAGAATTTTGTGGATGGGTATCTCATCGTGCAGCCGACGTTGACACAAGTAATAGTTCTCTTCTGTCTTGTTGTTTTCACTCGCTCTCTGAGAGCGTCATCCAGGTTTCGTGAATTATCCTCGAATTCAAGGTTGACAGCTGGTCACGGAGTGCAAAATGTTAAAGCTACAGACATTGTAATAAACGGAACAAAACAACCACCTGGATCTCAGACTTCTTTGGACACTAGAAAACTAGAGAATGGAAGAAAATTTACAATCAATAACCAAGATTCAACAAAGACTGAAATCAAGAAACACAACGTGATTAACGTTTTAAGGGATTTGTCGTCTCCAGCTGATAAGATAAAAGGTGATAAAGATGGAAATGGAAAAAAGCATTCAGTGAAACAAGCCAGAGAAGTTCACATCATCAAGGTAGTCACATTTACTTCCATTGTCTTCGTCTGTTGTAATACTCCTACAGTGTGCCTCACCATTGCCAAATTGTTCGTTCCTGGCTTCACATACGGTGGATCAATGGAAAGTATCGTCATGCTCTTGTATGGTCTCAAAAATCTACTTGAACATCTGAACGGTGGCCTGAACATGTTTGTGTACATCAGCAGTAACTCTAAGTTCAGGCAGACTGTGCGAGCTAATATCACGTGTATCTCGCGTAAAACTGTACACAAAAGCTCACTGTAGAATGTCGTAAAGTAAGAGAACAAATATTGTAGGATTAAACCTCGAAAAAATCTGTCTACGATTTTTTCGAGGTTTAATCCTACAATATTTGTTCTCTTACTTTACCGTACCAAAACCTCGTAGTTTCCTATTTATAAAAAATTGTTCCTGTAAAATGTCGTGTTCTTAAACAACTGTTAATGAGAAATTCGAGGTGTGGAGTCCGAAAAAAAAACAAACTACAGCCTCCCAAACTACTGAAATATTTCTAACATCGATTAAATTAGTATTATCATGTGCTGTGCCCTAATGATTGCTGTCACAGTTATTAGTTTTGAAATTTATATATAATATATATACTCGTTATTGATACCAACACAATTAACTTGTTTATTTACATAAAAATGAGCCTGGCTAATAGCAACAATGGGTCATTGTCTGCGATGTCCTTGTCAGATTTCCTTAAGCCTGTGACAGGCTTTTTCTTATACATTTTCGCAGTACTCAACGAAGAACAGGTCAGCTTCCCTACAGCAAGGCTATGATTCTAACTAAAGTCTGGTACGACATGTTCGTGAATATATCTGTCTTAATAATGACCAGTATATCAGTCCAGAGATGCGCATGTGTAGCCCTGCCTTTGACTTTTAAAGATACATTTACTAGAAACAGAGTTCTATCTTTGAACTCCAGTATCTGCGGTATCCTCATTATTCTGAAATTTTTTAACATGGATTAACTTAGTATACTCGTAATGTGATGTTTGTAATAATTGATGAATTAGTGTAATCATAATGTGGATGATTCCTCCACTTTGTGCAAGTGATATTCAAATGACATCAAAGAGAACAAACAAACAAAAATAATGGTCGGGGTCCTGGAATAGGAGAAAGAGGACCATTTTTGAGAAACCTTTATCATAATTATTTGACCGTCGGAATAGTGTTTATATATACAGTAAACATTCTAGTGGGTCAAGGAAAATATGGGCACTAACACCAATCCCTATGTGCCTCTAAGGCATGACAGGATTATCTATACCTTTTTTAACATGGTCTTAGGCCACGTTAACTGCTATGGAACATCTGAAGCACTTAAAGCCAAACTAGACTGGACTGAGAAAGATGTTTCCTTTCCTGTGTGGAAGATTTCTTTGATAAACTAGTTTTTTTTCGTTCCAGCGCTGTTTCCACGACAACATATCCTCTAACAGAAGAGACTCATTTCAATAACCCAACTTTTAAAAACTGCTAATTACATGAAGAAAATGAAATAAAACAGAGAATTAAAACTTGTATTAATTTATGTTTTCAATTATCTATTTTAAGTTTCACAAAAGAATACAAATATCAATAAATATGAAGCAACTTTAAAGAATAATATAAAACTGGCAAACTTGCTTGCGTATAAAGTGGATTCTACAACGCGTCTTCAGTTCAATGTGTTAATGTATGTGTCAGCCCAATGGATAATATCAGACAGAAAAATATTCTTAACATGGGAGACATCAGAGTTAACTCTTTAACCATGACAGGTCGCTTACAGCTGCGGGCGTGTTCTGGCCATCTTGAAACAAGATTTTAATTATAAATAGCTGAAAGTTAATCTTTTCTCGAAGTAAAAAACAACAGAGAAGAATACTAAAGTATAAACAGAGAAATTAAGGAAGCTAAAGAAAGACAGATACAAGAACAATCAAAATAATTTGAATAAGAGCATCAAAATAATGACACTAAAACTGCACAAACATATAAATGAATTAACAAGAAAGGAAGACATACTGCAGGCTGCATGAAATCAAACGGACGCAGAGGAAAAATTAGATAGAAGAACAGAATATACAGACGACTTCTAAGATGGAGAAAGACCGGAACGACCGGCAGATACAAACTTAGAGGGACCACAAACTTAAAGGGTCCACAAACTTAGAGGGACCACAAACTTAGAGGGACTCCAACTTAGAGGGACCACAAACTTAGACGAACCACAAACTCAGACGGACCACCAACTTAGACGGACCACAAACTTAGACGGACCACAAACTTAGACAGAACACAGACTTGGAGGGACCACCAGTTCTTGAAGAAATCATAGACGCTATGGAACATATGAAAAAAAGGGAGGCAACTGGACCAGACAGCATTGCACGGGAAGAAAGAAAATTTCTACTGGGAATTTTGCAGGAAAATTATTACAAAAACTTTAAATGACGTTACGACAACGGACGTAGACCAAACTGTACGCTGACATCCACCTTTATAGCCCTGCCAAAGAAAGTAGGTGAGCAAGAATATGAAGAAGATTGAACTATCAGTTTATCATGTCATATTAACAAGTTGCTGTTAAGAATAATAATGAGAAGGACGAGACAAAAAGTTAGAGACAGCAGACGAACAATCTGGCTCTGTTGAAGGCAAAGGAAAGCAAAATGCTATATATGCCCTGAGAGCACTAATAGAATAAGCATTAGAGGTACAAAAAAGATATGTGCCTTTGCTTTATTGACTACACCAAAGTATCTTACAAGGTAAAACAAGAGGAAATGATGAAATTGCTAAAGGACATACACACTGATGGTAAAATCTAAGAATTATAAAATATATACTAGAACTAAAAATCAGCCATCAAGATAAACAACAAAGTAGGTAAACTTCAGAGGATAAGGAAGGGAGTAGGATAAGGATGTAGCTCCCCCTCCCCAGATTCAGGTATGTTTTCTCTCTACACTGAGAATATTGTGAGAGCCATTACCGACAAGCCTGGGATAAATGTTGGAGGACATAACATCAATAACCTGAGATACGCTGACCACACAAAGCCCTGATAGCAGACAATGACAAAGATCTACAAGAGCTGCTAGATATAGTAGCAGCAGAAAGTGAATATAAAGGACTGTCACCGAACAGCAAGAAAACAGAAACAAAAGTCGCATCCACAGAGAAATCTGTACCAGAATGCAACGTAAAAATCAAAGGAATAACATTAAAACAAGTACACAGATTCAAATATCTTGGTACAACAATAACATCAAACGGTAGGTGTACCACAGATATCAAAACAGAATATGCCAGGCAAAGGCAGCAGTTCAGAAAACAGAATCTATTTTGTGCAGTCCATCTTTGTCAATAGATACTATGAAAAGAGTCTTGAAATACAACATCTGGCCAGCACTGCTATATAGAAGCGAATCATGGTCACCAACAAAAACAACAACAAAAGTATTAGAGGCGAATGAAATGTGGTTCCTGTGAAGAATGACATGAATACTATGGCAGCCAAAATAACAAATGAAGAATGTCAAGAATACCATGGCAGCCAAAATAACAAATGAAGAATGTCAAGAATACCATGGCAGCAAAAATAACAACTGAAGAATGCCCGAGGAAAGCCAGTGGGAAACGAACATTAATAAACACACTAAGGGGGAGACAGTCAAGGTTTATTGGTCAAGCAATGAGAAGAAGAGGGATAGAAAACACGGTGACATCAGGGAAAACTGAGGGTAGGAAAGGAGAGGTAGACCAAGAGAGAAAATATCAGATAGCGTCACAGCATGACATGGGAGAAACACAACAACAGAACTGATGGATAACATGAAAGATCAGGAACTGTGGAGAGACATGGTCGACAACTCCCCTGGGAATGGCACATGATGGTGACAGTTAATGAAAAGTGACTGAGCATTTCTTCTTCTTCTTGTTCCATAGAGAACATTATATCGTACCCATTCATTCCTTTGCTTGTCCCTTGCGGAACTTTGCCTCCCAAACAGCACTCCTGTAGGCCTCTCGGTTGTGAGCAAGATGGCCTGCTGCTGCTGCATCCATTTCCAGATCATCAACGATGTCTTGCAGCCATCTTCGTTTCGGTCTTCCTCTTTTTCTTTTTCCCATTATGTATCCTTCCAATACGGTCTTCTCTAAATTATCATGACGTTTAATGTGGCCAAAATATTTAAGTTTTCTCTCTTTAATCCTCTTTACTAGCCAGCCTTCTTCAATATTAAGCTCTTGTAGTATAGATATATTTGTTCTTTTTTGAGTCCACGATATTTGGAGAACTCTTCTATAGCATTTACATTCAAAGGCATTTATGTGCTTCTCAGCTGTTTTGTTAAGTGTCCAGGTCTCACAGGCATATGTTGCGATGGGAAAGATGCATGCCCTTAAAAATCTTATTTTTGTGGTTCTGTCTGCTCCTCTCCACAGATTCTTTATTTGTTTTACTTTCTGAAGAGCAATAGATGTCCTCCTTTTTATTTCCCGCATTGTATCTCCATTATTAGTTAGTAGTGATCTAAGATATTCAAAACTCTCCACTTCTTCCAGTTTTTCCTCACTGATACATATTTCAGTTGCCTTGTCTGTTTTGTCAGTTGTCATCAATTTAGTTTTCTTTGCATTAAGATAGAGGTTCTGCTCTTCGCTGTTCTTGCGGACTGACATAATTAGTTTTTCCATTCCTTCTTGTGTTGTGGACAGCAATACTGTGTCATCAGCATATCTAATCTCTGGTATTTCATAACCTCCAACTGTTATGGCATCGTAATATTCTTTGTCTACATCTTCTCTAACATTCCTCATTATATTTTCAGTGTACAAGTTAAATAAGTAGGGTGACAATATGCACCCCTGACGGACCCCTTGTTTTATGTCAAACCAAGTTGTTGTTTCACCATTTATTCTTACTGCTGCTTGTTGGTCTAAATACAGCAGTGATGTTAATTGTATCAAATGTGTTGGAAATCCCATTTTTTCCATTATTTCCCAAAGTTTCTGGTGTTGTACACAATCAAATGCCTTTGAGTAGTCTATAAAGGATAAATATAGATTCACATTAAACTCCCTGCATTTCTCTATTATTAATCTTAGATTGAATATATGATCTCTTGATCCTCTTCCTTGCCTGAAGCCAGCTTGGACCATATTGACTTCTTCTTCTATTTTCTTTCGAAGTCTACCCATTATGATTTTTAACAGAATTTTACTGGCATGACTAATCAGGGCAACAGTTCTGTAGTTGGTGCATAATGTCAGGTTACCCTTTTTTGGCAGTGGTATGAATACAGTTCTTTTCCATTCTTTTGGCCAAATACCTGAATGCCATATCTTTTTACATAGTGCATGATAGATTGTTGCACACTCCTTTCCTCCTGCTTTAATAAATTCAGCGGTTATCTCATCACATCCTGGTGATTTACCATTTTTCAGACTCTTTATTGCCCATAAAACTTCTTCCATTGTCGGCTCGGGTTCTTTCTCCTCCAATAATAATTCACACTGTTGATTTCTGCTTCCACAGTCGGTTGTTTCATACATTCTTTTGCAATATTCCTTCCATCTTTCCAGAATTTCCTCTGTCTCTGTCAGGGTATTCCCCATCTCATCACAAATTACATTTAGCTTAGGTGTGACATTTCTCGTCAATGTCTTCATTTCTTTAAACATTTCACTATCTCTTCCACACCTCTGATGTTCTTCTATTCTTTCACAACAATCTTGTATGTATTGTTTTTTGTCTTTTCTTATGTTTCTTCGTACTTCTTTTGTTAAAGTTTTATATTTATCTTTGTTGTTGTTTGTCACTCTCCATTGCGTCTTCATTTCTCTACATTGTTTCATCAGTTCTAGTGTACCTGCTGTGATCCATCTATTCTTTTGTGTTTTCTTTACTGGAACCATGTCTTTAGCTGTTGTTACTAAGATATCTTTGGCCTGCGTAGCCAATTCATCTGGTGTCATCTCTTCCTGTACAGCCATCAGGATTTCGAAACGGTTCTTCACTTCTATACCGTATTGTTCTGGTATATTTGTAAGGTCAAAGCGGAGTGGTCTTGATCCCATAACTATCTTTTTTAGCTTTATCTTCATGTCTGCTATTAATAACTCATGGTCGTACCCAGGCTGTGATATTTGCGTCTTAGGCCCGACACATCCTTCTGCAATGTATATTTTAAATACCTACTTTGCCTTTACAAAAGCGCGGAAGAGATAGAGAAATGTTTAAAGAAATGAAGACATTGACGAAAAATCTCACACTTCAGCTAAATGTATTTTGTGACAAGATGGGAAAGACCTCGACAGAGACAGAGGAAATTCTAGAAAAATGGAAGGAATATTGCAGGAAAATGTATGATACAACTGACTGTGAAATCAGAAATCAACAATGTGAACTATTATTGGAGGAGAAAGAACCCGAACCAAGAACTGATGAAGTTTTATGGGTGATAAAGAATCTGAAAAATGGTAAATCACCAGGATATGATGAGATAACAGCTGAACTTATTAAAGCAGGAGGAAAGGAATGTGCAACAATCTATCAAGCGCTATGTAAAAAGATATGACATTCAGGTAATGGCCAAAAGAATGGAAAAGAACTGTATTCATACCACAGCCAAAAATTGGGAACTTGAAATTATGCACAAACTAAAGAAACTTTACACTGATTTAGTATTGCCAGTAAAATTCTATTAAAAATCATAATGGGTAGACTTCGTAAGAAAATAGAAGTCAGTATGGCCCAAGCTTGTTTTAGACAAGGAAGCGGAACAAGAAATCATATATTCAGTATAAGATTAATAATAGAGAAATGCAGAGAGTTTAATGTGAATCTATATTTAGCTTTTATAGACTATTCAAACGCATTTGGCTGCGTGCAGCAGGAGAACTTTGAACATCACTTTGAACATCACTTTGAACGCTTTGAACATAAAAAAGACAGAGACTATATTTATGTCTAAGAAACAGAATCCACCACAATGGAGTATAAATTTAAATGGAGCTATTCTATAGCAGGTGCATAAATTCAAATACCCTGGAGCAGTAATAAATTCAGATGGAAAATGCAAAGCATAAATTAAGAACAGAATAGGCCAAGCGAAGACACTCAGGGACGGAGAAAAATATTCTGCAACACATTCTTATCAATGAATGTCAGAAAACGAGTCCTAAAATGTTATATTGAACCTATCTTGTTATATGGAAGTGAATAGTGGACAATAGGCAGGTCTGCACAAAAGTCAGTGGAAGCAACAAAAATGTGTTTTATTAGATGAATGTTGGGAATTCCATGGACAGCAAAATTAACTAACTGAGAATATTTGAGAAGAGTTGGAGATAGAAATAATCCTGTCCAAAATTAATAAATAAGAGAGAGACAATGTACTTTCATAGGTCATGCAATGAGAAGAGGGGGCATTGAAAATACTATAACAACAGGAAAAATAGAGGAAGATGAGCCAGAGAAAGACCAAGAGAAAAATGATACTGGAAAGTGTGATGAGATGGTGTGAGAGGAGATATCCAACTGAGTTAATGGCTTGCACGAAGGATCGTGTACTCTGGAGAAGCATTATAGCCAACTCCAGTCGGCACGGCACCTGATGATGATGATGATGATGATGAACACTAGAAATTTTGGGAAATAATGGAAATAAATGGGATATCCAACACATTTGATACAATTAATATCACTGCTGTATCTAGACCAACAGGTAGCAATGAGAATAAATGGTGAAACAGCAACTTGGTTTGACATAAAACAAGAGGTCCGTCAGGGATGCATACTGTCGCCTTACTTATTTAATGTGTATACCTAAAATATAATAAGGATTATTAAAGAAAATATAGATAAAGAATATTACGATGCCATACAAATTCGAGGTTATGAAATACCAGAGATTAGATATGTCGATGACATAGTATTACTGTCCACAACACAAAAAGGAGTATAAAAACTAATTATGTAAGTCCGTAAGAACAGTGAAGAGCAAAAACTCAATGCGAAGAAAACTAAATTGATGACAACTGATAAAATAAACAAGGCAGCTGAAATAAGGATCAATGAAGAAAAACTGGAAGAAGTGGAGAGTTTTGAATATCTTGGATCACTACTAACTAAAAATAGAGATACACTGAGGGAAATTAAAAGGAGGACATCTGTCGCTGTTCATAAAGTAAAACAACTAAAGAATCTGTGGAGAGTAACAGACAAAACTACAAAAATAAGATTTTTAAGAACATGCATCTTTCCCATCGCAAAATATGCCTGTGAGACCTGGACACTTAACAAAACAGTTGAGAAACACATAAATGTCTTTGAATGTAAATGCTGCAGAAGAGTTTTTCTAATATCATGGACACAAAAAAGAACAAATATATCTATACTACAAGAACTTAATATTGAAGAAGTCTAGGTAGTAAGGAAGATTAAACAGAGAAAACTGAAATATTTTTATCACATTAAACGTCATGAGACGTTATAGAATACCGTCTTGGAACGATACATAATATGTAAAAGAAAGAGATGAAGACAAAAACGAAGATGGCTGCAAGACATCGTTGATGACCTCCAAATGGACGCATCAGCAGCAGGCCATCTTGCTAACAACCGAGAGATCTACAGGAGAGCTGTTAGAGAGGCAAAGTTCCGCAAAGTACATGCAAATGACTGACTGACTGTATCAATAAAGAAAACCTATTTCACATAATGGCGAAAGATGGACAATTTTGTGATGTCGAGTCATGGCCAAGAGGGGCCCACCCCCCTCCCCCTTACATTGTCAGGAGTTTAATAGGGCTGAAACACTTGTCTTGGGGGGGGGGGCACTTCCTCTGATGATCCGAGGGAGTTGTGTTGTTGTTCCGCTTTCTACAGTATTATATAGAGTTTCCTACATGCATGCACAGTAAACAAAAGTAGCAGGTTATCTCTATAAAGAAATGATCGCTGGAAGCAGCCGATACCTTGTTATTATTCCAAGTAAAGTCCGGGTGCTTGAAAGATGTGGAGTAGTGTACTGCAAATCTCATACTTTTTAAGAACTCCTCCCGGCTAACTGCTTTATCCTTTTTCTGTGCAAGCTCCATCATAACTAACCGATTGGAAAACGTGGTACACAAATGTAACTTTTGTTTTCACTCAATTTCATCTTTAACGAATCAAGTTATCCCCATTAAACTTTTCACTTTCATAGCGATAAAATCTCAGACATTTTGTTTCTCATGTTTCATGTTGCTATTTCTGTAACAGAAAATTAGGAGCTCTTGTTAGCTGAAGCCAATGTGAAGATCTTAGTAACATCAGAAACCTTTTTTGAGCTGAAGCCAAGGTGAAGACCTAACAGCATTAGAAGCCCTTGTGAGTTGAAGCCAAGGTAAAGATATTATAGCATTAGAAACCCTTGTAGAATTAGCGATTGCTTAAGTTACAACTATGGATGAAATTGGGATGGGACGTGACCAAAACTCAATTCCGTGGCCTAATGTACTACCGTACTGGTTGGCCAGGCTCTAACTATCTCCTACGATCGACAACCCAGGTTACACCTCCTCAGGTCAGTTGGCATCATGTTACATATACCACAACATTACATCAACATGTATCACACATTACCAAGTCAGCCATTTAATACATGAACGTTTTATTACTAAAACTACGTAGTCACAGGTACATTACATAACACAGAACATACAACCCATACCATAAGATATAAACAGGCATGATATCAATATAACGCAATAACTTTTAACTAACATAACTAAAGAATCAGGTAAACGGGCCTTAAGTATCCAGCCCCCTCCCCCAAATCACAATGCCCATTATACATCTCCATGTGTGCCACTGCACCATAATTACTGCAGCCAATGGTGCGAATCTACACCACTATCTCTCCACGAATTAATCCATGTGCCTATGCACTTCTTCACTACACAGCTACTGCTGCCTGGAACTCTCCTATCCTCTACATGAAGTTCCACATGTGCTAACGCACTAATAATCACACAGCGACCTTGCTGTACTCTCTCCAACTCTCCACGAATTCACCAGTTCTACCGCACTTCTTGATTCCAGCTGTTGGAAACGTATCCCCAGATAAATATTTAACACAAATAATATCCACATAAAATAACAGCGTTATGGCATCAACACGTGCCATTCAATATAACAATAATCATCATGAATCACCGAGGTATTTCTCCATATGATCGCGAATTCAACATGTACATTCTGCATGTTACACAAATATATGAACACACACATATATGAGGACGGCTGGGGCGAAATATTCCATATAACTCACAGACGAGACTGACCTGCCCGGCCATATTTCTCTAGCTCAAATCTTTTTCTCCTCCGCTCTTTCCTCGAAATATAAAATGAACTGCCATTCCTGGATCACGTGAACAATGACGCTCCATCCCCACCGTACGCACCGGAAGCCTCGAGTGATCGTTCACATCCTTGTGAGCTGAAGCCAAGGTAAAGATCTAGCAGCTCAAGAAGTTTACTGAGTAGTGAGGCCAGGGTGAAGATCTAATAACACTTGGACAGAGGTTCTCAACTGTCCTGGTTGCAGCCTTTCTTTGTTTTATCCCAGGCTATCCCCAAAATCCTCCTACACATATTGAACCATCCTCCAGAAAATATTTTCAGCACTAAACTACTCACTCTGGGGATCTATGTGCCTTCTCCGTAAGAATTACAACACTAACATTTTTTGTAAGCTGAAATCAGGATGAAGATGTTGCAACAAAAGACATTTTTTTACTTTTGAAGAGCTCTTTTCTCACCTCCAGTCATCTATCTATCTATCTATCTATCTATCTATCTATCTATCTATCTATCTATCTATCTATCTATCTATCTATCTCTATCTATCTATCTATCTATCTGTATTTGTACTATTATTACCTCTCTTTGTTTATTTTCTTATACAAATAGTACTTCCCACATCCCTACATTTTCACATACTTTCACGTTACTCTGTCATTGCACACAGTTCGTAATGACCTTACATAAATCATTGCTTGCTCTATCAAACTCAAGCTACAGCCTTCAAAGCATGTAGGAAGTGATGAATATCAAATCCTCGGGCAGTGACCACCTACAGGAGGTCAAAGGTCGTCTTAAAAACTGCAATAGTAATAATAATAAAAACTGTTTGGATCTTCCATTTACCAAACAAATTCTCCCCCTCTTTCTATACTCTCTCTCTCTCTCTCTCTCTCTCTCTCTCTCTTGTCTTGGAGTGAAAGTGAGATAATGAAGGACAGAATGATAGAAAATAGGCTATATAACCAGGCTGTCTTCTGGTTTTAATTCTAAAAATGCTCCCAACTATTTATAACTCTCGAGTTGATGAAAGAAAATCGCTTATAAAGTTTGTTCAGCGCTAAATAATCCACTATAAAACTGAATGTGAAAATTCAAATACGTAAAATGAAAATAGCAAAGAGTCGCGTAGTGGGTTTCTCACGAAGACAAAAAAGAATAAAAAAAAACAAAAGAAGTTATAGACCCAGTCTAACCTAGCACCTACCTGGAAATTATTACCCGATACTTGAGATAATGAAGAAAGACAGCAAGACTGAAAGTTCACCGGCAAGGGACAAAACTGTACCTTGCAGCCTTGTCTCGGGGGCGGGCGGGGAGGGTGGGGGACTTTATTTTAAATGAGTAACTTTAGTCATTTTCATTACTAGAACTAGTTTTGATCTCGCAGTCGTCCTTTGTCTTATCCTGGTAATAGTGTGGCTGAAGTCTTAGACATACGTTTGAGAGGGAAACTATACTCGTAGTAATGTGGCTGAAGTCTTAGACATACGTTTGAGAGGGAAACTATACTCGTAGTAATGTGGCTGAAGTCTTAGACATACGTTTGAGAGGGAAACTATACTCGTAGTAATGTGGCTGAAGTCTTAGACGTACGTTTGAGAGGGAAACTATACTCGTGGGTGAAATCTTACAGGTAAAAGGGAGGCGACTGCAGTAAAACTGGTTTAAATAAATAAGGTAGATAGAGGTGTATGGTGCAGTTTTATAAAGTGAGGGAGGAAGTGAGCAAGGTGAGAAAAAAAAAAAAAAAAAAACGAATAGAAAGTATGAGAATGTATAAATGAAAAACATACAACATCTGATATTTCGGCGTGAGCCTTATTCGAGGATACATACAGAACGAAATACAAATATATATAATTTATCTGAAGCGTCTTGCTCCGGGTGAGAAGAAGAAATTTGTGTGGAAGAAGGAGAAAAAAAAGGAGGGAAAAAAAACCACGCTGCCTACAGACAAAAGATTCACGATAGGGCCAATCATAACGAAGAAGCGGATAGAGAAAGGGGTAGGGGGAAGGCAATAGAAACATGATAGCCGCTAGAGGTGTCGGGGGGGGGGGGGGGGGGGAGAGGGAGAGGGGAGGGAAAAGGGGACGCGGATAGATAATGAATGAAGAACTTAAACACCTACTGGGAGAAAATGTGAAACTGGTGGATAGGACAAGACCAATGTGTTGGCAGAGAAGGAAATAGGATGGTAGTAAGGAGTGGTAGCATAGAGAAAGATATGCATGCAGGAAATTCACTACCGTAGAGAGCGGAACAACAACACAACTCCTTCAGATCATCAGAGGAAGTACCCCCCCTCAGACAAGTGTTTCGGCCCTTTAAACTCCTGACACTCTAAGGGGGTGGGCCCCTCTGGGTCATGACTCCCAGAGGTCTTGTGAGTTGTTGCTTTTTTTAGTCCCGGGATCGAACCCATGATCTTCCAGTTGCCACGCGTCTTTAGTGATTTAGCTATGGAGGACTGGTATTGGTTGTGGCAAATGAAATTACTTATGCTCCCAATGCTTGTTTCGCATTAAAGAAAGTAGAGTATAAAAAAGGCCAGTGGAAAAATAAAGAAGTTACAGAAAGTTGAAGACATTGTTAATTCCAGCTGGGTGGAGACAGCCAGTCTGGAAAATAAGGCGCTGTTCTAGGACCCTCCGAGATCGTACATCTGAGGAACAAGAGCGGATCGCACTAACCGAAATGTCCTGTTTGCCCCTGTGGTTACCAAGGCAAAAATGTTTAGCCACAGGTGAAATCTTAGACGCACTTCGAGAGTTAAACCCACAGTCGCAGTAGTGCGAGTGAGGTCTCAGACACACGTTTGAGTGAAGAGCATTACTGCTATAAGGAACTTTTATAAGGTGCTGCTAGGTGCCATAACCAGAGAGCAAGACAAGGTAAATAATCATCAGTCAGAACTGCTACCAACATCGCTGTGCCATTAACACTTTGGTTTCCTTCTGCTGCTGACACTTAGCACCAAGTTGACAACGAAAGCTTGGAGCCACGTGATAATGCGGCATCAGACAGAGACAGAACTCTGCCTTAGACTCCCTCTGTCTCCCTCCCTACTTTGAACCTAAGCTCTCACGTGATACTTATCAAAATTACAGAAGTTTTCTCCTCAAGAGCAGGTGATCATTCTCCATAGATACAGTCCCATGGTTGTTATCTTCCTCCACACAACAAGCGTTAACTGGCTTCTGAAATACTGGAATTAAACACTTCCTTTCTGCCCAGAACTCTTCTTCTTCTGTCTCCCTAGAACCACAACCTGGTGTCATTTTGCAGCCAGTGTGATGAAGATGTTGAGGCACAACTTGCTGTCCAAGTGGCAGCTGGTTAGGGCGGCTATTGTCCCGGTCCCTGGGAGCAGCTAAAAAGCGGGGGGGGGGGGGGAATGTGCAGTACTTCTCTAGCAGACTCCACCTCCATGGGAATCATAGCTATCCCTGCCTCGTTAACCAGATCAGGTCTGTTATTGGAGGGTACCAACGGATAGGCGGGACAGGGTCTTGATCGGCTGTACTTGCCAACCCTGGAGATAGAATATCAGATGCGGGTTGCTGGCTGCCTAATTGGACAGCGTATTACCAAAAAAAAAATTGTTCGAGATAAAGGACAAATTATTTCATACTAGAATTTTCGATGGTGTAAATTTAACAAAACATGTAAATGTAATGTTAACAAGCCCTGCAAATATAAAATAAACAAGGCATATAAGTGTAAAATGTGATAAAAGATTCCGTGCTGAAATGACAAGAATATACATTAAAAAATAAATAAATAAATTCTAATAAATAAGAGCTGATCTGCCACCAGACTGCAAATATCTCCCTGACTATTCATATTATTAGTCTGCACAGTGACTAATAAACATTTTATACATCTAGATTTTTGTTACATTTATCACATAATATTTTATTTATCCTTGTACTGCGTTTGATTTCGTATACAGGGCTGTGACACCGTTGTAACTTTGTAGCTGTGCGTAAAACAAACGTTGTTTTCAATCTTCCTCGGCAGTTTACTGTTCTGATACAGTCCGACACGTTTTTAACTAGAAATATTCAAACAAATTCTAAACAAAATATGCCATATGGTAAACTTCCTCGTACTGGCCTCGTGTATTGAAGCCTCGAACAAAACGTCTGGTGAATGACAGGCACATCACCAGACAAAGATCAGGGAGCTGAAGGTGACGACTTTTGTCAAATAAAATTGATTTGGTCCTTGGTCTTAAATCAAAGATATCCCCATTTTATGTATACAATCCTACTAATCAGACAAATTCTTATCTTATCTTATCTAATCTACTAATCTAACCTACTAATCTACTAATCTAATCTACTAATCTAACCTACTAATCTACTAATCTAACCTACTAATCTACTAATCTAACCTACTAATCAGACAAATTCTTATCTTATCTTATCTAATCTACTAATCTAACCTACAAATCTAATCTACTAATCTAATCTACTAATCTATTAATCTAACCTACTAATCAGACAAATTCTTATCTTATCTTATCTAATCTACTAATTTAACCTACTAATCTACTAATCTAATCTACTAATCTACTAATCTAATCTACTAATCTACTAATCAGACAAATTAGCAGTCCTTTAATAAATCTCCCCATGTTCGGCCCGCAGTGATTCTAGACGAGTTTTAAATTACACCAATGTGAGTTTTAAATGTAAAAAGAAGTAACACACCTGACATTCAACACATCTACAACATAACACTAGCATGTATAAATATGCTTCAACGACGCGTGATCAAGAAATACATACGTATCAGTTAATCACAAGACTGGACACCTCACTCAAGACAACAACAACTGGGAATTTGTTCTTGTACTTGTGCTTGTACGAACTCCCTGTAACTGAGAGCTGGTGTTCTTTGCAGCCGATGCTATGAAGGTGTTGAGGCACAACATCGTATCGGTTTGGGAGCGGGTTATGGTGGCTACTTTTTCAGTCCAAGAGTACAGCTAAAAACCAAGGGGTGTGCAGTGTTTCTTTAGCAGAATCCGCCACCTTGGGGACTATGGCGATCCCTGCCCCGTTAGCCAGACTAGGCCTGTTATTGAGGGTACCAAGGAGAAGTGGGACATGGTCTTGGTCAGCTATGGTTCGTTAACCCTGACGCTGGCATATCAGTTTTGGGTGGCTGATTGCCTCATCCGACAAGAGCTGTCAACTCCCCCCCCACACACACACACAACTGGGAACAAGAAAACCAGTATAACAAGAATGGGAATAACAAAACCCAGCATAATAAGAACTGGGAATAACAAAACCCCAGTACAACAAGAACTGGGAATAACAAAACCCCAGTACAACAAGAACTGGGAATAACAAAACCCCAGTACAACAAGAACTGGGAATACAAAAACCCCAGTACAACAAGAGCTGGGAATAACAAAACCCCAGTACAACAAGGATTGGAAATAACAAAACCCCAATACAATAAGAACGATAAATATTTCAACCACAAAGATAGACAAGGTATGATCAGAGATAGACAAGGTATGATCAAAGATAGACAAGATATGATCAAAGATAGACAATGTATGATCAAAGATAGACAATGTGTGATCAAAGATAGACAAAGTATGATCAAAGACAGACAATGTGTGATCAAAGATAGACAAGATATAATCAAAGACAGACAAGGTATGATCAAAGATAGACAAGATATAATCAAAGACAGACAAGGTTTGATCAAAGATAGACAAGATATGATCAAAGACAGACAAGGTTTGATCAAAGACAGACAAGGTTTGATCAAAGACAGACAAGATATGATCAAAGACAGACAAGCTATGATCAAAGACAGACAAGGTGTGATCAATGAATTCGCGAGCGGCAAAACATCTTCACGGTGAAGTTCATGTTACACTCCACAGCCCCTTCCTAACCTAAGACCCCCCCCCCCCATGGAACAAACCTCCACGCAGGTCACATTAATCTTATATGCAGGAAAATCTCTACTATAGAACACACAATAAATAGTTTATAAGTATACAACTATATACGAAACACTGCAGTAAAGCTGTGGTACCAGAATGTATAAACTAGGAAAATGTGGGAGCAGCTTTATTACTTAACGATTACAAACTGCTCCTACTTTTTCCTAATTTATACATCCTCTACTATAGAGAGCGGAAGAACAACACAACTCCTTCAGATCATCAGAGGAAGTACGCCCCCCCCCTTACATAAATGTTTCGGATCTATTAGACTCCTGACACTCTAAGGGGGGTGGGCTCCTCTGGGTCATGACTTCCAGGTTGTTGCTTTTTTTTGTCCCAGGATTGAGTTGGCACTGCACTTTTGAAGTGCGTCTTTAGCGATTTAGCCATGAAGGACTGGAATTGGTCGCGACAAGCGAAATTATTTAACATTTTTCTTCCTCTGACATTTCTGAACCTCCCAGATCACATGGGTCGCTGCTGTGCAAGTCGCACTAATTCTTCAGCGTTGTCTTCCAGAAATATTTTCTGACCATCCACAATCATACTAGTCGTGGAAAAATCGCGCAGTCACACAACTGCACCCCGCCAACAAAAATGACAATCAACTGAAATGAGAAAACTAATCTCAACAAATATATCATATATGTCAGCCGCGCAGAGCTGCGCCGACCTGCACAGCGCGGGCGGTTGCTGTTGCGCGGGCCGACCGTTCTTTTGGCGAAAAAGCGCTCTCGAGTTCCGTGCGTGGGGAGACAGGCTTTCGCTCCCTTCCCGGACGGCGAGAGTTAAGGTGTTTCGATGCAGAAGCAAGTGGTTTGTCCGTCGAGCGAAGCATGTAAACGGCTAGCCAGCCAGGTTCGTGATAACGATGTAGTACGGTTTTGTCGACCGATGGTCTCGAAATTGGCCCATCTCTCGCAAAGAGTATCGGGTCTGCAGTATGTAACGTGTGTTGTTTGTGGGTGGCCAGGCTTTCTTTTCCGCTCGTTAGAGCAGAGAGAGCCGCCCCCGCCGGTTAAAGGAAATGAAACGCCGCCGGGGTCGAAAGGGATCCGCTCTGAGCAGAGCGCTGTCTCCCTTGCCCCGCGTCGGTCTGTCGGCAGATATCCGACAAAGGTTCGGTGAAGAAAGCTATCTGGTTGATCCTGCCAGTAGTCATATGCTTGTCTCAAAGATTAAGCCATGCATGTCTAAGTTCACACTGTCTCACGGTCTTAGGGTAGATGAGTGTCACGTTTGGTAGCTCATCTGCCGCTGTTGGCGAGATCTTCAGCTGCCGTGCGTGGAGTGGTGCTCTTCCCGGCCAATGAAGAAATTTGCAAATGAGGTTGCCGCGCAGCATCACTGCGGAAAAGGTGGTTGAAAGAATAAAGCGAAGCAAACAGTCAAATCACGGCACCTCTGGTCTGGAGGTCGGCCACGTCCTGAGTGCAGTCATATCGTGTGAAATGCATGAACCGGTTTGTCCCAGAGGTTAAGTCACTGCTGGCTTGACTTTTCAAATGCCGCGCGTGGAGTGAAGCTCCTCCCGGTTAAGGAAGTAAATGCGGAAATAAAGGTTGCTGTGCGGCGCCGATGGGAAAAGGTGGTGGAAAGTGAAGTTTAACCTGGTATGTCCAGTAGTATCGCTACGAGAGCTATACCACGGCACCTCTGCTCTAGAGGCCGCCTACGTCCGAAATACACCTACACTGGTGAAATATGCCTAAACCGGCACACACCAGGGGTGGAACTCGATGGCTAGACATGTCATGCCACCTCCGCTCTAGAGGTCGGTAACGCCTGATAAACACCCATACTGGTGAATTTTGCCTAAACCGGCTCATACCAGGGGTGAATCTTGAAGGCTATGAATGTCACAGTACCTCTGCCCTAGAGGTCGGTCCCGTCCCAAACATGCCCATACTGGGAAATGCCTAAACCGGCTCAACCCAGGGGTAGAAGTCACTAGTGGCGAGGATTCGTCCTCCTGGACAAAAGCTCCATCCTGGTCACAACTAGGAAGGGTAGCGGCCACGACCGCAAAAAGCTGAAGTCGGAGACACTGGACCAGGGAAGTCTAGATAGGCAACCACCTCTCACCCGGCGGGGATGTCTGCGTATCCTAATCACGCTGAGGTTTTCCGGTGAGAAAGTCCAACCCTGGACTGGATGGGCAACCACCTCTCACCCGGCGGTGATACACGGGTATCTCATAACACGTCGAGGTTTTCCGGTGAGAAAGTCCAACTCTGTCCTGGGTGGGCTAACGCCTCTCACCCAGCGGGGATGCACTGATATTCCAAACACGTCGAGGTCTTCCGGTGAGAAAGTCCAACCCTAGACCAAACTGGTGCAATGAAAACCACGGTGTCACGCAATCCCGCTTCCGAGACCCACCAAGAATACAGGCTAAAGCACTGTGATACTCTGAACCCCTTGTGGTCCTTCGTGGAACTCATGTGGTCTATTTTGGACCACACAGGGGACCACCGGACCTAACGAGGACCACATGTGTGAATTCAGTAGGTTCACAGTGCGGTTTTTGGTGGTAGAAGTGAACGAAGAAGAAGAAGAAGAAGAAGATATCATATATCATGTCAACACTCATATGCAAATACATCTCTGGGCATGAAAACATGCGAAGTACATAGATGCATGAAATCGTCAACACAAAAGCAAACATGTGCAGAAATTCATCGCACATGAATAATGATTTATAGTGATCTCACTGACGACTTAAGAACTCAAGCGTGACAAAATGGCGAATTGCAAAATTTCAATGACCAAATTCAATAAACATAACACATGGCAGTGTAAATGAGCACAATAATTCAACATAGCGAATGGCATATCAATAATAGTGATAAATGACCCACACGTAATGCAATTTGTAAGACATTGGAAAAAAAACTTGTCAGTTCACAGAAAAAATTCACCTTCGGTATAAAATCACTTCCTACACACTTTGTAACAAAAACTTACAAATAACTCACATAATACGACATCAAGTTACAACAACAACAACAACAACAACAACAAAAACAATTACACCAAATGAGCGGGGCGCAGGTGAAGATCACTGCAGGAGACAAACGTACAAAATATCACATGAATATTCATAAAACAATTATGAAGACACGCTCCCTCACTTCCTGCTACACTTCACTGACCGGACATACACGCTAGTCAGATCTCGTGACCTGTTCCAGGGGCATACTTTGACCATTCGTGTCGACCGCCCTGAAAGTTCAAAACCACCCACCTTCACACTTTGACGACTTAAAGCTCTTTGTTAGAAGATCATTGTTCTAAAATCCTGTCCTGGATTTGTTCTGCTTGATACAGGGGACCTGGAGGTTTTCGTTACAGACTACATCTTTCTTGGTTTATTGTCGTTTTTCTTGTCTTTGATTTTTATTGAACCTCGGAGTTTCTTCTGATTGATTCTTGTATTGCTTTTCCTTCATATTACCCACATGAAGTCCGTATTCACATGGCTCCTTTGTCTCTGTAGCCTCAGGTGGTTTAATGTTGTTCTGGGATTGGACGACAGCGAGGATATTTTGCGAAACCTCGACGATGCTAAGAGGGTCCGAATGAAGATTGCCAAACAAGCTACGACTGTCACTTGTGCCACTACGGGTCCCACAATGTGAACATAATCTAGAAAAGCAAATACATATTCCCGGCCTGATTCATAGTGAATGACGACACTTGATGAGCTTCTCCCAGAGTTGCACACTCTTATAATGTAGTGTTTAACGAACATCTGGATGTACCGAATGATGACAACTGCGAAGACATAACCCTTCTTCTAGAAAATGTCCTTAAGCATCACTGGTAAGGCGACTCAGGCGCATATCTGAAAACAGATATACATCATTGTTTAAACATATATATATATATACGCAAAGAGATTACCTAGCATTAATTCCTGGATATGCTGTGTGTTGTAGACTGGGGAACTCGTTCGTGTCTTTAAAGAGTACATCGGGAAGATACTGACTGTGACCGGGACAGTTCTACACAAGTCAAATAAAGACAAAGCAAAGAACGAGACGCTTACATTGTCAGAGATCCCAATTCTGGCGTAAACGAATATGTTTAAAGAGTTGGTAACCATGCCCAGAGAATACAAAACAGAGGAGAAAACTTCATAACAGATGTATGCTATAGTGTAAAATGTAACTACTGTGTCAAAACAATTGATATATATTTTATATTAACCGATTTAGTTATATCTAAGAAACAGAATCCACCAGCATGCAGTATAAAATTAAACGGAACTATTCTAAAGCAGGTGAAGAAATTCAAATACCTTGGAGCAGTAATAACTTCAGATGGGAAATGAAGAACAGAAATTAGGAACAGAATAGGCCAAGCAAAGACTGCATTTCAGAAAATGAGAAACATATTAGCCAACACATCCTTATCAATGAATGTTAGAAAACGAGTCCTAAAATGTTATTTTGGACCTATCTTGTTATATGGAAGTGAATCATGGACAATAGGCAAGTCTGCACAAAAATCAGTGGAAGCAGCAGAAATGTGGTTTATTAGAAGAATATTGCGAATCCCCTGGACATCAAAAAATAACTAATGAAGAATGTATGAGAAGAGCTGGAGAGACAAAAAATCCTTTCAAAAAAATAATAAGAGAGAGACAGTGTAGTCTCATAGGACATGCAATGAGAAGAGGGGGAATTAAAAATATTATAACAACAGGAAAAATAGAAGGAAGAAGATCAAGAAGAAGAGCAAGAGAAATGATACTGGACAGTCTGACGGGGTGGTGTGAGAGGAGATCACCAACTGAACTGATGGCCTGCATCAAGGATCGTGTACTCTGGAGAGACATAATAGCCAACCCCGGTCGGCACGGCACCTGATGATGATTATTTACCGATACTTTTTGTCAAAATATGAAGTATTCATATAATTTAGAGATGGCCTCATCTTACAGTATATTTTTATTTATTCAAACACTATATGAGAATGAGAAAGATACTTCATGTTGTTAAAAAAAAAAAATGTGAATTTTGGAAGAATTAACGCAGACTGGAGAAATTAACGTCTTACACTCGATAGATAAACAGCTTTTTAAGTTAGTTTTGTTGGTAGATTCTGGAAATATTTGAAATACTTCATGTCCTAAATCAACTACACCTTCAATCTAATTGGAATACTCTCAAGTTTGTGCTGCCATGTTTCTCACAAGCTTCTGTTCCCAAGCCGAAGGGACATCACCGGGTTTTTTGTTGTTGTTGTAATCTTTATTATCTTTCCCTTCCCGAAGAACGTTCAGCCCGCAACCAACAAGACAGATTTTTATCAAAGTATACGCTACTGAGGAGTCAAGGAATATAATTACAGTCACTTCTCTCGAATCTTATCTCAGACGGTAAGTGTGTATGATAATCGATAAGGGAGCTGTCCATTCATCAGTAATCTGGATTTTTTTTTTACATAAACAAACAAAAAAAATAAAAGTTATGTCTATAATCATGTTTCGCGCTATTTTTAAGTCCAGAAATTTCTTCTATGACGCATTTTTAAAAAAAGTTTTGTTTAGTTAAATTGTTGCCACATTTTATGGAGAAAAATAACGCCACTTTGCAGGAAAACAATTTCAAAATTTCACTTTCACAATTTTTCTTCTAAACATGTTTCGTGATTATTACACACAATTTCTTTGTCTTCAGAATAAAAACTTGCAAGCACAAAAGATCAGAGACAGAGTTTCTTTCATTTAAAAAAACAACGGGATTGAATTTTAGGTCGGAAAGTGGTTACCGATTCTTTAAAGTCTTTAAACATTTTATCAAAATTAGAAGAAGAAAAAAAACCCTCTCTCTTTTATAAACCCATTGCATCTCCTTAAAGTTTTGCTCAAAACATAACAATTTAAACATAATTCTAAAAACATGTCGAACACGAACTTTACCGTAATAATGAAAAGAAAATTCAATCAATAGACAAGACAGGATACAATCTCAGTGGCCTTTGATTCGGGGAGACAGTGAATTATTTAATTGTGTTCTATGAAATAATCAATAAAAGAAATCTTTATAGTCATCTCCATAAATCGAAAAATATTTGTCTTTCTTTCACAAGTTTTTCCTATGTCCAGACAAATATTCTTACAGACAGTTCTTTTCATTTCGTCATTAGTTTCATATTATCTATACAAAGATTTACAGTGAAAATATTGTTTGTAATGTTTTATATTAAATTTCTCCATCAATCTGTCTCTGTCTGTCTGTCTCTCTGTCGTTCGTATGTCCGTCAGTCCGTTCGTCTCTATCTGTCTGTCTGTCTGTCTATACAAGCACACAAACAGTCATATACAAAAAATACATTGTCCGTACAGATCTTCTAACATACGTTTTCAACAAATATTAAAATAATTTCTAACAATAAGTAACTTGTTAGATATTGTTAGAAATTATATTAATGTTTGTTAAAAACATATGCTAGAAGATCTGTACTGACAATGCATTTTTGTTTATGTATATGTATATGTCTGTATGTGTATGTGTGTGTGAGTTAAATACTTCTACTCTTTTACTTTGAATGTAATAGTTTAATTGTACACTCTTTTTATATGTTTTTTTCCTAATGTAATATGTATACTTGTATTAAATCAAGTGTGTGGAAAGAATGAAAGATGGAGTGACGAAAGGCAGAATGTAAGACGGGCCTGCATGCCTAATTCTGAACTGTTTAAAAATAAAGATCTATCTATCTATCTATTTATCTATCTATCTATCTATCTATCTATCTATCTATCTATCTATCTATCTATCTATCTATCTATCTATCTATCTATCTATCTATCTATCTATCTATCTATCTATCTATCTACCTAACTACCTACCTACCTACCTACCTACCTATCTATCTATCTATCTATCTATCTATCTATCTATCTATCTATCTATCTATCTATCTATCTATCTATCTATCTGTCTGTCTGTCTGACTGTCTGTCTATCTGTCTGTTTTTCTGTCTATTTATTTCAAACTCGCATATAATCCTGGTCTTTTAAATTAAAGTAAATTAAAGAGAGCCCAGTGTTTTGATGTCCATTCATTCATTCATTTGCATGTCCCTTGAGGAACTTTGTCACCCTAACAGCACTCCTGTAGGCCTCTCAGTTGTGAGCAAGATGGCCTGCTGCTGATGCATCCATTTGCAGATCATCAACGATGTCTTGTAGCCATCTTCGCCTTGGTCTTCCTCTCTTTTTTTCCCACTATGTATCCTTCCAAGACGGTCTTCGCTAGATTATCATGACGTTTAATGTGTCCAAAATATTTAAATTTTTCTCCCTTTAATCCTCTTTACTAGCCAGCCTTTTTCAATATTAAGTTCTTGTAGTATGGATACATTTGTTCTTTTTTTTTTATCCATGATATTTGAAGAACAATTCTGTAGCATTTACATTCAAAGGCATTTATGTGTTTCTCAGCTGTTTTGTTAAGCGTCCAGGTCTCACAGGCATATGTTGCGATGGGAAAGATGCATGCCCTTACAAATCTTATTTTTGTAGTTCTGTCTGCTCCTCTCCACAGATTCTTTATTTGTTTTACTTTCTGAACAGCGATAGATGTCATCCTTTTAATTTCTCGTATTGTATCTCCATTATTTAGATAGTAGTTAACAGGCATAAAATCCTTTGATGAGGTTGAAAGACTCGCCGAAGACAGGAAAAATTGGCGAACTACTTTGCGAGCCTTATGTGATGTTTAACGGAACGGGAAGGATATAAGATAAGTGATCCAAGATATTCAAAACTCTTCACTTCTTCCAGTTTTTCCTCACTGATACATATGTTTTGATGTACAGATAATAAAAAGAAAGGTCTGCTGAAGAATGGCTGTTAGACCAAAGTTATCATGAAATTACAATTTTATATTTTTCTATAATTCAGTTCTCAAAAATTTACACTCTTAGACTTTAGAGCTTTGCAGAAAATCTGATATAAGTAGTTTAATGATGAACACAGAGTGCCATTTTGTAACTAGACGAATCTAACAATACTTACAATTTAGTTCCTTCTTTCCTTTAAAAAAATGTTACATTTATTCTATTTATAGAGAGAATATGTTTATTTTAACATCAGATTTTCTCTCTTTTTTTTCAGTATAGACATTGTCAATTGGCTCCGAACACTGAATTGTAAAGATGACTATTATTCTCAACGTCACAGCCATTTTCTATAGAGAAACGACGCCAGCCGTGACTGCTTTTACTGATAGTACTAACAAAATCAGCGCCCTAATGATTACTGTCACAGTCATTAGTTTTGAAATTTGCGGCCCGTTAATATATATACTCGGTATTGTTACCAACACAATCAACCTGTTTATTTATGTCAAAATGGGCCTGGCTAATAACGACAATGTGTCATTCTTTGCAATGTCCTTGTCAGACTTCTTTAAGTCTGTGGCAGGTTTTTTCTTATACATTTTTGAGGTACTCAAACGAAGAACAGGTCAGCTTCCCTACAATAAGGGCCTGATTCTGGTTGAAGTCTGCTACGACATGTTCGTGAATATATCTGTCTTAATAATGACCAGTATATCAGTCCAGAGATCCGCATGTGTAGCCCTGCCTTTGACTTTTAAAGAAACATTTACTAGAAACAGAGTTCTATCTTTGAACGTCTGTATCTACTGTATCCTCTTTATTTTGCACATTCCATTATTCACTAAAAGATACAGTGATACAACTTTGAATAACCAGAACTTATCGGTTGTTTATAATGGAGGCGGGTTGTGGGACATTGAAGATTTTCTAGACGTATTTCTCATCGTGGAGCCGCTGTTGACACAAGTAATAGTTCTCTTCTGTCTTGTTGTTTTCACTCACTCTCTAAGAGCGTCATCCAGGTTCCGTGAATTATCCTCGAATTCAAGGTTGACAGCTGGATATCATATGAGTGATGTCAATACTACAGACATTACAGACATTATAATAAACAGAATGAAACAACCAACTAGAACTCAGACTTCTTTGAAAACCAGGAAAATAGAAAATGCTAGAAAATTTACAATCAATAACCAAGATTCAACAAAGAGTCAAAACAAGAAACAAAACATGACTAAAGTTTTCAGTCATTTGTCGTCTCCAGCTGATAAGAGAAAACGTGAAAAATATGGAAAGGAAAAGAAACGTTCTAGGAGATACAGAGCCAGAGAAGTTCAAATCATCAAGGTCGTCACCTTTACTTCCTTTATCTTCGTATGTTGTAATACTCCTACAGTGTGCCTCATCTTTGCCAGATTGTTCGTTCCTGGCTTCACACACGATGGAGCAAAGGTGAATATATTCTTACTCTTGTATGGTCTCAAACATCTACTTGAACATCTGAACGGTGGCCTGAACTTTTTCGTGTACGTCAGCAGTAACTCTAAGTTCAGGCAGACTGTGAGAGCTAATATCACGTGTATCTCGCATAAAACTGTACACAAAAACTCACTGTAAAATGTCGTGTTCTTAAAGAACTCTTAGTGGGAAGTTCGAATTTAGGAGTAGGAAACAAAAACAGCTGCCCAGAACATTAAAGTGTATGTAATATCCATTAAATTAGTATAATCATCACGTGGGTGAGTATTGCCCTTTGTACAGGTGATACTCAAAAGACATGTTAGCCAAAGAGAACAGTAGTGAATGGTATGTGTTCTAGGACACGAGAAAGCGGATCGATAATAAGAAATCCTCCCAGAATTAATGGCTTGTCAAGATATTGCTTATATATACAGTACATATGACCTCAGTCACGTTAACTGCGCTAAAATATAGGACGCACGTAAAAGCCAAACTAAGCTGAACTTAGATAATCTGTCTCTGTCTGTCTATTCATTCGTCTGTCTGTCTACCTGCCTGTATGTCCATCTGTCTACATTTATTTTGCACTATTATTACCTCTCTTTGTTTATTTTCTTATACAAATAGTACTGCCCACACCCCCACATTTTCATATACTATCACGTTACGCTGTCATTACACACCATTTCGTAACGACCTTCCATAAATCATTGCTTGCTCTATCAAACCCAAGCTGCATCCTTCAAAACGTGTAGGAAATGATGAATAGCAAATCCTCGGGCAGTGACTACCTACAAAAGTTCGAAGGTCATCTTTAAAACAAATAATCATCTTTAGATCGACCTTTGCGAACTATTACTTACCAAACAAGAACTCTCTCTCTCTACCTCCCTCCCCTCTCTCTCTCTCTCTCTCTCTCCCTCTCTTACTCAGCTGTCCACATTTGGGATGCCCTATCAACTTATTAAAAACTTATAAATAATATTCGTTCTTATAACTTCAAACTTTGTCAACATCTGTTTAATGTGGACTATATGCCTCCCTAAGAAATAATCTAAAGTATTTTAAAGTATGGCTTGACTCTTGTAAATTTTTTTTATATTATTTTATTATAAATTTACTAGTTTCAAATAATGTAAGAATGCAAGTTTATTTTATGGTGTTGCATAACTCAAAGTGTGGTGTATATGAGCATGAGATACGTTTATTATTTATTTATGTAGTCATTTAATTGTTTCTTCATGATTATTCTGCTCATTAACAAATGCTGAATGACTGTGACTGAGTGAAAGCTGTATGATGAAGGGCAGAATGTTAGACGGGCAAGCGTGCCCAATTATTAACCCTTTGAAAATAAAGTGTGTTCCTTCGTTCGTTTCCTCTCTCTCTCTCTCCTCCATCCCCTTTCCATTTTTTTTTCTTTAGAGGTGAGATATGAAGAACAGAATGCCAGAAATCAGATTGTATATCTATTTTGTATTGTCGTTTTGATTCGTTCTCTTATTTTGTTGCAGCTGTTGGCAAATACCCCCCAAACATTATGTCTGTGGATACATGAACATAATTTATAACGCTTGTAAAGCTCTAAACAATTCACACAAAAAATGAGTGTGCAAAACTCTGATACGTATAATGAAAACAATAACAGTCGGGAAGCTGCTTGTTCACAAAGTCAAAAATCACATATAAAAGAAGAACATACAGCAATGCAATATTTCGGCAAAAGGCTTTTTTTCAGGGATTATATAGGAAACCAAGACAACAAATATAAAACACAATAAAATATAAGACAAATTAAACACTTAGCTTTTTCTGCAAAATAAAATTTCTTTCAGACTAAATGTTTATGTAGGGTTAGACGAATATTTTGGCCAAATACTATACGAAATAACACGTTCAAGCAGAAGTTCAGATGAAGCCATTAACTTCGATTATTGGAGAAAGAGATGACGATGGCCGGGGCATTTACTTCGGAGAGCTGGTAACTCAAAAAATACGCTGAACAGGATACCACAGAGAAGCAGGAGTAATGGTAGAGCAAAGGAGACACGGAGAAGGACAACAGAGACGATGTTGAGCAATAGAGGGATGACCTGGTCAAGAGCAGATCAAAAGCGAAAGACAAGCTTTTGTCGAAGATAGTTGCGGAAGAAGTCCCATGTGTCTTGGACATCTAAAGATCTACAGAGAGAGAGAGAGAGAGAGAGAGAGAGATTGTCGAAGATAGTTGCGGAAGAAGTCCCATGTGTCTTGGACATCTAAAGATCTACAGAGAGAGAGAGAGAGATTGTCGAAGATAGTTGCGGAAGAAGTCCCATGTGTCTTGGACATCTAAAGATCTACAGAGAGAGAGAGAGAGATTGTCGAAGATAGTTGCGGAAGAAGTCCCATGTGTCTTAGACATCTAAAGATCTACAGAGAGAGAGAGAGAGAGAGAGAGAGAGAGAGAGAGATTGTCGAAGATAGTTGCGGAAGAAGTCCCATGTGTCTTGGACATCTAAAGATCTACAGAGAGAGAGAGAGAGAGAGAGAGAGATTGTCGAAGATAGTTGCGGAAGAAGTCCCATGTGTCTTGGACATCTAAAGATCTACAGAGAGAGAGAGAGAGAGAGAGATTGTCGAAGATAGTTGCGGAAGAAGTCCCATGTGTCTTGGACATCTAAAGATCTAGAGAGAGAGAGAGAGAGAGAGAGAGAGATTGTCGAAGATAGTTGCGGAAGAAGTCCCATGTGTCTTGGACATCTAAAGATCTAGAGAGAGAGAGAGAGAGAGAGAGAGATTAAGAGAGAGAGAGAGAGTTTTCTGGGGGTTTTTTTTACTCTTTGTAAGAAAGATTGCTGAAAAAGGTCCCCCATAATATTCCAAGTCCTTGTTTTCGAAATAACGCATGAAAAGACACGGGTTGCTAGAAACCTGATTCCCCTAGCCAGAAAGACGATTTGATCGAAACTCAAAAGGAGTTTGTTGAACTCGCCATTGAACTCAAACGAGTCGACTTCGAAGGACAAGTGTAAAGCGTAGAATAG
Source organism: Achatina immaculata (assembly GCA_009760885.1). Lineage (NCBI taxonomy): Eukaryota > Metazoa > Mollusca > Gastropoda > Stylommatophora > Achatinidae > Lissachatina > Lissachatina immaculata. Next base: position 25,820,818 of record CM019716.1, on the reverse strand, counting down.
TGAAAGTAGGAGCAGAAGAGTGGTGTCTTCAACTGTAATCCGCTCCTTCTTCTTATGAACTATCTCGGAAAGCTCTTGAAAAACGCCTTATTTTCCAGGACGGCTGAGAGACCAACAAGCTGGAATTAACATTAAATTCAGATTTCATTAAACTTCCACCCAGTTACATTTTCTTTCTATTTATGATATTGAAGCCCAACTTTCTTGTCTAAGCCCCACTAACTTCTCTGCATTTTCTCATTCTCGCCGCTGACGATTTAAGGTTAATTTTCTAGCCCTGTCTATTCTCCTTCTGTAGCCAATGGGAGACTTTGATAATTTCCTTGTCTAGGCGCTTTAAGAGAACAGTGTTGTCCTTTCAGTGTCCTCTGTTCTTTCTGAAGATTCCTTTATCCACCACTCCCCATAATTTCTTCTCACTTTTATCACATGCGCCATCTGGGCGCTTTATAGGAGCAAGCTGGAGCTATCTGGGGCATAACGCCATGTTGTTTGCCTTTGTCATCTTCCCTTTACTTCATTCCTCAGCCATCTGGCTGCTTTCACTTTGTGCTTACCTTCGTCTATACGGGCACATTCTGTGCCCAACTTTCTTACAAGAAGGTTACCAGAAAAGATAAGTGTTTCTTTTTTCATCTATTTTTCGTGTTTTTATCTGTTGTGTCGTTCTTGTATGTGATCCTTGAGAAAGACTTGTACCGAAATATTAAACTGTTCTATGTTTTTAATGACTCCTTTACTGAAAAACAAATACGTCACAACTGAAACAAAAAGGCCACTGTACAACACAGTTTTCCTCCAATCTCTAAGCTATCATTGTCAAACATGGACACTAACAGCCAAGACCAAAAGAAAAATCATCACGACAGAAATGGGATGTTTAAGGAGAATACTAAATGCGACAAGAAGATACCAAATAAGAAATGACACCATCAGGGCAAAGGTTGGAGTAACACCAGTATTACACTATATCCAGAAACAGCAAGTCAAATGGTCTGGTCATGTTACACGGTTACCACCAAACAGTATACCATAGACAATATTCACACTAAGATTTGTAGGCAACAGAGGAAGAGACCGCCCACGCAGGAGATGGATAGAGGAAATTACAGAAGTATTAAATATCCCGTTATATAAAGAAAATTGTCGAGCCCTATAAGACGCCTATTTGTCCCCTCAACAGCGAAAGGTATATGAGGAAAGAGACAAGACAAGGCAAGTATGTGTTTTATTTATATGTGCTCATATTATTTTCTTTCTAACATTCTTGTTTCTGTCAAAAGTGAACCATACACTTCCATATCCCTTCATTACTATGGCTAGTTTTACCGCAGCCGTCATTTCTCCTATACTTGTAGTAGTGTGGGTGACGACTTATTTATACATTTTAGAGAGAAACTATACTCGTTGTAATGTGGACGAAATCTTGGACATACTTTAAGAGAGAAAATATACTCGTATTAGTTTGGGTGATGACTTATTTATAAATTACATTTTAGACAGAAATTATACTCGTAGTAGTGTGTGTGATGTCTTAGACATACTTTGAGAGAGAAACTATACTGGTAGTAGAGTGAGTAATGTCTTAGATATACTTTGAGAGAGAAACTATACTCGTAGTAGTGTGGATGAACTGTTTGGCATACTTTCATATAGAAAAATACCACTGAAACGAACCTTTATAAGGCGTAGCTGGGTGTCATAATCAGAGAAAAAACCACTGAGAAGAAGTGATCAACCAAAGCTGCTGTCACCAATTTTATGAATTTAATGTCGTCATGCCATTAACCCATTACTGTTCTTCCTTCAGCTGCTGACACTTAGCACCAAGTTGACAATGAAAGCTCCGAACCACGTGATAATGCCGCATGAGACAGAGACTGACCTCTGCCTTAGACTCCTCCTATCTCCCTCTCTACATTGAACCTAAACCCTCACGTGATGCTTATCAAAGTTACAGAATCCTTCTCCCCAAGAGCACACAACTAGTAATAATTGTATCATGAAACATTGGATTTACAAACTCCTTTCTGTTCCGAATTCTTTTTCTTCTGTCTCCCTAGAGCCGTGAGCTGGAGTTATAAATAAGAGTTATTGAGGCACAGCTTGGTGTCGAGTGGGGAGCGGGTTAGGGCGGCTATTATTTCAGTTCCTGGGTTAAGCTGAAAAGCTGATGGTGTGAAATGCTTCTTTAATAAACCCCACCGCCATGGGGATCATACCGATCCCTGCTTCATTGCCAGATAGGATCTGTTGCTGGGGATTACAGACGGATAGAAGGGAAAGGGTCTTGGTCGTCCGTGGTTCGCCAGGCCTAAGGTTAGAATGTCTGTTATGGACCCCCGACTGCCAAATGTGGCAGCGTATTGGCCCCATAACCGTCTGATATAAAATTATTATTTCCTACAAGAATTTTCGGAAGTGTAAGTTAACAAGGCATGTAAATATAAAATATACGAGGTACAAATTCTCATAAATAAGATCTAATTTCCGACCAGACTGTACATCTATCCATGATTGTTCATCATATTAGTCTGAAATGTATAGAGTAGAAAAAAGTAGGAACAGCTTTATTATTTAACGAATACAAAGTTGTAACTTTTCAGTGCTAGCCTTTGTCAGACAATAACAAACAGGACGAAGAATAAGATAAAATAGACAAAGTATAGGATTACATTAAACTAAGTTAATGAAGTAACAACAACAAAAAATGAAAAAAAATGAATTACAAATACAAAATAAAACTTTAAAATTAAACGGCACTTAGCGTGAGTAATTGAGAGCCCAGGGAGGCGTCTCTTTTTTTCGTCGTCACCAATGTAAAGAAGAAAATAATAAAATATTATAAGTCTGTACAGTGACTACTAACCATTTTATTTGTCTCGCTTTCTCTACATTTATCACATAATATTTTATTTCTCCTTGTACTGCGTTTGATTTGGTATATGGAGTTGCGAAATTATTGTAACTTTGTAGCTGTGTATAAAACAGACTTCGCTTTCAATCTTCCTAAAGTGCGACGTACAATTCTCCTGAACTTTGAATTACGCTTCAGATACACGAAGAAATTAAGATAAGCGTTTAAATGTTCAAACAACATTTTGACAAAATATGTCAGACAGCAAACTTCCTCGTGCTGACCTCGTGTAATGAAGCCTGGAACAAAACGTCTGGCGAATGCCAGGCACATTGTTTGAATATTATACCAGGCAAATATCAAGGAGGTGAAGGTGGCGACTTTGACGACTTGAGGCTCTTTGACTCTCAGGATCGCTGTTCTAGAACTATGTGCTCGATACTGGAGACTTGGAGGGCTTCGCTGAATACAACCTTTTGGTTTTATTGTTTTCTTTCTTGTCTTTGATTTGTGTTGAATCTCAGCGTTTGTCTTTGATTTTCTTTGTCAAATCTCAGCGTTTGTCTTTGAATTCTTTGTCGAATCTCAGCGTTTGTCTTTGATTTTTGTTGAATCTCAGCGTTTCAAGTGAATGATTCTTGTATTGCCCTTTTTCATATTAACCACATGGTGTATGTATTCACATGACTCCTTTGTCTCTCTAGTCTCTGGTGTTTTAAACCTCTCCTGGGATTAGAGACATTTCAATCAGGACACAGTGAAGACATTTTGTGAAACCTCGACGATGCTTAAGAGGGTCCGAATGAAGACTGCCAAACAAGTTATGGCTGTCACTTGTGCCACTACGGGTTCCACATTGTGAACATAATCTACAAAAGCAAATGCATTTTCCCGCACTCTGTGAATCACTCAGAGTTTCACAATGTCACCACACGTTGTTTAGCGAACACTGGCGTGTACCATGTGAAGACTGCTTTGGAGATGTCCAGATTAATACAAATAATACTTCGTTCTGAAAATATGTTTCTAAAATCATAGGTAAGACGAGGCAGGCGTGTATCTGAAAACAGATTGATATCATTGTTAAAACTGATATATCAAGAAACATTACGCAGTACAATATTAAAAAGGGAAAACCATCGCTGTAATAATCCATAGTTTGTCATGGATCGAAACCTCGCTAACAACAGAGAGGGCAGAGAATACATACATACCTGGATGGCCTGACTGCATGGTTTGGTGGGAGAAGACAGACAGACATACCTGGATGGCCTGACTGCATGGTTTGGTGGGAAAACAATTGAACTGATTTGAGACACGGAAGATCGAGCGAGATGAAGAGAGACGAGCGTACGCCTGTCAGCATGGCACCATCTGATCTGATCCATATTCCCAGATATCCCATGTATTGTAGGCTGGGGAACTGGTTTGTATATTTAAAGAGTAAATCAGACAGAAGACTAACTGTGACCGGGACAGTTCTACACAAGTCGGATAAAGGCAAAGCAAAGAACGAGACGCTTACAATATCAGAGAGCCCCATTCTGGCGTAAATGAATATGTTTAAAAGGTTGACAACCATGCCCAGAGAATGCAAAACAAAGGCGAAAATTTCACGGCTAATATCTTCTTCTTCTTCTTCGTTCGCTTCTACCACCAAGACCGCCCCGTGATCCTACTGAATTTACTCCTGTGGTCCTCGATAGGTCCCGAGGTCAACGAAATGGCCATACGAGTTCCCCGAGAAGGCCACACGAGGTTCAGAGTATCGCAGGGGTTGAGCCTGTATTCTATTCTCTGTGGGTCGCAGAAGCGGGATTGTGTGACACCGTGGTTTTCGTTGCACCAGTTTTATCTAGAGTTGAACTTTCTCACCGGAAAACCTCGACGTATTATGGATATCAGTATATCCCCACTGAATGAGAAGTGGTTGCCCATCCAGCGTAGAGTTGGACTTTCTCACTGAAAAACCTCGATATGTTTTGAGATACCCGTGTATCCCCGCCGGGTGAGAGGTAGTTGCCCATCCAGTCCAGCGTTGGACTTCTCACCGGAAAACCTCTGCGTGATTAGGATACGCATACATCCCCGCCGGGTGAGAGGTGGTTGCCTATCTAGACTGCCCTGGTCCAGTGTCTCCGACTTCAGCATTTTGTGGTCGTGGCAGCTACCCTTCCTAGTTGTGAGAAGGATGGAGCTTTTGCCCAGGAGGACGAATCCTCGCCACTAGTAAGTTGCACCCCTGGGTTAAGCAATTTTAGGCATATTATCCCAGTATTGGTGTGTTTAGGACGTGACCGACCTCTAGAGCGGAGGTACCGTGTCATGAGTAATCATCAAGTTTCACCCCTGGGTTAAGCCGGTTTAGGCATATTTCACCAATATGGGTGTATATCGGACGTGGCCGGCCTCTAGAGCAGAGGTGCCGTAGTATGAGTAGCTCTCGCCTAAAGACTACGGGACATACAGATTACATTTCACTTTATTCTTTCCATCAACCTTTCACAGCGGCACCACCCGGCAACCTTAGTCGCATTTTCTCATTTTCTTCATTGGCCGGGAAGAGTTTCGCTACACGCGCGGCAGTAGAAGAATTTCGCCAGCAGTGTCTTAATCTGACCCCTGGGTTAAGCGGGTTTAGCCAATTTGCCCCAGTATGGGAATGTATATGACGTGGCCGGCCTGTAGAATAGAGGTGCCATGCTTTGGGTTAGTCCTGACCTCGAGACTACTGTTCACTTCACTTAATCCTTCACCTTTTCCACAGTGGCGCTGTGCAGCAACCCTAATCGTATTTTTCTTCACTGGCCGGGAGGAGTTTTACCTCATGGACCGTAGCTGAAGAATCAGTGTCATGAAGTGATCTGTATCCTGCAGTTCTTGGTGGTTGAAGGCCCTAGCGGCTGGCTATATATCCGTTATTCTCTTCAGTTGTCAAACCACTTAGTTCATTACTTCTCTATATATTGTAGGCACGGTGTAGTTCCTACCAATTGTCTTATGTCCTTATGCCTTAGCTTATTCCTGATAGTGATGTTTCTTGCTTTTCTTAGGCATCTCATTTCGCAAATAGATATTTTGTTTTGGTGCTTCTTGGTTAGTCCTCATGTTTGACATTGGTAGCACAATACCAGTACAAATACGAGTATGCTATTAATCAGTTATTAATCTTGGTTTAGGGTGGTAGTTTAGGGTGCGAGAGCAGCGGAGATAGCTGATGTTTAACGGCATTTGCTCTGTGTGTTCTAACATCAGATTCTCTATCAAGCTCCCCCACGTCTTCTGTTAACATACAACCAAGACACTTTACTAAGATTCATTAACTTGTTGGATTTCGTTGTCTGAATTAGATTCAACGGGCCTTAACTTCTGCTGACTTTCATGGTCTCTGTTTTTGGCAATGTTGATTTTCATATCATGTTTTTACACCTGTGATGGAGATTGTTCATATTATCTTGTAAGCTTTTCTGGGTCATTGTTTGTAATGCACCGGTCGTCTATAAACATTAACTCATTCAGTTCCGATAAATTTGGGCTTGGTGTTTTTTTTTTTGGTTTTTTTTTTGGTTATTTTGTCCATGTAGAGTATAATAAATAATGGTGACAACACGCAGCCCTGTCTAACTCTTGTTGTTATTCTCAGCCAGTATGCAACTCCCTGATGTTGTCCTTATTTCACTTTGACTGTTATTGTATAATAACCTTATATTTTGTAATATATGTTCTGGTAACCCGCAATCCTCTAAAACTATCCACATCTTGATTATATTCATCCTATCAATAGCTTTTTCGTGATCCACAAACAGAAAAAAAAAGATATTAAGTTCCCGGGTCATGTTCAATGACTTTTTCACAGCCCTTTCTGAGAGTAAATATTGCATCAGTGCAGCTTCTTCCTGTACGAAATCAAAATTGACCTCCACTCAGTTGTGGTTCTATAACTTGTCTCTCCCAAAGACTAACCCAACGTCCTTGTCGTGGGACAGGATAACAGTCAGGAAGGAGAGTGCTGAGTTGGGCCAAGTATGATAAGGGTTTATCTCACAAGCCCGCTACCGCAGCCATGAAGGCCAACCAGGATCATCCTGAAAAGGGCTGGCTAAAGGGGCTTTAGTGAAGCTGTCACAGGTCTGGCATGGCCACTTTGGATTTTCTCTTACTACAGACTTAAGAAACGAGATAAAATAGGCTGACTTAAACGTTGGACGGGCTGGAAACCCTAAAGCACGACGAGCTAGAACAACGCTAATGACTGGAAGGCGGGACATCAGCGGGCAGGCTAATAAAGAGCCAGAAATCATAGAAATCATGGGAAAGAAAAACATACAGAGAAATGCATAAGGTAGACATAAGGAAGGAAGGCCAAATCTGCAAACAAATTCACTTGAACTAGACGTGTAATCGGAACTGAGTCACAAAGAGAACAGAGAGGCACGGAGTGGAGTTTGTCTTTCTCCCAGAAAAAGGAAAACATGTTGCAGAATTGAACTACATATCTGAAAGAGTTATAAGTGTCAGAGTTGTTGACGGGGGGGGGGGGGGGGGGGGGCTGCTCAGAGGAGGAAAGGGCAGGGATTTATGACCAGCTGGTGATGCACCGCTAGAGTACACCACAAAGACAACTTAACAGTTACATGCGATCTTAACGGAAGAGCTAGCAGAAGAACACCATGGGAAGAGAACTTGTGAGACCAGACAGCGACCATGAGATTGAATGTAATAGTAACGGGGAAATGCTGCTCAGTTTTTGCACTGAATCTAGTCTCATCCTTTCCGAGCATCTGAGAAGTCATCTCAAAATATGGTATAAGTGTAGCAACATGGAACAAGCGTCACGAATACATTTAATATTAGTAAGGAAACATCAGAGAATAAATATACAGGACTCTCGGGCTTAAGCTAGCACAGACCACGATCAACGACCAGTAGTTGCGCTCACAGGAAAACCCGAGTTTAGCAAGTTCAAGAGAAAGTATACATAGACATGGAAAAATTACACAACGCACAGTCAGCAGAGATATGAGATATAAATGAAGAATAGAGAAAACTTTAAAGTAGGTTTAACGAAAACGCCCGAGAACAAATGTGGCATGAAGAAAGTTAGGAAAGGGAGAAAGAGAGGCACAGTGTGGTAGGACGACACTGTACAAAACAAAAAAAAGCTATAAAACATTAGAAGGAGGCCTTTAGGAAGTGGATGAAGTTATAGCACGTTTTGCAAAACAAGAAGAGAATAGTAAAAGCAGCTAAAAATGAATCATGAGAGAACTATAGAGAACTGTGGTGAACACCTTACAAAGTTATGCACAAGGTCACCAAGAAACTTCTTTAAAAAAGTGTCAAGAGCACGAGGCTCCGAGATGAACATTATAACCCAGCACACAGCCTTTAAGATAAAAGTGGGGAACTAATCTTTGTTGATGAAGATATTAAACAAAGATGGGAAGAACACTTGAAAGAACCTCTCACTTCATTCGAAGAAACAGAACAAGCAAACACTATCAACCTAGAACTAGCGAGATACTTGAAGCATCAATACAAAGTAGCGAAACTGAAGAAGTGACAAATGTATGCAATAACTACTGCACTCTGTCTACACACGTGCCATATGTTATATTCAATGACACTTTTGTGTCAAAACATGAAGTATTTGTGTCATTCAGAGCTGATGCAATCTTAAACTAAATATTTATTGGTTCACGCTACTAATTTTTATAAATAGGAAACAAGGAAGATTTCGTACAATAAAGTAACAGAACACAGCGTTGTATGATTAAACATCGAAAAAAATCGTCGACAAGGCACTTTTTTAGGCATGGTGGAAAGAATAAACACAAGACTAGAACCACGGACTCTGTGGGTCACGTGAGAACAGTGCATTAAAGAACTTTGCTATCCAACGTTTTTATTAAACTTACTTTGAAGTTTTCCCATTCTTCATATCTCCAGTCTCTGCAGGAAATGGGTTATGCATTAAAAAAAAAATCTGTGGTGTCTTCCAATTGTTAAAAAATTATTAATGACGTTCACCAGTTCTGTACGTTCGTGTTTTGCTCTGGATTACATTACTAGACTATTAAATACTGTCCGGTGGTCTGTGTCTGTACTAGTGCTAGGGTGCTGGATTGGCAAAGTTCATTAATGCGCTGTTCTCACCTGGCCAGACGACTGCTCGCCCTACAGGAGTCCGTGGTTCAAGTCCCAGGTAATTCTCTTGTAAATTTTTTTTCTCTCACGTCAAACAAAATCGCTTTGTCTATGACCTTTTTTAAAAAAAATCTAACTATACAACGCTGTGTTCTGTTACTTTATTGAAATTATATGATTATGCGAAAGATAATTTATGTTCTCAAACATTAGTCAATCTGCTCAAGAACAATGGTGCAAGTTGTAGAACTTTAACGTACTACAAGTAGAAGAAAAACCAGTTTTTAAGTTAGTTTTGTTACCTTTAACTTGTCCTGCAAATACTTGATTACTTTAATGTTCTAAATCAGTTACAAACATTTGTCCTGCTTCTCACAAACTTCGCTTCCTAAGACAAAGAAATTTCAGCGTGTTTTACTCTATTACTTATTTTTTCTTTCTCTGCACAGAACTTTCAGCCCCAAACCAACAACAAAGATTTGTATCTAAATCTACGCTACAAAGAATTCAAACAATATAATCACAGTCAGTTTTTTTTCAGAATTTTTGACGATAACTTTTTACATAATAATCTTTTAGGGAGTTTTCCATTCATCAATAATCTGAATTTGTTTTTTATTCTAAAGAAGCCCAATATGAATCTTCCTCTATAATCATGTTTCGCGTTATTTTTAAGTCCAGAAGTGTCTTTTATGATCCACCATTTTGTTGTTATTTTTGTTTACTGAAATAGTTTACAACATTTTATGGAGAAAAATAATGTCAGAAATCAACATCCACTTTGCCCGAAAATAATTGCAAAATTTCATTATCAAATTTTTTTCTTCAAAAACTCTTTCATGGTTATTACACATAATTTTTCTTCTAAAACTTTTTTCATGGTTATTACACATAAATTTTTGTTTTCAAAACAAAGACTTGCAGCCACAAAAGATCAAAGTAAAATTTTCTTTCATTTCAAAAAACACCGCGACTGAATTTTAGGTTGTCCAGAAAGTCGTTACCGATTCTTAAAATTCTTTTAAAATTTTATCAGAAATAAAAAAAAAAAAGTCTCTTCTATAAACTCTCTCCATCTCTTGAAATGTTTGCTCAAAAAAAAAAAAATTAAACATAATTCTAGAAATAAAAAAAAACCCGTCTCTTCTATAAACTCTCTCCATCTCTCGAAATGTTTGTTCAAAACAAAACAAATTAAACATAATTCTAAAAACATGTCGCGCACGAACTCACCGGAAAAATGAAAAGGAAATTCAATCAATAGACAAAACAAGACACAATCTCAGCGGCCTTTGATTCCATGGAGACAGTGAATTATTTAATGTGCTCTGTAAAATAATCAATAAAGAAATTTGTATAGTCATCTCGGTAAGTTGAAAACTTTGTCTTGCTTTCACGAGGTTTTCCTAAGCTGAGAAAGATGTTCTTACAGACAGTTCTTTTCATTTTGTGACAAGAATTTAGATTCCTGTTATCTATACACAGATTTATAGTGAAAATAGTGTTTGTACTATCTATCTATCTATCTACCTATCTATTTATCTATCTATCTATCTGTCTGTCTGTCTGTCTGTCTATCTATCTATCTATCTATCTGTCTATCTATCTATCTATCTATCTATCTATCTATCTATATATCTATCTATCTATCTATCTATCTATCTGTCTGTCTGTCTGTCTGTCTGTCTGTCTGTCTATTTAATTTGTCCATCCGTCTGTCTGTCTGTCTAATTTCAAAGTTGGAAATTCAAACTCCGGCTTCACTGCATTCAAGACAACCGCATTATTGTTCCACCGCGTGCCGCAGCATCCATCCAAGAATATGTTTGCCAACAATTGCTTTCAAATGTTGGCTGTTTTCTGCCACACAGTTCGGATTTTCCGGCAGTACGTTTAATTTGTCCTAGCTCCAGCCATCTCTTCAGATCTACATTGTTCTTCCATTCTAGCTCTTCATTTTCCCGCGGTCTGTCAAATACAGCTTTACCAATGTCCCCCCGCCCCACACCCATCCATTGTTAGTCTGCCATATATTTTAGCTTGTCCAACAAGTATGTCTCTCGTATGGCCTGGACAATAAAGCCATGTTAGGCTTGTCTCAGCTGACTGGCTTAACAGTTGAACCTATTCTTTTCAAAGCAAATTCTTCTCAGTCTTACGGAGCATGCTCTGTGAATCCATCACAATGACACCATTAACACCATCATGAGCAACTAACCATTCCATTGCTACCGACACGGCCTCAGTTCCCGTTCTCATGCTTGATGTGCTGACTTCAAAGGCCCCGAACCCTGTGCCACTACTCTTCCATTTCGGCAGACAACAAAACACCAAGCAATTCTGCTGTTCCGAGGAGTCACTGAGCCATCTGTGTATATTCCGTGTGAGAAGACCCACAGTGATGCTGGATGAGATCTTGAACGAAAAGTTCAACTGTTCCATGCTCCCCGTTCTACATTCACGGCCCTTCTGTATAATAACCTTTGTTAGCTGAGGTCGGGCCTGTATCCGTAACCAAGCATCACCTTTAGGCACTTCATCTGAACTGGAAACTGACTTTATTTTATCCTCCGCCTCAGCCGACCAGGATCTGCCTCGCTTGATGCGTTTTCCCTTTATCAACCCCAGCTCCTTATGGAGAGGATGATACTTCATGCTAGCAACCCTGATGTATGCCAGCAACCCTGATGTATGCCAGCAACCCTGATGTATGCCAGCAACCCTGATGTATGCCAGCAACCCTGATGTATGCCTTTACCTGAGCTTGTGTTTTGACCTCACACTCAGCATATCAAGCAGAAAGCTCATGGCCATCACTGGAGTATCCCCGGTGCAACCAAAGACCACTCTCATTGCCTCGTTCTGAAAACACTCTAGTTTATTCAGCTGTGCACTGGACAGTGTGTTCAGGCCAAGACCATGCTCCAATGATGACAGTACCAGTGCACCCATCAGAAAGAAGAGAGAGCGCTGTGGAAAGCCCGTTGAACCCATTAACCTAACCGCCCCCAATGCTTTCCTGGCTTTCTCTTTTGCATGGTCCACATGGTGTGCAAAGGACAACGAACGATCAAATGTGGTCCCTACATACCTAAAGCAATGTGTTCTATTAATATTTTGGCCTTGACACTTCACAATCGGAACTTCAGATCCTACAATTCTATTATTTAATGAGCACCACATGATGGTAGCTTTTTCTGTGTTTATCACAGCGTTGTTATCCTCACACCAGCTTGTTATCTGGTTCACTCTGCTCTGCACCCGTGAGCCTAGTTCCTCTCTACACCTTCCATGCTCACATATCATCAGCGTAGGTCAGTGTTCTCCCCACACCATTTTCAAATAACAGGTCAGTGTCAGTAGAATACACATTTGAATAGCACAGGGGACAAGGGAGACCCCTGAGGTACCTCAGTTCTGGGCTCTGAGATCCACGTTCTGTATGTAAAGGCCACCGATCGCCTCAACAGAGCTGAAGCTATCCATCGAACCAATATTGCATCTACCCCAAATTCAATCAGAAGTGAAAATAGCAGTGTGTAATCCACTCTGTTGTGTGCATCCTTATGAACGAGTGCCACAATTACGGTTTCGTCTTTTCTTTGAAATCCTTCATAAGCCAGGATAGCAGCATTGTTGCTTGTATCTCTTCCTGGACAATAACTTCCTAATGTATTCGGAAGTAGCCCTCTGGTCTCTAGGAAGTCTGACAGTAACGTAATAATACAATATCCGCTCAGTTTTGTATTGTCCTTTCCTATTTTTGGCACAGGAATGAAGTAACTTTGCAGCCATTCTTCAGGTATGACACCAGTGTTCAAGCTCTGGTTGTAATCTTCTGTCACCTGCTTTACAATGTCGCCAATAGCTTCTTGAGATGCCCATACAGGATGCCACGAGGACCAAGTGCTCCATTTTTGGCAATCTTAATTATCTTTAAAGGTTAGAGGGGTAGAGGTATCCCCTATCAAAGGAGAAGTAAGACGCCTCCTTACCTCCGTCAGTCTACGGGACACCCTTGGGCAAGGTGAAGTACCCGCATAGCCCCCCGATCAGAGTGATGTGAAGCCATGTGAGCAGGTGGTGGATGCAATGGGAGAGCAGCCGACAGATAATGTTGGTTATGGTCATCATTCTATGATGATAGACAGATGATCTCAATGTAGGGACAATGGCTACGATCACTGACTAATACAGTCACTGCCCGGAAGGAAAGCAATGGTAAACTACCTTCTAGAAATATACAAAGAAACCCAAACAGCAACATGAAAGGTCGGATAGGAAAAAAAGATCTGGTGGCGAGTCCCCCAGGCCAGTTACTAAGGAAAACCCCTGCATCAAACTAAAAAGGAAAATAAGAGTAGGAACATGGAATGTGAGAAGTATGTATGAGGGAAAGTATCAAATAATAAGTGATGAGATGAAAAGAACAGGAATATACATTTGAGAATCTTCGAACATCGATGGAAAGGATCAGGACATTTCAAGAGCGAGAAAGATAATATCTTTATATATTCTGATGGAGAATTAGGAGGAAAGCATGGAATGGCTTTCTACTTGGACATTAAAAGCATTACAAGGTTACAATCCAGAAAATGATAGAATCCTCACGTCAGACTTAAGGGCACTCCTAGAAATGTAACAATCATCCAGATATATCCATCTACATCAGCAGCAGAAGAAGAGGAAGTAGAAGACTTTTATAACACACTGCAAACGATGATAGACCAGGTACGGAAAATGATATTGTATTGAAAATGGGGGATTTTAATGCAAAGGCCGGTACAGAAAGAACAGAAGATGTTGTGGCGATATTTGGCACAGGACATAGAAATGAGGCAGGTGACAATCTAATGGCGTTCTGCATGGAAAATGAGCTAATGATCGCTATCATGTTTTTTAAACAACATCCAATAAGACTTTAAACATGGACATCACATGATTCGAAAACCAAGAATCAAATAGATTACATTTTAGTGCAAAGGAGGTGGAGATCACGTACTGGATGAGAAAGAACCTGAACGATAACATAAGATGTTTTATGGGCAATAAAGAATCTGAAAAATGGTAAATCACCAGGATGTGATGAGATAACAGCTGAACTTATTAAAGCAGGAGGAAAGGAATGTGCAACAATCTATCATGCGCTATGTAAAAAGATATGGATTCAGGTATTTGGCCAAAAGAATGGAAAATAACTCTCTTCAATCCACTGCCAAAAAAAAAAGGGTAACCTGAAATTATGCACAAACTACAGAACTGCTGCCTGATTAGTCATGCCAGTAAAATTCTGTTAAAAATCATGATGGGTAGACTTTGTAAGAAAATAAAAGAAGAAGTCAATATGGTCCAAGATAGTTTCGGGCAAGGAAGAGGATCAAAAGAACATATATGCATTGTAAGATTAATAATAAAGAAATGCAGAGAGTTTAATGTGAATCTATATTTATCTTTTATAGACTATTCAAGAAGACCAAAACGAAGATGGCTGCAAGACATCGTTGACGATCTACAAATGGATACAGCAGCATGCCATCTTGCTCACAACCGAGAGGCCTACAGCAGTGCTGTTTGGGAGGCAAAGTTCCGCAAGGGACATGCAAATGAATGAATGAAACTATTCTAAGGCATTTGATTGTACACAATACCAGAAACTTTGGGAAATAATGGGAAAAAATGGGATTCCAACACATTTGATACAATTAACATCACTGCTGTATCTAGACCAACAAGCAGCAGTAAGAATAAATGGTGAAACAACAACTTGGTTTGACACAAAACAAGGGGTCCGTCAGGGGTGCATATTGTCGCCTTACTTATTTAACTTGTATACTGAAAATATAATGAGGAATGTTGGAGAAGATGTAGACAAAGAATATTACGATGCCATAACAATTGGAGGTTATGAAATAACAGACATCAGATATGTTGACGACACAGTATTATTGTCCACAACACAAAAGGGAATTGAAAAACTAATTATGTCAGTCCGTAAGAACAGCGAAGAGCAAAACCTATTTCTTAATGCGAAGAAAACTAAATTGATGACAACTAACAAAATAAATAAGGCAGCTGAAGTATGTATCAATGAGGGAAAATTATAAGAAGTGGAGAGTTTTGAGGGCACTGAAATGGAGCAACCAGACATACCAATCACCTATAATCAGAAGAAAAGCATGATAAAAACCTACAGGAAGCCACAAACACCACCACATGATGACTATCACATGCTAAACAGAAAGGAACAAGTCACCATCTTCCGTCTCCGAACAGGACACAGCCGACTCCGAAATCATATGTATACAAAGTTTAAGGTTGGTACTACTAATCTATGTACATGTGCCCAGGTGCCCCAAACTGTGGAACATATCCTTCAGAACTGCATCAACTACGAGACACTGAGAAATAATTACTGGCCCAGTGAAACCACTAAAGAAGATAAGCTCTATGGTTCCATACATGAATTAAAAAAAACAGTGAAATTTATCCAAGAGACAGGACTGCAGATATAGACAGACAGTGCGAACGAAGAAGAAGAAGAAGACTAAATTGATGACAACTAACAAAATAAATAAGGCAGCTGAAGTATGTATCAATGAGGAAAAATTATAAGAAGTGGAGAGTTTTGAATATCTTGGATCACTACTAACTAATAATGGAGATACAATGAGGGAAATAAAACAAGTAAAGAATCTGTGGAGAGGAACAGACAGAACTACAAAAATAAGATTTGTAAGGGCATGCATCTTTCCCATCGCAACATATCCCAGTGAGACCTGGACACTTAACAAAACAGCTGAGAAACACATAATTGCCTTTGAATGTAAATGCGACAGAAGAGTTCTTCAAATATCATGGACATAAAAATGAACGAAAATATCCATACTACAAGAACTTAATATTGAAGAAGCCTGGCAAGTAAAGAGGATTAAACAAAGAAAACCTAAATATTTTGGACACATTAAAGGTCATGATAATTTAGAGAAGACTATCTTGGAAGAGTACATAATGGGAAAAAGAGAGAGAGGAAGACCAAGGCAAAGATGGCTGCACGACATCATTGATGATCTGCAAATGGATGCATCACCAGCAGGCCATCTTGTTTACAACCGAGAGGCCTACATGAATGCTGTTAAGGAGGCAAAGTTCGGCAAGGGACATGCAAATGAATGAATGAATAAATGAATGAGTGAATGAATGAGCGAATGAATGAATGAATGAATGAATGAATTGTCTTTTTTACCTCCTTTACCTCTATTGGGCTTTCCTGAGTGTATGTTTGTACAAAACTCTATGTTTCTCGCTCTTAGACTCTCTTCAGTGTTATCCTGATCTGCTTGTTTGATGTATGGTTGGAAAAAGGCTCTCCGTTTCTTCTCGTCAGATCTTAGCCTTGTCATCCCTTATATTGGTGCTCGCCTTCACTCCAGGCTTGTTGTTTGTTCTCTTTTGCACCTGCCAGAATTTTCTCAAAGACTTCTCAGTTGTTATTTCTTGTATCAACTTATTCCACGTCGGCGCCTTTGACTCAAGTGCAACAGCTTTGAAAACATTTGTTGCCTCTCGCATTTCCTCTTATCCTCCATTCATTTTTTTGGCTATTCCATTCGGACTTCCCTAGATCATTGCCATCTTTGTGTCACCCTTAGCTTGGTCCGCCAGGCAACTTCTATTTGATCTTTCCACCAAAGTGGTTGACTCCGTCCTCTGTTCTCTACTTTCCTTTGCCACTCTTTCATTCCAATCTTCCCTAGAGATTGATCATCTGATTGCTCATATCTAAATGCGTGTCTTGTCTTATCTATCTATCTATCTATCTATCTATCTATCTATCTATCTATCTATCTATCTATCTATCTATCTATCTATCTATCTATCTATCTATCTATCTATCTATCTATCTATCTGTCGGACTGTCTGCCTGCCTGCCTGTCTGTTTGTCTGTCTGTTTATTCAAAATTTCAAATAATACTGACCTTTGAAATTAAAGTACTTTATAATAGCAGAACATTTATAACGAAAGCCCGGTGTTTTTATGTACAGATAATACAAAGAAAGATCTGTTAAAGAATGCTTGTTAGGCCTAAGTTATCAAGAAATTAAACATTTATATTTTTCTCTAATTCAGTACTCAAGAGTTTACACTCTTAACCTTTAGAGCTTTTGCATAAAGTCCGATATACGTAGTTTAATGTAGAACACAAAATGCCATTTTGTAACTTGACGAGTCTAACAATACTTACACTCCAGGTCATTCTTTCCTTTAAAATAAATAGTTTCAGTTTATTCTACTTATAGAAAGAAATAGGTTTATTCTATGGATTATGACAACACTATACCATTTCCTCATTATCTCTGTATTATAGACGCCAGAAACTGCAGTGTTATTATTCCTCTCCGATTTCTGAATTGTAAAGACGACTATTATTCTCAACGTCACAGCCATTTTCTATAGAGAAACGACGCCAGCCGTGACTGCTTTTACTGATAGTACTAACAAAATCAGCGCCCTAATGAATACTGTCACAGTCATTAGTTTTGAAATTTGTGGCCCGTTAATATATATACTCGGTATTGCTACCAACACAATCAACTTGTTTATTTATGTCAAAATGGGCCTGGCTAATAACGACAATGTGTCATTCTTTGCAATGTCCTTGTCAGATTTCTTTAAGTCTGTGACAGGCTTTTTCATGTACATTTTTGAGGTACTCAAACGAAGAACAGGTCAGCTTCCCTACATGAGGGCTATGATTCTAACTAAAGTCTGGTACGACATGTTCGTGAATATATCTGTCTTAATAATGACCAGTATATCAGTCCAGAGATGCGCATGTGTAGCCTTGCCTTTGACTTTTAAAGATACATTTACTAGAAACAGAGTTCTATCTTTGAACGCCAGCATCTGCGGTATCCTCATTATTTTGCACATTTCAATATTCAATGAACAGTACATTGGTATAGCGCTGAATAACCAGAACATATCGGTTGTTTATAATGAAGACGGATGGAGACGTTTCCAGAATTTTGTGGATGGGTATCTCATCGTGCAGCCGACGTTGACACAAGTAATAGTTCTCTTCTGTCTTGTTGTTTTCACTCGCTCTCTGAGAGCGTCATCCAGGTTTCGTGAATTATCCTCGAATTCAAGGTTGACAGCTGGATATCATATGAGTGATATTAATACTACAGACATTACAGACATTATAATAAACAGAATGAAACAACAAATTGGAACTCAGAATTCTTTGAAAACCAAGAAAATAGAAAATTCTAGAAAATTTACAATCAATAACCAAGATTCAACAAAGATTCAAAACAAGAAACAAAACGTGATTAAAGTTTTCAGTCATTTGTCGTCTCCAGCTGATAAGAGAAAACGTGATAAAGATGGAAAGGAAAAGAAATGTTCTAGGAGATACAGAGCCAGAGAAGTTCACATCATCAAGGTCGTCACCTTGACTTCCTTTATCTTCGTCTGTTGTAATACTCCTACAGTGTGTCTCATCTTTGCCAGATTATTCGTTTCTGGCTTCACACGCGGTGGATCAAATGAACATATCGTCATGCTCTTATATGGTCTCAAACATCTACTTGAACATCTGAACGGTGGCCTGAACTTTTTCGTGTACGTCAGCAGTAACTCTAAGTTCAGGCAGACTGTGCGAGCTAATATCACGTGTATCTCGCATAAAACAGTACACAAAAGCTAACTGTAAAATATCGTGTTCTTAAAGAACTCTTAGTGGGAAGTTCGAGTTGAGGAGTAGGAAACAAAAACAGCTGCCCAGAACATTAAAGTGTATGTAACATCGATTAAATTAGTATAATCATAACGTGGGTGAGTATTGTCCTTTGTGCAGGTGATACTCAAAAGACATGTTAGCCAAAGAGAACAGTAATGAATGGTATGTGTTCTAGGACACGAGAAAGGGGATCGATAATAAGAAATCCTCCCAGAATTAATGGCTTGTCAAGATATTGCTTATATATTTACAGTACATATGACCTCAGTCACGTTATTGCGCTAAAATATAGGACGCACGTAAAAGCCAAACTAAGCTGAACTTAGATCATCTGTCTCTGTCTGTCTATTTATTCGTCTGTGTGTCTACCTGCCTGTATGTCCATCTGTCTACATTTATTTTACACTATTATTACCTCTCTTTGTTCGTTTTCTTATACACATAGTACAGCCCACATCCCTACATTTTTAACGTGATGCTGTCATTACACACAGTTCGTAACAACCTTCCATAAATCATTGCTTGCTCTATCAAACCCAAGCTACATCCTTCAAAACGTGTAGGAAATGATGAATAGCAAATCCTCGGGCAATGACTACCTACAAAAGTTCGAAGGTCATCTTTAAAACAAATAGTCATGTTTAGATCGACCTTTGCGAACTATTACTTACCAAACAAGAACTCTCTCTCTCTCTCTCTCTCTCTCAACCTCCCTCTCTCTCTCTCTCTCTCTCTCTCTCTCTCTCTCTCTCTCTCTCCCTCTCTTACTCAGCTGTCCACATTTGGGATGCCCTACCAACTGATTAAAAACTTATAAATAATATTCGTTCTTATAACTTCAAACTTTGTCAACATCTGTTTAATGTGGACTATATGCCTCCCTAAGAATTAATCTACAGTATTTTAAAGTATGGCTTGACTCTTGTAAATTTTTTTTATATTACTTTTCTATAAATTTGTTAGTTTAAAAAATGTAAGAATGCAAGTTTATTTGATGGTGTTGCATAACACAAAGTGTGGTGTATATGAGTATGAGATAAGTTTATTATTTATTTATGTAGTCATTTAATTGTTTCTTCGTGATTATTATGCTCACTAACAAATGCTGAATGACTGTGACTGAGTGAAAGCTGTATGATGAAGGGCAGAATGTTAGACGGGCCTGCGTGCCCACTTCTTAACCCTTTGAAAATAAAGTGTGTTCCTTCGTTCGTTTCATTTCTCTCTCTCTCTCTATATATATATATATATATATATATATATATATATATGTCCTTCCTCCTTTTTTTTCTTTACAGGTGAGATATGAAGAACAGAATGCCATAAATCAGATTGTATATCTATTTTGTATT
The DNA here is from genome assembly GCA_009760885.1 of Achatina immaculata. Classification (NCBI taxonomy): domain Eukaryota; kingdom Metazoa; phylum Mollusca; class Gastropoda; order Stylommatophora; family Achatinidae; genus Lissachatina; species Lissachatina immaculata. The sequence continues at coordinate 25,800,716 of CM019716.1, read as the reverse complement.
GTGGTTTTGATTCGTTCTCTTATTTTATTGCGGCTGTTGGCAAATACCCCCCCCCCCTCCAAACATTATATCTGTGGATACATGAACATAATTTATAACGCTTATAAAGTTCTAAACAATTCACACACAAAATGAGTGTGCAAAACTCTGATACGCAACATGAAAACAATAACAGTCGGGCAGCTGCTTGTTCACAAAGTAAAAAAATCACATATAAAAGAACATACAGCACTGCAATATTTCAACAAAAGGTTGTTTTCCAGGATTACATAAGAAACCAACACAACAGATAAAAAACACAATAAAATATAAGACAAATTAAACACTTAGCTTTTTCTGCAAAATAAAATTCCTTTCAGACTAAATGTTTATGTAGGGTTAGACGAATATTTTGGCCAAATACTATACGAAATAACACGTTCAAGCAGAAGTTCAGATGAAGTCATTAACTTCCATTATTGAAGAAAGAGATGACGATGGCCGGGGCATTTACTTCGAAGAGTTGGTAACTAAAAAAATACGATGAACTGGATACCACAGAGAAGCAGGAGTAATGGTAGAGCAAATGAGATACGGAGAAGAACAACAGAGACGATGTTGAGCAATAGAGGGATGACCTGGTCACGAGCAGAACAAAGAAGAAAGACAACCTTTTGTCGAAAATCGTTGCGAAAGAAGTACCCTGTGTCTTGGACATCTAAAGATCTAGAGAGAGAGAGAGAGAGAGAGAGAGAGAGAGAGAGAGAGAGAGAGTTTTCTGACTTTTTGTTTACTTCTTATAAGAAAGATTGCTGAAAAAGGTCCCCCATAATATTCCAAGTCCTTGTTTTCGAAATAACGCATGAACAGACACGGGTTGCTAAAAACCTGATTCCCCTAGCTAGAACGACGATTTGATCGAAACTCAAAAGGAGTTTGTTGAACTTGCCATTGAACTCAAACGAGTCGACTTCGAAGGACAAGTCGTGTAAAACGCCGAATAGTGAAAGTAGGAGCAGAAGAATGGTGTCTTCAACTTCTTCTTCATATGAACTATCTCGGAAAGTTCTTGAAAAACGCCTTATTTTCCAGGACGGCTGTCTCCAACGAGCTGGAATTAACATTAAATTCAGATTTCATTAAACTTCCACCCGGTTACTTTTTCTTTCTATTTATGATATTAAAGCCCAACTTTCTTGTCTAAGCCCCACTAACTTCGCTGCATTTTCTCATTCTCGCCGCAGACGATTTAAGGTTAATTTTCTAGCCCTGTCTCTTCTCCTTCTGTAGCCAAAGGAAGTCTTTGATAATTTCCTTGTCTAGGCGCTTTAAGAGAACAGTGTTGTCAATTCAGTGTCCTCTATTCTTTCTGAGCATTCCTTCATCCACCCCTCCCCATATTTTCTTCTCACTTTTATGACATGCGCCATCTGGGCGCTTTATGGGAGCAAGCTGGAGCTATCTGGGGCATAACGCTATGTTGTTTGTCATATGGTATACTTTGTCATCTTCCATTTACCTCATTTCTCAGCCATCTGGCTGCTTTCACTTTGTGCTTACCTTCGTCTATACGGGCACATTCTGTGCCCAACTTTCTTACAAGGAGGATACCAGAAAACATAAGTATTTAATTTTTCACCTATTTTTCGTGTTTTTATCTATTGTGCTGTTCTTGTATGTTATTCTTGAAAAAGACTTGTACCGAAATATTAAACTGTTCCATGTTTTAATGACTCCTTTACTGAAAAACAAATACATCACAACTGAAACAAAAAGGCCACTGTACAGCACAATTTTCCTCCCAGCTCTAAGCTGTTAATGTCAAACATGGACACTAACAGCCGAGAACAAAAGAAAAATCATCACGACAGAAGTGAGTTGTTTAAGGAGAATAATAAATGCGACAGGAAGAGACCAGATAAGAAATGACACCATCAGGGCAAAGGATGGAGTAACACCAGTATATCCAGAAACTGAAAGTCAAATGGTTTGCCATGTTATACGCTTACCACCAGACAGTATACCATAGACAACATTCACACTAAGATTTGTAGGCAACAGAGAAAGAGACCGCCCACACAGGAGATGGATAGAAAAAATTACAGAAGCATTAAACATCCCTTTATATAAAGATAATCGTCGAGCCCTACAACAGCGAATTAAGGAAGGAGACAAGACCAGGCAAGGATGTATATTATTTATATGTGCTCATATTATTTTCTTTCTAACATTCTTTCTTCTGTCAAAACTGAACCATACATTTCCATATCCCTTCATTACTAGGGCTAGTTTTACCGCAGTCGTCATTTCTCCTATACTTGTAGTAGTGTGGGTGATGACATTTTAGAGAGAAACTGTACTCGTAGAAGTGTGGGTAAAGTCTTAGACATATTTTGTGGGATAAACTATAATCGTAGTAGTGTGGATGAACTCTTGGACATACTTTAAGAGAGAAACTATACTCGTATTAGTGTGGATGATAACTTATTTATACATTTTAGAGAGAAGCTATACTTGTAGAATTGTGGATGAAGTCTTATACATACTTTGAAAGAGAAAATATACTCGTAGTAGTATGGAGGAACTCTTGGACATACTTTAAGAGAGAAAATATACTCGTATTAGTTTGGGTGATTATTTATTTATAAATTAAATTTTAGACAGAAACTATACTCGTAGTACTGTGTGCGATGTCTTAGACATACTTTGAGAGAGAAACTATACTCGAAGTAGTGTAGATGAACTGTTTGGCATACTTTCATATAGAAACAATACCACTGAAACGAACCTTTATAAGTCGTCGCTGGGTGTCATAATCAGAGAAAAAACCACTGAGAAGAAGTGATCAATCAAAGCTGCTGTCAGTAATTTTATGAATTTAATGTCGTCGTGTCATTAACTCATTACTGTTCTTCCTTCAGCTGCTGACACTTAATACCAAGCTGACAACGAAAGCCCCGAACCACGTGATAATGCGCCATCAGACAGAGACAGAACTCTGCCTTAGATTCCCTCTATCTCCATCTCTACTTTGAACCTAAGCCCTCAAGTGATACTTATCAAAGTTACAGAAGCTTTCTCCCCAAGAGCAGGTGATCATTCTCCATAGATACAGTCCCATGGTGTTATCTTCCTCCACACAACTAGTAATAATTGTATCATAAAACAATGGATTTACAAATTCTTTTCTGTTCCGAATTCTTTTTCTTCTGTCTCCCTAGAGCCGCGAGCTGGAGTTATTTGCTGATGTGGTGGAAGATATCGAGGCACAGCTTGGTGTTGAGTTGGGAGCTGTTTAGGACGGCTATTGTTTCAGTTCCTGGGTTAAGCTGACAAGATGATGGTGTGCAATGCTTCTTTAGCAGACCCAACCGGCATGGGGATCATATCGATCCCTGCCTCATTGCCAGACCAGATCTGTTGCTGGGGATTACATACGGATAGAAGGGACAGGGTCTTGGTCGTCCGTGGTTCGCCAGGTATAAGGTTAGAATGTCTGTTATGGGCCCCCGACTGTCAAATGTGGCAGCGTATTGCCCCCCAGAACCGTCTGAGATAAATTATTATTTCCTACAAGAATTTTCGGAAGTGTAAAGTTAACAAGGCATGTAAATGTAAAATATACGAGGTACAAGGCTCCATAAATGCAGAGTGATTCCGTGCTGTTCTGGCAAGAATCTCATTCATTCATTCCTTTGCATGTCCCTTGCGGAACTTTGCCTCCCAAACAGCACTCCTGTAGGCCTCTCGGTTGTGAGCAAGATGGCCTGCTGCTGCTGCATCCATTTCCAGATCATCAACGATGTCTTGCAGCCATCTTCGTTTCGGTCTTCCTCTCTTTCTTTTTCCCATTATGTATCCCTCCAATATGGTCTTCTCTAAATTATCATGACGTTTAATGTGGCCAAAATATTTAAGTTTTCTCTCTTTAATCCTCTTTACTAGCCAGCCTTCATCAATATTAAGCTCTTGCAGTATAGATATATTTGTTCGTTTTTGTGTCCACGATATTTGGAGAACTCTTCTATAGCATTTACATTCAAAGGCATTTATGTGCTTCTCAGCTGTTTTGTTAAGTGTCCAGGTCTCACAGGCATATGTTGCGATGGGAAAGAATCTACATTAGAAAATAAATAACAAAATTCTCATAAATAAGATCTAATCTGCAACCAGACTGTACATCTTTCCCTGATTGTTCATCATATTAGTCTGAAATGTATAGAGTAGAAAAAAAGTAGGAACAGCTTTATTATTTAACGAATACAAAGTTGTGACGTTTCAGTGCTAGCCTTTGTCAGACAATAACAAACAGGACGAAGAATAAGATAAAATAGACAAAGTATAGGATTACATTAAACTAAGTTAATGAAGTAACAACAACAAAAAACGAAAAAAAAGAATACAAAATACAAAATAAAACTTTAAAATTAAACGGCACTTAGCGTGAATAATTGAGAGCCCAGGGAGGCGTCTCTTTTTTTCGTCGTCACCAATGTAAACAAGAAAATAATAAAATATTATAAGTCTGCACAATGACTACTAACCATTTTATTTATCTCGCTTTCTCTACATTTATCACATAATATTTTATTTCTCCTTGTACTGCGTTTGATTTGGTATATGGAGTTGCGAAATTATTGTAACTTTGTAGCTGTGTATAAAACAGACTTCGCTTTCAATCTTCCTAAAGTGCGACGTACAATTCTCCTGAACTTTGAATTACGCTTCAGATACACGAAGAAATTAAGATAAGCGTTTAAATGTTCAAACAACATTTTGACAAAATATGTCAGACAGCAAACTTCCTCGTGCTGACCTCGTGTAATGAAGCCTGGAACAAAACGTCTGGTGAATGCCAGGCACATTATTTGAATATTACACCAGGCAAAGTTCAGGGAGGTGAAGGTGAAGACTTTGACGACTTGAGGCTCTTTGACTCTCAGGATCGCTGTTCTGGAACTATGCGCTCGATACCGGAGACTTGGAGGGCTTCGCTGAATACAAGCTTTTGGTTTTATTGTTTCTTTCTTGTCTTTGATTTGTGTTGAATCTCAGCGTTTGTCTTTGAATTCTTTGTTGAATCTCAGCGTTTGCTCTGACTGATTCTTGTATTGCTCTTTTTCATATTAGCCACTTGGTGTATGTATTCACATGACTCCTTTGTCTCTCTAGTCTCTGGTGTTTCAAACCTCTCCTGGGATTAGAGACATTTCAGTCATGACACAGTGAAGACATTTTGCGAAAACTCGACGATGCTTTAGAGGGTCGGAATGAAGATTGCCAAACAAAAGCTATGACTGTCACTTGTGCCACTACGGGTTCCACAATGTGAACATAATCTACAAAAACAAATACATTTTCCCGGCCTCTGTGAATCACTCAGAGTTTCACAATGTCACAACACAATGTTTAGCCAGCACTGGCGTGTACCATGTGAAGACTGCTGCGGAGATGTCCAGATTAATACAAGTAATATTCGTCTAGAAAATATGTTTCTAAAAGTCATAGGTAAGACGAGGCAGGCGTGTATCTGAAAACAGATTTATATCATTGTTAAAACTGATATATCAAGAAACATTATGCAGTACCATGTTAAAAAGGGAAACAACCGCCGTAATAATCCTTAGTTTGTGATGGATCGAAATGTCGCTAACGACAGAGAGGGCGAGATAGACAGACATACCTGGATGGTCTGACTGCATGATTTGGTGGGAGAAGACAGACATACCTGGATGGTCTGACTGCATGATTTGGTGGGAGAAGACAGATATACCTGGATGGTCTGACTGCATGATTTGGTGGGAGAAGCCAGACATACCTGGATGGTCTGACTGCATGATTTGGTGGGAGAAGCCAGACATCCTGGATGGTCTGACTGCATGATTTGGTGGGAGAAGCCAGACATACCTGGATGGTCTGACTGCATGATTTGGTGGGAGAAGACAGACATACCTGGTTGACCTGACTGCATGGTTTGGTGGGAGAAGCCAGATATACCTGAATGGCGTGACTACATGGTTTGGTGGGAGAGGACAGACATACCTGGATGGCGTGACTGCATGGTTTGGTGGGAGAAGACGGACAGACATACCTGGATGGCGTGACTGCATGGTTTGGTGGGAGAAGACAGACAGACATACCTGGATGGCCTGACTGTATGGTTTGGTGGGAAAACAACTGAACTGATTCGAGAAACGGAAGATCGAGCGAGATGAAGAGAGATGAGCGCCTACTCCTGTCAGCGTGGCACCATCTGATCTGACCCATATTCTTAGATATCCCATGTATTGTAGGCTGGGCAGCTGGTTTGTATATTTAAAGAGTAAATCAGACTGAAGACTAACTGTGACCGGGACAGTTTTACTCAAGTCGGATAAAGACAAAGAAAAGAATGAAACGCTTACACTGTCAGAGAGCCCCTTTCTGGCTTAAATGAAAACATTCAGAGAGTTAGTAACCATGCCTAGAGAATACAAAACAGGGACGAAAATTTCACAGCAAATAGCTTCTTCTCCTTCTTCTTCTTCGTTCGATTCTACCACCAAGACAGCCCCGTGATCCTATTGAATTTATTCCTGTGGTCCTCGATAGGTCCTGCGGTCATCGAAAGGACCATACGAGTTCCCCGAGAAGACCACAAGAGGTTCAGAATATCGCAGGGCTTGAGCCTATATTCTTCGTGGGTTGCAGTAGCGGGATTGTGTTACGCCGTGGTTTTCGTTGCACCAGTTTTATCTAGAGTTGAACTTTCTCACGGTAAAACCTTGACGTGTTACGGATACAATATATCCCCGCTGGATGAGACGTGGTTGCCCATCCAGTCTAGAGTTGGACTTTCTCACCGGAAAACCTCGATATGATTTGGGATACCCGTGTACTCAGCCGGGTGAGAGGTGGTTGCCCATCCAGTCCAGCGTCGGCTTTCTCACCGGAAAACTTCAGTGTGACTAGGATACGCATACATCCCCGTCTGGTGAGAAGAGGTTTCCTGTCTAGACTGCACTGGTCCAGTGTCTCCGACTTCAGCATTTTGTGGTCGTGGCCGCTACCTTTCCTAGTTGTGACCAGGATGGAGCATTTGCCCAGGTGGACGAATCCTCGCCACTAGTAAGTTTCACCCTTAGGTTAAGCCAGTTTAGGCATAATATCCTAGCATGTGCCTATTTAGGACGCGACCGGCCTCTAGAGAGGAGGTACCATGTCATGAGTAATCATCATGTTTCACCCCTGGGTTAAGCTGGTTTTCAGGGCTGGGTTAAGCCAGTTTAGGCATATTTCACCAGTATGGATGTATATCGGACGTGGACGGCCTCTAGAGCAGAGGTGCCGTGGTATGAGTAGCTCTTGCCGGAAGACTACTGGACATACCTATTAAACTTCACTTTATCCTTTCCATCAACTTTTCACAGCGGCGCCACTCAGCAACCCTAGTAGCATTTTCTTCATTGGCAGGGAAGAGTTTCGCTCAACGTGCGGTGCCGAAGAATCTCGCCAGCAATGTCTTAGTCTGATCCCTGGGTTAAGCGGATTTAGCCAATCTGCCCCAGTATGGGTGTGTATAGGACGTGGCCGGCCTCTAGAGCAAAAGGTGTCATACTTTTAGTATTCATGACCTCGAGACTACTGGTCACTTCACTTAACCCTTCACCTTTTCCACCACGGCGTGTGCAGCAACCCTAATCGCATTTTTCCTCACTGGCCGGGAGGAGTTTCACCCCACGCACGGCAGCTGAATAGTCTGGCACGCAGCGATAGATGAGCTACCAAACATGACTCTCATCTACCTGAAACGTCATGGTTTTCAGGTCCCAGATATTCAGTCTGAACAGTTTCCGCCACGAGAAGTCCAGGAGCTGGACTTGACTGTCAGGGGCTATTTGAGACGCACGCCTCGGAGACATTTAATTTGAGTGAAGAGCGTATCCCACACCCCACCTCCGGCTATAACAGTGAACCACAGCAAATATAATCTTTACTTACTTTACTTTATCACTCCTCTTGTACTGTAAGGTGTTGAGAAGAGATGCAGTTGGCGTTTTTTGGGGGCATATGAGTGGCCTCAGTGATGTTCATGCCGTAATTAGTGAGTGTATCTATAACTCCATTTATCCATCTTTTCCGAGGTCTTTCTCTTGATCTGTGTCCTGCAGTTCTTTGTGATTGAAGGCCCTATCGGTTGCCTATATATGCGTTATTCTCTTCAGTTGTCAAACCAATTAGTTCATTGCTTCTCTATATATTGTAGGCACGATATGTTCCTACCAATTGTCTTATGTCCTTATGCCTTAGTGATGTTTCTTGCTTTTCTTAAGCATCTCATTTCGCAGATAGATATTTTGTTTTGGTGCTTCTTGGTTAGTCCTCATGTTTGACATTGGTAACATAATACCGGCACAAATACGAGTATGCTATTAATCAGTTATTAATCTTGGTTTCGGGTGGTAGTTTAGGGTGCGAGATCAGCGGAGATAGCTGATGTTTAATGGCATTTGCTCTGTGTGTTCTAACATCAGATTCTCTGTCAAGCTTCCCCGTCCCCCGTCTTCTGTGAACATACAACTAAGACACTTTACTAAGATTCATTAACTTGTTGGATTTCGTTGTCTGATATAGATTCAATGGGAATGCACTCCTGCTGACTTTTATGGTCTCTCTTTTTGACAATTGTGATTTTCATATCATAATGTTTACATCTGTGATGGAGATTGTTCATATGATCTTGTAAGCTTTTCGAGGTCTTTGTTTGTAATGGTCGTCTATAAACATTAGCTCATTCAGCTCTGATAAATTTGGCCTTGGTGTTTTGTTTGTTTGTTATTTTGTCCATGTAGAGTATAATAAATAATGGTGACAACACGCAGCCCTGTCTAACTCTTGTTGTTATTCTCAGCCAATACGTACTCCCTGATGTTGTCCTTATTGCACTTTGACTATTATTGTATAATAACCTTATATTTTGTAATATATGTTCTGGTACCCCGAAATCCTCTAAAACTATCCACATCTTGTTTATGTTCATCCTATCAGTAGCTTTTGCTTGCTAAAAAAAAATATATATATATTAAGTTCCCAGGTGATGTTCAGTGGCTTTTTCACAGGCAGTCTGAGAGTAAATACTGCATCAGTGCAGCTTCTTCCTTTCCGAAATCAAAATTGACCTCTACTCAGTTGTGTTTCTACAACTTGTCTCTCCCAAAGACTAACCCAACGTCCTTGTCGTGGGACAGGGTAACAGTCAGGTAGGAGAGGGCTGAGGTGGGCCAAGTATGATAAGGGTTTATCTCACAAACCCGCTACCCCAGCCATGAAGGCCAACCAGGATCACCGTGAAAAGGGCTGATTAAAGGGGTGTTAATGAAACTGTCACAGGTCTGGCATGGCCACTTTGGATTTTCTCTTACTACAAACTTAAGAAAAGAGATAAAATAGGCTGACTTAAACGTTGGACGGGCTGGAAACCCTAAAGCACGACGAGCTAGAACAACGCCAATGACTGGAAGGCGGGACATCAGCGGGCAGGCTAATAAAGAGCCAGAAGTTATAGAAATCATGGGAAAGAAAAACATACAGAGAATGCACAAGGTAGACGTAAGGAAGGAAGGCCAAACCTGCAAGCAAATTCACTTGAACTAGACGTGTAATCGGAACTGAGCCACAAAGAGAACAGAGAGGCACGGAGTGGGGTTTGTCTTTCTCCCAGAAAAAGCAAAACAAGTTGCAGAATTGAAATACATATCTGAAAGAGTAATAAGTGTCCGAGTTGTTGACGTGGGGGTGGGATGGGGGGCTGCTCAGAGGAGGAAAGGGCAGAGATTTATGACCAGCTGGTGATGCACCGCTAGAGTACACCACAAAGACGACTTAACAGTTACATGTGATCGTAACGGAAGAGTTAGCAGAAGAAGAACACCATGGGGAGAGAACTTGTGAGACCAGACAGCGACCATGAGATTGAATGTAATAGTAACGGGGAAATGCTGCTCAGTTTTTGCACTGAATCTAGTCTCATCCTTTTCGAGCATCTGAGAAGTCATCTCAAAATATGGTATAAGTGTAGCAACATGGAACAAGCGTCACGAATACATTTAATATTAGTAAGGAAACATGAGAGAAGAAATATACAGGACTCTCGGGCTTAACCTAACACAGGCCACGACCAGTAATTAAGTTCACAGGAAAACACGAGCTTAACAAGTACAAGAGAAAGTATGCATCTCTCTCTCTCTCTCTCTCTCTCTGAACCTTAAGTGCCCAGGGCACATGGGGCTTCCGCAAGGGTTTTCCACAAATGCCTGTCCTTCGCCTTTTTTTCTGCTCTTGCCCAGGTGAGCCCTCTATTGCTCAACATCCTTTCTGTTGTTCTTCTCCATGTCTCTTTTGGTCTACCCTTACTTCTGTTCCCCTGTGGTGTCCATCTTAGTGCTATTTTTGGTAGTGAGTTGTCAGTCATTCGGAGCACATGTCCCAACCATCGCCAGCGTCTTTCCTCAATAATTGTTGTCAGTATCTTCATCTGCATTTCTGCCAACAAGATGTTATTTCTTATGGTTTTTGGCCAAAATATTTTTTTAATTCTTCGTAAACGTTTAGTCTGGAAAGAATTCAATTTGTTTTCTATGCTTTTTGTGATTTTCCTGCATTCACTTCCATAGAGTAG